>LPNX011204620.1:398620-611510 GCA_001517045.1 Pseudotsuga menziesii
TATTAATACTAATGATTAATTAATTAAATGAAAAGGCATGCCTCTTAGTAAAGGAACGATGGGATTATATAAGACCCATCATTGTAAATGAAATATAAATCACTTATCTATCATACATCACATTTTTTTACTTTCTACTTAGCAATTTATGGCTTTCCTATGTTACTTGTTCTGGTTATTCAATTATTGAGTAACTTTGTTCCTCCATATTCACAAACTCACTAGGAGATTAGTTTATGGACCTTACCTCTGCAGATGTAAGCAGGGTCGCACATATGTCGTATTCATACTCTGACCTTGAGGGGTCATGTGTTGGACTAGTACATAAATTTCTCTATGGTTCTGGTAGGATTTGCACTGAAAACACTTGACCAAATTTGAGCGAGACTAATAGATAGGTTGGTATTCCTCTTCTTCATCACAATAAATTTTGTCGAAGTGCGATGTCAACTCATCGTATTATCCTCTAGTCATGTAGCAACTTCCACTTCTTTTCACGGTCCTTCTCCTCTTTCCTAACCGAAATATTCTTACACTTCTTAGACATCCACCTTTTAATTCAGTTCTGTTATCACCAAGGGACATCTCAGCTCACTTTGCTCCATTTTTATCATACATCGATTGTGGCATATCCTATGTCTTCACGCAAAGTTTCTTACTTGTCAAATTCCATTCTTAGGATTCCTTTTTCACATACAAGAATCTTTATCCAAATTCTTAAATATTTCAAGTATCTTCCTCTAGGTCCTTGGAAAAAAATTCTTTCTGCCTCACTCTATGATGTTATTGTGTCAACATAAAACTCAGTGATTTATTCTTCTAAAATATTATCTACCCAGAAATCGATAGCCCTAGATATAGGGTTACTAATACTCTTTAGCTGGTGAATCAACTGAGGGTTCCACTCTATCAATTTTGTTTCTTGGAAATTTTTCATTAGGTTGCTAGCCTCAATAGCCACTCATACAAAAAAAAATGAAAATCACAAAAGAATATCTCGTGAATATATGTATAAATGCATCGCTCCAACCTCTTTTTTGGGTTCAATTGTGATCCTTCACTTTCTTCCTATGCAAACTCTAATGCCTTAGAATCCGCCCACTCTTGAATTTCTAACTTCGTTAGGTTCCAAAACATATCCCTCACCAAAATGATTCATGGTATCATCAATGGAACCATTTGTTGGAATTTTCTCCCTTCAACCCAGGTTCATACCCTTGGTTTCCCGTCACCAAAACCCAAGATATTGGCTCGACAAAGCAGGGCTCAGTCGGCAGGACCTACGATGCATATGCAGTCTCACCTGAGATATCTCTATGGGTAACTACCATAACTAGTTTTCTACAGTTGGGTGGGGATTTCTTATCTCATGGCACCTCACCAACTCGCTCGAGTGATTCTAGGGGGTGTATTTCCTATTCTTAGTACATTAATTCAAGATGTTACTCTACTTTTCTATAAATAGATATTACAACAGTAATGTAAAGCTTTAGCACATATTTTATATATCAACAGTGTGACACATGCATATTAGAACTTATTCACAAAAAAATGCTAGTCAATCTATTCAAATCTACTTATTCACATCATACATTCATTCAACATAAACATATTCATCAAATACACATGGAGACAACATTTAACATGGAAACCCATCTGGGGAAAACCACAAAGGCGCTCTTCATTTGGCATGAGAAATATATTGCACCTTTCCTCTACGCACTCATCTTGTATACTCTTCTATAGGTCTTCTCTAAAATCTATACAGACTTCTATCCTCTCATGCTCTCTAGTATTAGATCTATGAAGTCTCCTCTCCTTCACTCTATTGTCGATCCGCACATGGAATGGATCGACTCTCTTCTCTACAATTCTACAACTCTACAACTCTTCTACGATAGAAGTTAGAAGAGACCTAGAGAACACATCTTGGGTTCTCTATTTTATAGGTTCTCACATCTCATAATACACCGACTCTATTCTGTCAGCTGACAGGCTGTCATTCCTATTTTCATACATTCAGTTATACTGACAGTAGGCACTATCGGCCCAAAAATACAAAGATGATTTATTCCCAAAGCATGCGCTATTTTAACTGACTTCTTACCCACGATCATCAAGCTGTCTTTTTTAACTGTTGTATTCTTCTTCTTTTGTGGTTCCTTCTATTGTGGTTGTTATATTCGGTCGTGTTTCTTCTCTTTCATCACAGACTCTTCTCCCACATTTTATTCTGTCACATATATTATTCCTCCATTGTATCTTCCTTTGTCATGTGACCAGACTCTTCATGTTCTCGAGCAGAATTCTAGCTAAATTGTGCCTATCTTTTCCTAGGGACAAAAAAGAGTATCACCTGATTTGAGTTGAAAACCCTTAATGGAACTGCCTCTGCCCATCGAGTGAAGTAATATTTCATTGCCAAAATGCATTGTGTTGAAGGGAGGATGTAGGGTTTATAGGGCCAACAATTTCAAGGCCCCGTTGCTGAAAAGAGGCATCCATTGATACAGGTTGCAGTGGAAAGGAATCCTTCTTCATTTTTCCAGCAGTTTTCTAGAAAATATCACATTTGTGAGCTAGTACATGAGAATCCCTAAATAAATTATGCCAATAATAAACATCCCTCATCACTTTATGAGCTTTACTATCACCTTCATAATGGCCTCTGATGGGGCCACAGTGTAATTTTGCAAGAAATTTATTTGCATCGTCAAGTACAAGGCACCTTAATAGTAATCCATCAAAACATTTCCTGAACAACAAGTTATTTACAAGATAAAAGGGTGCATATTTTAGTTGCAATGCTCTCCTTTTCCTTGCATCCAGATGTGGCGGAGCAATTCCATGCAACATAAAAAAATTGACGTCAGTATACCATGAATTTGAGCCATTAAAAGAATATGAAATTCCATTTGAAAATAAAGATCCATCATTTTTTGAAAGTATATCAGCATTAGGTGCAGAAACAGAATCAAACACCAACTTACATATCCCTTAACCTTTAACAATATATGCAGGCTTAATTTCCAAGTCATATTCTTTGAGAGTTGTCATCCAATGTGCATGTTTTTCACCTAACTCTTTTTGAACCAGACACAATTACTTTTGTTGTTTTATTTTAACATATAAGGTCTATAATGCTTTAGTTCTTTGAAAACAATAAAGGCTTGTTTTTTCCACACTTGAATATTTTAATTTTGCACCCTTAAAAGAAGAACTCACAAAAGAAATTGGAATTTTAGCGTTTGAGTCATTTCTTTGAGTCAGAACTATAGTATAGGAGATATCAAAAGCAAAAGTATACAACGTAAAACCTTTTTGAAAATTTGGGTGCATGAGAGAGGGAGTGTGTTCTATTGATTATTTTATGTTATCGAAAGCCTCTCTTTCTTGTTAATCCCATTAAAAAACTGCATTCTTTTTAACTAAATCCTGCAAAGGTCTGACAATCTCGGTGTATATAGGGACAAATCTCATGAAAAAATTTATTTTTCCATGGGAATACTGCGTGGTATTTGTAGTGGTTGGAGGAGAAAAATTTAGAATATATTCAATTATCTTCAGGTCTATGTTGATTCCTTCTTTAGACACTTCAAAACCTAACAATTTACCTTGGGTTACATCAAAAATGCACTTTTTAGGATTTAACGAAATGCCAGGATTTCTACAACAATGAAACACATTTTTTCAGATGAGAACAATGATCTCACCAGAGAGAAGAATACATGGTAATATCATATAAATAGATAAAAAATAATTGATTAATTAACCAATGAAAATCTATGTCCATGGATCATTGGAAGGTATCTCTAGCGTTGATAAATCCGAAAGACATTTTTCTGTATGCGAAGTACCCCATGGGATTCTAAAGCTAGTCTTGAGTTGATATTTAGGTGAAACTAAAACCTAATTATAACCTAATAATCCATCTAAGAGAGATATCATCTCAGAACCAGATACTTTCTATAGTATTTTTTCCATGGTGTGTAGGGAATAATTACCGTTATCAGGACCACGGTTCAAGTTCCAAACATCTACACATAAGCATATCTCTCCACTTTTATTTATAATGAGAACCAAATTGGATACCCAAAGGGTATTTCGCATTGGAAAAATCATCTAGGCAATGAGTAATTTATTCAACTCCTTCTTAACAATGGGATCAATATTGGGACACATGTTCCTAAGCATCTCCTAAAAAGGTTTGGTCTGTGGTTTTAAAGGAATTACTTGTTGCATGATGTTTAGGTCAAACGTATTTTGATCATCATATTTCCAAGAAAATACATCCTTGTATTACTTAAATAGTGCGATGAAGGTTGATATCTCTTATTTTTTGCATTCTATACCCAAGTTAACAATTTGGGGATTGCTATCAGTTCCTAAATTTATGATTTCATACTACATAGTTGATCTATTAGTTTTACAATTAACATTACCCTTAAATTTATCATGCAAATCATAAAAAACCTTGTAATCTGACCATAGGCTTGGGAGTCATATTTACCTTATTAGAAATTTATTTCACTTATCCTTTTTCAGGGATATTTACAAAGTCGGAGAGGTTTTTGTCATGTGTTATTTCATCAATGATCACACCTTAAAAAAAATCCTCCATATGCATAAATTTGATGATCTATTGGTACTGGTCAAAAACATTCCAGTTAACCATATTATCAGGTATAGTAGGCCTGAAAATAAGCTTAATAGAAAAAGTACTTGGATCAAAACCTTTAGCATCCATTAAATGAGAATCCATATTTTCAAGTAAATTATCATCTTGATTCCATGATCGAGGTACAAAATTAATGTTAAAAGCCAAAAATTTAGGAATCAATTGTCACACCTCTACTTGGTAACTCCTAAGGTGCATATTTACACAGTGAATTGCCTTTTTTACATGCTTAACAATAATTTCAGATTCCCCAAAAACCATTAATTGTTGTACATTTAGATCCAATGCTTTATTTAGCCCCTAAATTAAGGCTTCGTATTCTACAATATTGTTAGTGCACTTAAATTCAAGTCGGTATATTATATACATTTCATTTCCCTTGCGAACAATCAGAAGGTATCCAGCACCAGCGCCTTATTTAGATTTTGAACAACCAAAGTAGAGAGACCATCATTCATTTTCAGAATCATTATGTAGAAAATTTACATCAATGACAACAGCTTGTGGTGTGACCACTTTAGTACAACTAGACAATTGAGATTTTTGTTTAGTCCTACCAAATTTAGAAATTTCAGCTGAAAATTACCAAAGCAATTGTCAATACCACAATTTGTTGTTGCATATTCAATACATAAAATCGGTTCATTAGGCTCATTTATGTTAAACTTGTGAACCTTCGATGTACAGGAAAATATGAAAGTTGTAGGAAGGGAATTATGCAGTGGAATAATCAAAGATAATGTACACTAAACAAGAAATTCATGCCACAAATTTCATATAAATCAAACAAGAATTGCTCAAATAATCACAACATTAATCTTCATTCATTTAATCAATAATATAATGATTATATGATAAATAGAAATCAAATGTTAAAGATAGGATTCGAATCTATCAGTTCTAACTTACTGATTAGATAACTCAATGTGTCTAAATCATTGTTGGAGCTCATTAGTCTAACTTCAGATGTCTAAATAAGTATACAATTAGTTAACTGATGAGGCAGGTGGGAAAAAGGGGCCACTCTCTCTGCATGCATGAAAAACTGGTGTTAGTCTAACTAAGACTGATCAAATTGATTGTAACTGGAGTATAACTCGGCATAACTGCTTACCTACCACAACCAACTGATGGAGGTTGTTGGTGGCACTCAAAGAGGGCTCCTATAATGTAGGGATTGGTCCTAGAGGCACATAAACTCATGCATGCACATGCAGTAAGTGGTAGATAACCCCTAGGTGTGTCCCCCATAATATAGCTAAGTGATAATGACTTCCTAAGTTAGGAAAAATGACCAAATAATCTATATTGGACAAAGGAGGGTTAATTAATCCTGACAAATTACTTCGGTAATTATGTGAAATAATGGTCTCTATCGACCCTAATTTTATTTTCCTTACCATTTTTTGGTAGCTACAAGTGAGACCAATCTGTTGAAAAATACCCATTCAAAATTTGGGACCATTCACAGCTTATAAACAACCCATATGCTTCTGGAATGTCGGCTACCATTATGTCAATTATTTAATGCACTCTAGGGTCGGAAGATAATCTAATGCAACATCTTTTAATTCTCCTACAATCTTGATGTTTGACCTATCTAATTGCACAACTTTCAACTGTGATGGTTTCACATCTGCATAATCTTCTAACAAAGTAATAAAGGCATGCCGTTGGAGGAAGCTCTAATGGTAACCATGCAATTGTGAACATTTTTATTGAAAATTTTGGAAGTCAAAAGAAGAAGAAGAACACCAAATTGTTTACCTTGAGTTGAATCCAAATTAGCTTGTGCATATTGAACCATTGGGGTTGCGGTACCAGATTTGCTTAATTGATTTTCAGCAGATGTCACTCTTTCTTGTACAACATTGAAATCTTAAAACACTTCCTGCCTAACAAAATGATTCTTAAGAAACTTGTAAAAATAAATATTGGTTTTCAACCTTTTTAGATCTTCAATGGGATTATAATCCAATATGAAATAGAAAAAATTTGGATTTATTACTAATTTTCATATTTTCATCTTTAGGCTAACATGTAATGTTATAATTTTGATCATTATTCTGAGCTACGTTATGAGTATTATATGAATGTTGATTGGAAAATACATCCTATAATATTTTTGCAGCTTGCTTATTAATATCAGTGAGATGTCCTATAGTTGGGGGATATGGATATTCCTCTTCACAAGCACTACCTCCCTTTTCATTCTCATATTGATTGGTAGTTTCATATTGTTGTTCAATATTAGACTTGAATACAAGAAATTATCACCTAGAAAAGGTTGCTCAAATCCTCTACATTAAGACCTTTCATAGGAAGATTGTACCTAGATGGTGGGTTTTGAGGTTTTTTCTTAGGTAGAAATCATAAGAAACCCCTATTAGAATTTCCTTCCCATGAACTCTTATTTATGTCCACTACCTGATTTAATAGTTTTTACAGTGCTTTTTGTAAACTTTCCAAATCAATTCCATCTTGGTCCTTTTTGTGGTAGCAGTTTTAGCTAAGGTATCAAACTTTTTGCAAGAATTGGAAGCCTAATCAGTCTCTAAAGAAAAGTTATATTTTAATATAAACACATATTTCTCAACAAAAATGACTTCATTGAAATCTTCTTACAAGGTTTCCTTGTCTGCTTTTTTAACCCACATGGAAATAGTGATAGGTATGCTTTTGAATAATAAGCCACAAGTAGTTTTTTGACAAGCAAGGCATCAATAGGGATCATTTTTTTTAAGTAAGAAACTTTTGGTTGAAATCCTTTATCATTTCCTTTTATCTATTTTCATTTTATAAAGTTCGGCCATGACTAGGACTTTAGAGGTTTTATCATCCCCATTTTTTTCTAAAAAGGATTTATCAAACTGATCCCATGATTGGATACTACAAGGTGGTTGGGAAAAATACCAATTAGAATTCTACCCTTCAAAGGTGTAGGGGGACAATATGCATACTACATCCTCACTTACAATGTTCATGAGATTTGCATACTCATTTACAATGTTCCTTTACAAGGTGTAGGGGAACAATATGCATACTACATCCTCATTTACATCTATACAGATATCCATGAGATTTTCTTTTTTGATTTTCCCATTGTGTTGCATGACTGGTTTTCTAAGTTAGCGACCCAACAAAGACATTTCCAAGGAGGAGAACCAAAGGAGTGGAATCCTCGATTGAGTGACTAGAAGGAGTAAGCAACCCTATGTCGAGGGTTGTGGATTTTTGGATAGACAGTATTTTGGAGGGATACATCACTTAATTTGTTGTTGACACCATAAAATCATACAGTGATGCAGAGAAAAATATTTTTAAAGGACCAAATGGTATATATCTGTCATATTTAAAGACATGGATAAAAATGCTTGTCTGTGAAAAAGGAATTATGCAAATGTGATCAAACTATGTATAAAAATAGTGGTATGACGCAATCTGACATGAGATGTTCCCAGGAGATAGTAGAAATGAACCAGAATCTGGTTTTTTAATAAGTGGAAAAATATTTAGATCCGACAAGCGAAGAAATACTGTGTTAGGAAGAGGGATTTGTAGCATGAACAGAGGAGAAGAAGGCTATGATCTTGCATCGTACTTAAACAAAGAGTCTTGCAATGAAGAAGAAGAATATTAGCCAATATCTAAAGTAGATGAAGAATCCGAAGAATCAACTGAGGCTCCAAATCAAGGGCGTGGTTATAACTCACCTACAACAACGTGCACGTCACCAGAGGTAAGATCTAGAGACTTATCTCCAAGTGAATTTGTAAATACTAGTAGTCCTAATGCTATAAATAGAAGAAAAGGGAGTCCGGCTAGCCAAAATTTTGTTCCAACTGTAGCCGCAATAAATACAATAGCTGGAGTTGACATTAAGTTACCAATATTCAATGAAAATGGGTTGGAGGACCCAGAACAACATTGGTTCCTATGTGAAGATTTGTGAGCTATGCGATAGATCCAGGATGAGAATATCAAGAAATTATAGATGATCACGACTCTGCGAGGTTGTGCGCATGACTGGTACATAAAATTTTCTATAGTGCCAGTAGGATTTGTCTAGAAAACGCTCAAAGAAATCCGAATGGGAATGATAGATGAGTTCAGGAATCCAAAGTCTGAATACAAATGTATTACTGAGATCAAATAAATTAAGCAGCTACCGACAGAATCTGTCTAGGAATTTGACCAGAGATTTAAAACATTAATGGCCAAAGTAAGCTTCCAAATGTTGAACGTACAGCATAAGGAATGGTTCATCGTCGCCTTGTTGCCACACATCCAAACCCCATTGGTGCAACAAAATATTGCGTCACAGATAGAAGCTCTATAGATATCAATGAAGTTAGAATCCTCGTCGATTGGAGATAGCAGCATAGGAATGATGCAAATTCAGTCACAGCTGGCCAACCTTACAGTGCAACTACAGGACATTAAGAGAGGCAAGGAAGTTCAATAAGAACTATGGTGTACAAGATGTTGGACAAATAGGCACCATAAAGATAATTTACCCACTCGCATTAACTACGTCGCAACAGGACCGTCAAACCCTATAAACTCCCAAGGGATGCCTTGGTGTAGAATATGCCAGACTAGGGGACACAAGTCCAAAGAATGTATGTATTTACAAAAGATTTTAAATGAACCAGCTAGTATGTACTGTAAATTTTGTAAATCAGTAGGCCATGATGAAAAATACTGCAGATCACTTCAGTTGTTGCAAAAAAGGACAGTGGATACCTACTTGATGAAAAATGATGAACATATGCAAGATGAATAAGCATAGCCTCAGTATCATCCTGCTCAATACCCACCACCATAATATCAACAACCACAATATCCTCAGCTTCAAAACTAGCACAATCAGTATCCACAACAACAAAAATACCCTCAGCAAAGGCGGGGTGGAAATTTTTGAGGCTGAGGAAAACAACAAGGAGGAAAAGGATTTGGTCAAGGAAGAGCCCAAGTCATATGTTATAACTATGGGTAGCCATGACATTTTTCTCATGATTGTTAAAGTCTTTAAAAAACTTGTACATATTGTAAATATTTTGATCACACTATTCAATAGTGTCCGCAACTAATTGCGAAATGACAGGCTTGAACTGTCGTAAATCCCAACTCGGTGCAAAATCAAAATCCAAACCCCAACCAGAACATTCAGATGATATTTTCTTAAACAAGAGAACCTCACATTGCTATAGTCATGAGAGAAGGTGCTACGACATACGTATACTAGAATACACAGCAAGGACAACCGCATGTGAGACACGCGACACAAAAGAAAGCACCGCTAGAGATACAGAAGGAGAAAGAAGTCTTCTTGGATGTGCAACCAGAGTTTGTTAATACTAATCAACCATCGATATCCAGACAAATCAAGTCCATGCCCGAACATTTTGAATAGCTAATCAGGAAGAAACTAATAAAAAAGGTTAGTAATATTAAATAATTTTTCAAAAGTTGTTTAGCACTAATAAATGATAAAGATGTTGTCACAGAAGTGACAGTTCTGATAGAAGAAAACCCAAATGACTAGCGACCTGAGAAAAGAGTCAACCACATCGGGAAGAGATTAAAAACAGGTCGAGAACTATGAATGACTGTGCAAATAGGAGACTATGATATGGATTATATCATACTAGATTTCAGCTCAGATGTTAATATTTTAACAATACAAACATGGGAGAGCATGAATAAGTCGTGATTGGATTGGTCTCCAATTCAAATAAGGATTGTGAACCAATTGAAGGTTCTACCAATTGGTATATTAACTCAACTGTATGTATAAGTCAAATTCTTAAGAACATATGTCGATTTTGAAGTAATAGACATTTTCGATGACACAAATCCATACCCTGCACTTCTAGGATTTGATTGGGAAAGAGAAAACCAAACCATTATAAATTTCAAGAAAAGGATCTTATAATTTGAAGATTATGAACTAAGTGCGGTTGTGCCAATTGATACACTTGAAGGAAAGACATATGTTGAGCCCATAAATAGTGAATGCCAAGTAAATTACCTAGATCAATTATATAATATCATGTCTTCAAGAGAAGATTATATAAATCCAACATCTAATGGAAAACTAAGTTGGCGGAGTATAATTTCTTGCACATATGATTCAATTGATGCCATGGAAAATTGGCAAAACATGTTACACGAAGTATCCATGAGAATATGCACAAGAATCACAAGATCTTTTCGAAGGCTAGGAAATGAAGCAAGTAAGATTCCTACATATGAAGGGTTACCCAAACTTGCATCTTTTCTGGTGGAGTTTTCAGAAAAAGTGATAGAAGCACAACGATTTTCCACTTTGGACTTTGTGCTGAAAGCTATGTGTGCTAGATGGAGGGGTACACATAAACATTCTATATCTGAATGGCCATAGTGTAGAATATTAATGGATATCATATTTGGAGAACATATCAGCTATGTTGATCACAAATATAGAGGACTAAAAAATCATGTGGAGCATATTGAGCATTGTCACAACAAATGGCAGGAATATCCATGACATGAGTGGGTTCATCGATTCATCCACACATTGGAAATAGTACCAAGAAATTGGTACACATCAGTGGAACTGTGAAGAGGAACTATCGAATGGGAAATTTTAGTTACAAGCCTGACCCAGACATTTGAGTTCACAAGTGAACATCTGACAGTTGATGTTGCACTACAAATAATGAAGGAAAAGATATTTGAATAAATCTTGGTCGCGGCTACCAATTACAATCAATGTAGCACACCATTCTAGCACTGGATGGAATATTACAACATTACAGGAGAACTAGATGATGATGGACCACTTGAGATAAACATACCTAAGTCAGAATTTATGCTTCAGTGGAAGGATTCGGTATGTCTAGTAACCAATTCCTAAGTATGCTCAAGATAAATAAAGTAAAGTATGCTCAAGATAAATAAAGTAAATATTAGCTCGTCTGAAAACCCAAATTTTGCTAATATTGGAGACTACTGGGATAATGAGACTGTGGGAAAGATCAATGACTTACTGCATGAATTTCAGGATTTGTTCCTACCAAATTTTCTAAGATGAAAGGCATAGTCGAGGGCCTTGGTGAAATGAAGATACATTTGAGTCTTAATGCAAAACCGATCAAACAACGGCCATACAAATTAAACCCACACTACAAAGAGAAAGTTAAAGCTGACCTGGACCGAAAGCTAGAGGTAGGTTTGATAGAACATGTTGAAGAATTAGAATGGATCAATCCAATTGTAGTGCAAGATAAGAAAACTTTGGGTGAAGTGAGGATTTGTGTTGACCTAAGGAAATTAAATGATGTTTTCCTACATGATCCATTTTTGACACCATTCACAGATGAAGTATTGGAGAATGTGGAAGGAAAATAAATGTACTCATTCACTGATGGATTTTCTGGGCTAACATCAGATAAGAATTGCAAAGGAGGACCGATACAAGACCACCTTTGCGACATAATTTGGATGCTACCAGTACACGGTAATTCCCTTTGGACTTAAGAATGCGCCTACATTTTTTTCTAGAATCGTATTTGTTGTGTTTAAATATTTTATACATAAATTTCTTGAAGTCTATTTTGATGACTGGATGGTATTTGGTCTTGTCAAAGACTATATTGAGAGCCTCATAATGATGTTGAAACGGTGTTGCAAGTATCAAATATCCTTAAAATTGAAAATTTGTATTTTGTTTGCCCGTTATGGGACTCTGTTAGGCCATGTGGTCTGTCATGATGGAATTTTGTTAGATCCATCCCAAATTTCCATCATCCTAGACTTACCACCACCCACAATGTTTAAGCAGTTTTGAGTTGTTTAAGCAGTTTTGAGCAACATTAGGGCATACAGGATATTACATGAAGTTTATAAAGGAATACACAGAGGTGACTGCCCCTATTGAGAGACTGCTTAAAAAAGACACTAAGTTTCAGTGGATAGAAGAATTTCAAGAGATTCTGGACAAGATGAATAACAAGATGGCTACTGCACCAATACTTGTATTTCTAGACTGGAAAAAATAATTCCATGTTCATGTCAACGCATCGTCTATTGCACTCAGCGTGGTACTGACCCAGTCGAGGGAAGGATCGGTTGATAACCCCATTACATTTTCTAGTAGAAATTTATCAACGGTAGAGAAAAAATACACCACAACGGAGACAAAAGGCCTAGCGATGGTGTATGAGTTGTAAAAATTTAGACATTATTTATTGGGTAGACACTTCAAGATGTACACTGGCCACTCTGTGCTCAAATATTTGGTCAATAAGCCAGTGTTGGGGGGGAATATATACCAGTGGCTTCTCTTCTAGGAATTCAATTTTGAAATAATTTTTAAACCAGGTAGGTTAAATTTGGGACCTGACCACCTGTCAAGAACTGAAAATGGAGAAGAACCTACTAGTATGGAAGATAATATTCTGGATGCATGACTATTTGCGATAACTGTGTTTGATGATAAATACAAAGATATCATACATTTTTTGAGTACATGTTATGTGCCAAGCGAATTGCCATGGCACAGAAGAAACAATTAGTAGTGTGAGTCACGGAATTCCAGTTGATTGTTGGACATCTGTACAAACTAGGCCCTGATGAGTTACTTAGACACTATATTTTGGAGCATGAACACCCAATGATATTAAGTGAAGCACATGCTAGTGTCGCAAGAGGTCACTATGCAGGAAAAGCGATCATAAGAAATATTTTGTAAGGACTATGGTGGCCCACCGTGCATGCGGAAGCTCGAGACTATTGTCACAGCTATGATATCTGTCAAAGAACTAGGAATTCATCCTGAAGAGATGAAATGCCACTAGTACCATAGATAAATTTACAGGCATTTGATAAATGGGTTGTTGACTTCATAGAACCTATCAATCCATTAGGGAAGTGCACCGAAGAAAGGTATATTATCATTGTGACTGATTTCCTAGCCAAATGGGTAGAAGCTGTGTCAGTAAAGGACCATATTGCTATGACAGTTGTGAAGTTCTTATTTTCAAATTTTGTGACCAGGTTCGGTTCCCCAAATATTTTGATCAGCGACCGAGGTGTTGATCAAGGTATGCATTTTGTTAATAAATTGATTGAAGAACCGACTGATGAATTCCAGATACAACATAGAATAAAAAATCCATGTCACCCTAAAGCAAATGGAGTTGTCGAATCATTTAACAAGATTATGGAGAATGCACTTACAAAGGTCTATAATGCACAAAGGGATGACTGGTATCAGAAGATCTCTGTAGTACTATGGGAATATCACACAACATGTAAGAAGCTGAAATATCAAACACCATTCAAGTTGGTGTATGGAAAATAAGTTGTCATTCCTATCGAATATATTGTACCAAGTTTGAGAGTTGTTGTAATTATGGAAATGACAAATGTTGATGTTATAGAAGAAATATTACTTCCAGTAATCCACTTGGAAGAAGAACGCTTTATTCCAGTATTTCACCAAAATGTAGAAAATCAAAGGCAAAAGGAATGGCATGATAGACACATTAAGAGAAAGCACTTTGAAGTCGGAGGTTTTGTTCTTATGTATGACAATAAATTCTTCAAGCATCCGAGAAAGCTGAAAACAAATTGATTAGGACTGTATTTCATTAAGGAAATCATTGATGGAGTATTAGTTTAGTTAGAGAAGTTAGATGGGAAATAGGTCAAGGGGCTCATCAACAGGAGCCAATTGAAGCCTTATTTTGATAATTGTGACTAGGTCATATTGGAAAAAAGGTTATATCAACTTGGCATCTGGACAAGATTTAGAAATATTCAGCGAAGGAAATTTTCCTGTTTCAGGATAGAAACCCTTGTGGGAAGGGAAATGTAAGTCGCAAGCAATGCGACCAAAAGGTTAAGAAAAGGAAATGCAAGTCACAAGAAGTGGAATGAAAAAAAAAACGTTTGTAAAATCTAAGTTGAAAGAGGAGCGACAAAAAGATGATGGAACTTGAAAGGAGAACCGAAGTTACCATATGAAAGAGCTTAGATGGGAAATGATGTGACATTGACACAATAATTAAGAAACTTGCTGACAAGAAAGTTGGAAGCCATTGAAATCCACAAACACCAAGAGAATCAGATGGTCACCTCTTTCATAAGTATCATGACATCACAACAAAAAGGGGACGCATAGTCGCCAGCATTAACATAATAACTTCGTGTGGTGGCCCATGTGATGGAGCATGTTGTCATTATACTACTCAAATATTGCACATGTGAAAAATTAATAGATGGAACACCTGGACAGGCTGTCTACTACCTTCGATTGAAAATTAACTCTCATATAATGCCACAGCGAGCTACTGTTTGAAGCACCCAAAGCTGAAGTAAATTTTTTGGAAGAGTATGGTGACTATGATTTTTAGTGCTAGTTCCCTCAGGGGCACTTCAATTGAAGTTGTTAGACCTGTTATAGTTGAGGGAAATTATGTCAATTATGTTCCATCGCAAGCAAGGAGGCGACTAGAAGTTGAGCTAATTCCATTCCTCCTTGCACTAATGATACAAACCAACTTACCAGGGTTGGCAATGAAGAAGTGTTCCGGTTCCCATAATAGAAACACTCTCCCAACATTTCTAGGAAAGAATGCAAAAGAAATAGAAAGAATCCAAGGACCAAGGGACATACCACTAAAGCCACCAGATAAAACTGTGGAAATAGTCTCCATATTGCACAATATACATTGCTAGAACTTGTTGGTATAAACTAGTGTAAGGTAGAATTCAATCAAAATTATTCCTAAGTATTGACAAGAGCTAAAGGAGAAGAAGAAGAGGCTACTACAAAAGCAGCGACAGAAAAGAAAGAGGAGGAAGGAATCTGCGGCAGAGGTAGTGAAAGGAAACAAGAAGAAGAGTAAGAGGCACAAGAAGAGGAAGCTACGCCAGAAGAGGAAGGAATGACAGAAGGAAGGAGTGTGACAAGGAAAGGTATGTTAGAATATTAGTAGTAGAATGCATGCAAGTAGCATAACAGCTGGAAAATGATAGTAAGGTGTAACGCCTGGAAAGCGATAGGCCTTAAAGATCGTGGGTATGAGTTTGGCCAGAGTCGCTGGAAACCACACCCATGAAGGCATCTATGTAAGTCAAGTTGTTAGTGCCTCTTGTTAGGTGTTACGAGAATAGGAAAGACATCCTACTGGATGAAAGAGGAAGTTAGCTGATAAAGTGATAGGTAACGAGTCTGTAATGAATTTGTATTGAGTCTGTAATGAGTTTGTATTGATTCTGTGTCGACTCTATAATAAGGCTATAAAATAAGGAACCCAGGTGGTATGTGCATTAGCTTCGCTACAATTATATTCACTACTATGAGCTTCACTGTCTATGGCTCTGTATTGTTGTCGGTTAGTATTGTTGAGTGCATATGAGTTGAAGGATATGTAGTTGAGTGCGTAGAAGAGTAGGAAGGGTTGAGTTGATCCAAGATGTGTGCGGATAATTAGTAGAAATAAGTAGGAAAATAGTAGAGAGAGGATCAGAAAGCATGAGAAGAGGGAAGAGTCTGTAAATATATAGAATAAGATCCAGAACAGAGTATGCATCATAGTGCGTAGACGAAATGTGCATATATTTCCTCATGTCAAATGAAGAGCACCTTTGTGTTTTTTTCCCGTATGGGTTTCCATTTTATATCTTGTGTATATGTGTGAATTATGCATTTGTTTGAGTTATAAGTATAATTTTTGTATTGAATGAATCATTATATTTTTTTATGAATGAATAAATGTATATCAGTCGCATAGTATCAGTTGAATACGATCATGCTACATAAATATTGTTGATATAATAAGTTGCATAAGAAAAGCAGGTTGTAGTCTAATTGTTCACAACATATGTAAATAATCCACCCATAGACTTTGTTGATAAGAAAAGAGGGTCACAAGTTGCATAAGGAAAGCAGGTCACAGTCTAACTGTTCACAACATATGTAAATAATCCACCCATAGACTTTGTTGATAACCTTGGTAAGGGGCAAGGGTACCAAAAATTTCCCAACCCAACTGTGGAAACATGGTTCTGGTAGTTACCCATTCAACTGAGATATCTCTGGTGAGATTGCATCTATGTTGCAGGTGTTGATGACTGATCTCTGCTCTGTTGATCTGATATCTTGGGCTTTGTTACGCTGAGAAGAACGGATTGAACCTGGGTAGGACCCTCAAAGGAGGGAGAAAATCCAACAGGTTTCCAGCAATATGAGGTTGGTTTTGAGGTTGATTAGAAGAATGGTTGGGGGGATGTTTCCTTAATTTCCTTGGTTTCCCTCTTCCTTTGGATATTCTTCAAAGAAAAATTCAAAAGGCGGCCCCAAAGGATATCCAGGTGGTAACGAGGCAGGGGGGAACTATCTTGGTCTACCTAATCTAAAAAACAATGGAGGGAGGAGTGGTGAAAGTTTTTCACAAGGAGGTAAATTAGGTTGGTCAAAGTTTTCCCATTATTCAATAGTAGTTTTATGCTCAATTTTCTCCATAACGATGTTTCACAACCATGGTAAGTCTTATACTAAAGGAATTTCCAAAGGATAAGTATAATTTTAAGTTTGTGGTAGGTTCTAAGTATCTTCATGTAAACATCCCACTAACCTCTCATCTATTTCTCTGCTTCTTTCCAACGGGGACTGAGTCCTAGCTACAATTTGTCATGATTTTTTATAACTTCTTCATACAACGTAGTAACAGTTACAGGTGTGCTAAACACCAGATCGCTTTGTAGGAGAGAGGTTTGTGGGAGTGGCGTGGAAATTGTCTCTAGTTTAGTTGTGTTGAGTACAGTTGATGAAACTAGAGGGTTAGACTGACTACAAGTTGCTATAGGCAAGCGAGTAGTAGGAGGATTGTTTTGGTTGAGTTTATCCATTAATTCACAGAAGGAAATCCTTCTAGCACCATATTTTTTACTCAAGAAATGGACAAGGGGGTCAATAAGAGGGTATAATTCTGATCCAAGGGTTCTCAACAACCCTTAGTCATTGTAAATGACTGATCCTTGTGGATTTTATGGCACCGTTGGTAGGGAATGTACACTAAAACTTAATCTAAGATAGTATAGGGTTAGCTATACAAAATATGTGGTTTTCACAAAACTATAAGGTTCACCTGACAAGTCTCGGGAGGTGACCGATTTTTATTTAAATATAAAATAAGAAAATAAAATATTAAATAAAAGATATGGACTTTAAGCAAAGTAAATAATATAATAGAAGACAAGATGCAATTAAAAACTGAAAAAAAAATTAAACAACAGCCAAAAACTTATATATTAATCATACCTAATTAGTTGGCCAAGTGTTAGGATTATTGAATAATCCTCCCTTGTCCACCAGAGTCTTTTTGTCAGTTTCCTAGCTTAGGATGATGGTGTCACTACATTAGTTCCATGGAGATGTTATATGGGGATCAATATATACTTGATGCACCCTCATGCATGGGTTTAGGAGCTCTAGAGACCAATCCCTATATTTTAGGATCCCACACTGCGTTATGGGAGTCCCACCTTCAGTTCACCCCCACCAAAGTGGAGTCAAGATACTATGGCCACTTTTTGTAAGCTAATGCACCTCTTTTGCATTATTTTAGGACAAAGGCTCCCATGCTTACCTACCAGGGTCATTTAATTGATTGTTAACCGCTTTAGTTGTCTGGAGTTGCACTAGTGTGTCTATAGTGGTGATTTTCCTATGCTAGTCATGTCTAGAGTCATCTAGAATCAGGGATTTGGAAACTCCTTGGATAATTATAATTTCCTCTATTTTATCATATTGTCTTATTACACAAATTAATGATTATTGTCACTAGTTTATGCTGTAAAATTTTTGCTTCTTCTCTGATTAATTTCACACTACAATTTTATCACTTTTTACACTATATTTCATCAATTTTCATTTTTTTTCACTGTAAGGTATTATTCATCTTGATGATCTCCTGTGAGTGATAATTTTACAGTGTATCTACATATAAGATGATAACTTGCAGGAATCAAATATGTCTCATCCCATATCAAATTTTAATTAAAACATTTACCTAAAGAAAGATAAAATCAAATGAGATTACACAAATTTCAGATCTCACATTAGGCAAGTAGATTCTCTATCAAAACTATGCCTAAAATAAATATTCATTTGAATCTAATGGGAAGGTTATGATTCTCATTCTAAATGTAAATCATGCATTTAAGATATCATGCAATTAATCTTCCCATCAACAGAGTACAATCTAATTGACTAGAAGAAAAATACAATGAGTTAAGCCACAAGAAAAACTCATACATATTTCCTGTAGATTACAATCATATCAAAAAATATGAATTCCCTTGTAATATGAAGAATAAAAATATGGATAAGGATAATGAAATGATGTAATTTTTAATGAACATATTCCCTTTAGATATGAATTAAAATTCAAATATACAACACAATACCACTTAATAAACAAAAGGAGAGGAATCTCAATCACAGCCTTCAATTTTGAAAACCTGAAAATTAAAAATGGAAAACAACATTAATACTGCAAATTTCACATGTAAAAAAAGACATTAGAATACAATCATAATTCAAATATCAATGCATGAAATAATTGTGTTAATATTACTAGAAAGTAGTGGAAACCAATTTCAAAAGGAGAGAGAACGATACTTTTTTCTTACTCATCTTCTAGTATATAAACAAAATTGTTTCCCTAATATCTCTTCGTTGAAATCCCGAGAAATTAGGATCTTAACATATTAATTTAGGACTATTGTTCAATATTCATCCTAAATTAATTATTACAGTTAAAATTAATTAAAATTTTGATCCTCATACCCATATGGTTTCAATGAAAATAGTTCCAATAAATCCGATTGATTCCTGAAGGGCTTACTCATTGATCCACATATGCTCCACATCTTCCAGGAATATGATCTTAGCATAGATTTGATGAAACATATACATCCACGATCCACATATCTAAAATATGTCAAGAAAATAAATAAGTAAAAATATCATGAAAATAAAATAATGTAAAATAATGTAAAATGAAGTGGTTGCAGAATCATTCATTCTGCGACTACTTCTTATTAAAAAGACAAGAACCAAATAATAATCAAAATAATACTCATTATTAAATAAAACTAAAACTAACCTTTAAATAAAAATATATGAGTAGCTATATGTATGTATGTATATATATATATATAATGGTACTTACTTCTTTTTCACAAAATCACTAGAACTCGGGTTGACAAGGATATTTACACATGTTGTGTTGATAACTACATTACCAATAGAAATTTTGAGCTTCTTCTTAAGCTCACTCACCTCGGCCTAGTGTTGTTCATTTAGGAACCTTTTCTTCTTTTTGAGATCTACAATTTCACCCTAAATATATGTAATCTATTGTACCATTAAATATATGGTAGCCTAATAATAATCTACCAAATTTCTGCAATTAGCAATACACCCTTGTTTTGCATCCACGTCCATATTTTCTGCATGTGGTAGATCATCTCAAACCTTTGGTTATTTCTTAAGTTTCTGAAGTGTTACACCTATACCAGGATAAGAGGGTTGAGACTTTAAACATGAGGGAAAATTACTTACGAACTCATATTGGGAAAATTGTTGTTCTTGTTTTTCAATTTTATGCATAGCTTCATCAAAAACCTTTTCAACTTTTTTTGCATTTTTTGGAGTGACCTTATCTGAGTTGGTAGTGACCTCGTTTTGCTTTTCCTATGGATGTGTGTCAAGGTTAGACTCATCCTGATTTAGTGTGTAAATAACAAGAATTGAATGGGGTTGAATTCCCTACTTATTTTGTGTGTCCTTCCTGTACCTATCATAGTGGGAGAGAATACGATCATATCTTTTGGTTGCCACATTATAATTTCTAGGCCTGCGATACATATTCCTAGGTCTTGGATTTTTATTGATGGAACCTCAATTTTGTTTGAAGATACATGATCAATGATTTGGTCACTTATAACTAACACCTAAGAAGAGTTAGTTTCTTTGACGGTACTATGAGCATTGTCTTGCTCAATTCCAGAAAAAATTTGCAAAATATGAGCATGCGTATTGACATTTGTGACTTTAGGAGTTTCATTCTATGCCAAATCCTTTAATTTATTCAAATCATTCAATTGATGAACAATCCCAATCCTTTATAAGGAATGATTATAGATATCGTCCCAATATTCATTAGAAACATGAGACCTAGATCCTATATTGAGAGCCTTAGAATGATGTTGGAACAGTGTAGCTAGTATCAAATATCCTTAAATTTGAAAAAATGTATTTTGTATGCCTCTTCCGAACCTCTGTTAGGCCATGTGGTCTATCGTGATGGAATTTTGGTAGATCCATCCAGGATTTCCATCATCCTAGACCTACCAACAACCACAATGGTTAAGCAGTTACGAGCAACATTATGACATATGGGATATTACATGAAGTTTATAAAGGGATACACAGAGGTGACTTCCCCAATGGAGAGACTGCTGAAAAAAGACACTAAGTTTCAGTGGACAGATGAATGTCAAGAGAGTTTGGACAAGATGAAGAAAAATATGGCTACTATACCAATACTTGTATTTCTAGATTAGAAAAAATAATTCCATGTTCATGTCGACGCATCATTTTCTACGCTCATCCTGATACTGACCCAATCGGGGGAAGGAGTGATTGATCACCCCATTGCTTTTGCTAGAAGAAATTTATCAACAACAAAGAAAAACTACACCACAATGGAGAGGGAAGGCCTAGCAATGGTGTATGCGCTGCAAAAATTTAGACATTATTTGTTGGGTAGACACTTCAAGATGTACATTGACCACTCTGCGCTCAAATATTTGGTCAATAAGCCAGTGTTGGGGGGGATATATACCGGTGGCTTCTCCTCTTCTAGGAATTCAATTTCAAAATAATTGTTAAACCAGGTAGGTTGAATTTAGGACTTGAACACCTCTCAAGAACTTAAAACATAAAAGAACCTACTAGTCTATAATATAATCTTTGTGATGCACAACTATTTGCGATAACTGTGTTTGATGATAAATACCAAGATATCATACATTTTCTGAGTACAATTTATGTGCCAAGTGAATTTACCACGGCACAGAAGAAACAATTAGTAGTGTGACTCGCAGAATTCTAGTTGATTGTTGGACATCTATCGAATGCCCAATGATATTAAGTGAAGCACATTCTAGTGTCGCAAGAGGTCACTATGCAAAAAAAGAGACCGTAAGAAATATTTTGCAAGAAGGACTATGGTGGCCCACCATGCATGCAGAAGCTCGAGACTATTGTCGCAGATGTGATATCTGTCAAAGAACTTGGAATTCGTCCCTAAGAGATGAAATGACACTAGTACCACAGATAACATTACAGGAGTTTGATAAATGGGTTGTTGAATTCGTAGAACCTATCAGTCTAGTAGGGAAGTGCACTAGAGCAAGGTATAGATGAAATGCCACTAGTACCACAGATAACATTGCAGGCACTTGATAAATGGGTTGTTGACTTCATAGAACCTATAAGTCTAGTAGGGAAGTGCACCAGAGCAAGGTATATTATCATTGTGACTGATTTCCTAACCAAATGAGTAGAATTTGAGCCAATAACGGATCGTACTGCTATGACAGCTGCGAAGTTCTTATTTGAAAATGTTGTGAACAGGTTCGGTTCCCCAAAGATTTTGATCAGCGACCAAGGTACACATTTTGTTAATCAATTGATTGAAGAACTAACTGATGAATTCTAGATATAGCATAGAAGAACAACTCCATATCACCCTCAAGCGAATGGAGTTGTCGAATCATTTAACAAGATTATGGAGAATGTGCTTCCAAAGGTCTATAATGCATGAAGGGATGACTGGTATCAGAAGATCTTTGCAGTACTATGGGAATAGCGCACAACATGTAAGAAAGGTCATACACCATTCAAGTTGGTGTATGGAAAAGAATATGTCATTCCTATCAAATATATTATACCAAGTTTGAGAGCTATCGTGATTACGAAAATGACAGATGTTGATGTTGTAGAAGAAAGATTGCTTCAACTAATCCACTTGGAAGAAGAACTCTTTATTGCAAGATTTCACCAGAATGTAGAAATGAAAATGATCCAGATTTATGCAGGAATGCAAAAAAATACACAAAAAACCATAGAAACAAATATGCAGTGGAAATAACACTTCATTTCATTAATCAATAATAGAAACTTCTTTATGTACAGAATGGAAATAAAGTAGCTAGAGTGCTGGTAGCTTATCTCTAAGAAGAGATGTGGCGGCTACATGCCTCTGAACTCTATGTTACATTGAGGCTCGAAGGCCTATATATTATTGAGAAACAATAGAAACCCTACACATCCAAAAACCTAACCCTAGGAGGTGAAACGCCACAATGTGGGCCCCATTGGGTAACTTGGTACATCAATTTCCTGGGGCCGTAACTTTAGCATACTACCTCTATTTGACACGCATTATACATCGTTAGAAAGATCTATTTAAGGACTACATCCATAAATGGAAAATATTTGGTCTGAAATGGAATCATATTTTCCAGACCATTCGATGCCGAAAAAACGTCATTTAGGGCCTCAAAACGGCTCCAGAAGTTTAGGACCCGAAAACTGCCAAAAATAGTAAATTATGCTACAAATAAGGAAACTAGAAAACTAAAAGAAACAATGGTGGGGTTCCAAGTGGAATAGGTGGGTGGCCACCAATATCCTCCTGGATCATTCCTCCCCCCATAGGAAGCAATGGTCCCCATTGCATTGAGTTCCTCCATGAGACTCAAGAAACTTCTGCTGAACTTGGTCCCTAGTGAGCCACTTTCCCTGGTGAAGGAGTTGGCCTGCTTTGACAACTCGATATAGCTAGATCTTCTGCTGGTGGGTGTTCTTGATATGTGTGTCCATAATCCGATGAGTTGTGGCTTGTTCCATGTAGTTGGGGTTTAACTCTGTTGGTGTGAGTTGTTCTGCCACGGTTGATGTGTCCAGTAGAGGTGGAAAGTAGGGCTGAAGGCAGTCCACATTGAACACTAGGTGCAGACCAAGGAATGGTGGAATACTGAGCTCGAAGGCATTGTCCCTGATAGCCTTGGTGATGGTGTATGGCCCATATTAGAGCGGGAGAAGCTTGCGATGGGGTCTAGTGAGGTGCTCCTTCTGCAAATGTAGCCACACTTTGTCGCCCACCTGGAAGTTGTATTGCACCCGATGTTGATCATGTCACTGATTGTACTTAGTATTGGATCTGTCCAATATGTCATGAACTTATTGGTGAATGTGCTGAATGCACTCAATGAAGTTGTTCGCCTTGGAAAATTCAGACTAGATATGAGCTAAATCATCCTGAGTAGCTGCAAATGGCATGGCTACGTCAATGGGACATAGTGGCTGGAATCCCAAGCCCACCTGAAAGGGGCTGTGGTTGATTGAGCTATGGAGGGCCTGGTTATAGATATGTTGTACATAGGGGAGGCTCTCATCCCATGTGTGTGGATGCTTTGAGGTGTACATGCGCAAAATGTGTGCGGTCATCCTATTGGTGACCTCTATCTGGCCATTAGTCCGAGGATGGAAAGCTGTGGACTTAGTGAGCTTGGTATCTAGCATTGACCATAGGCTAGACCAAAATGTGCTAAGGAATCTATTGTCCTGATCTGAGATTATAGACTGTGGGATCCCAAAGTGTACCTACACTCATTCAAAGAAGAGTTTAGCAGTGGTTTCTGCTGTGATATTCTTATTGCAGGCTACCATTATGGCCAACTTTGAGAATATGTCAATGACCACAAACATATAGTCATTGTTGTGCTTAGTATAAGTAAGACTCGACATGTAATCCATGGAGATGGATTCCCAAGGTCGACTAGGGGTAGGAAACGGAGTATAGAGGCCTTGCTTCTTGATGGATGGTTTGGTAATGGTGCAGGCAGTGCAGGATCGGATGTACTTCCCGACATCCTGTCGAAGGTTCAGCCAATAGAAATACTTATGCAGTACTACCATTGTTTTCTCAACCCTGAAATGCCCAGTGACCCGACTGTAGTGCGCTTCCAAAATCATCTTGTCACGCTCGCTTGAAGGGACACAAAGGTGTCCCATGTGACATAGTAGTACATCCTAGAGGTGAAATTTTGGAACTTGGTTTCTCTCTAAGAGTGTCTGATATGTGTGGCTGAATTCTGGATCACTCTTGTAGTGAAGATGCCAATCAAAATTCTCATGCCCACAAGAGTTGAGCACAGTGTTTATCGCCACGATCGGTGGTTGGCTGAGGTAGTCTGCAACATTATTGGTGCTTTCCTTCTTGTACTTGATGTTCAAATGAAACTATTGTGGATATGTGGACCACTTCTGATGGCGATCCTTCTGTAACTTCCCTTGTGTATGTATGAACTGTAGTGGTCAGTGGTCTGTGTGGATGATCGTTTCCTTCCCCAAAATGTAATGCTTCCATTGTCGGTAAGCCTGTACAATGGAATACATCTCTTTGTCATAAGTGGGATATTTGCGGATTGTGTGGGACAGTGTCTAGTCACTGTGATATGCAACTGGATGGCCTTGTTGAGTAAGGACTATCCCAATAGCATAGTCAGAGGCATCTATCTCGATCTCAAATGGTTGTTGCAAGTTTGGTAATGTGAGCACTGGGGCACAGCAGAGGCGATGTTTCAATTCTACAAATGCTTTCTGTTGATTTTCTAACCAAAGAATTTTTCTTTCAATCCTCCCTTGGTGACTTGACTCAAGGGCCAAGTGATATGAGAGAATCCCAACATGAACCTGTGGTAGAAATTAGCAAGGCCCAGAAAGCTGTGAAGCTCTATTAGAGTAGTCGAGGATGGCCAATCCCGAATGACTTGGATCTTAGTTGGATCCACATGTACCCCACACTCATCAATAATGTATCCCAGATACTAAACCTAGGTCATGCCAAAAGTGCACTTGTCCAAATTGGCACATAACTTGTGTTGTCACAGTGTTTGGAGGACCTGTTAGATGTGGTGGAGGTGCTCTTCCCAAGTTTGGCTGAATATCAGGATGTCATCCAAGTACACTACTACAAATGAGTTGGTGAATGGATGCAAGATGTCATCCATCAGTCTCATGAAGGTTGCAGGAGCATTTGTCAACTCTAAAGGCATGACCAACTATTCGAAAAGGCCCTCCTTAGCTTTGAAGGTAGTATTCCACACATCAGTCGGTTTGATCGGTACTCGGTGCCCCTTTAAGCTGGTCTAGGAGGTCATCAATCCTTGGGATTGGGTACCTATTCTAGACAGTGATCTTGTTCAGTGCCTGATAGTCAATAGAGAGTCTCCAAGTCCCATCCTTATTTTGTACGAACATGCTCGGGCTCCCATAGGGCGCTGAACTTGGCCAGATATGACCCTTTTGCAAGGGCTCCTAAATTTTCCTCTTGATTTCATCATTCTACAGAATAGAGCGTTGATAGATTGGTCCATTGGGAAGCAACACACCTAGGTTCATATCGATGGGGTGCTTGACCTGACAGTGGAGAGGCACCCTAGTGGGTGAGGTGAATATGTCCTAGTACTCCTCCATGACCTTGTATGTTATCTCCAAAAATAATTTATTTCGATAGTATGAAGAATTTAATTCACGCAATGAAGGATCTGAATATCACTAACAGTTTGAAAGCCTCTGTTTTTAATCAAAATTTCATAAATTTGTAGCTTCGATGGCTTGGGCAAGGATCAGAACATCTCATTAGCCACCGACAGACATACAAACTGTGGCTTCCATGATCAGATGAAAAATTTGGCAATCAGAAGAACTAAGGACTACAGATCAATGAAGTAAAGCTGAAATTTTCCGCAGTGTCAGTGGTATAAAGCACTAAAATGCTGCCGAAGTCACGTATTGAAAATCGAAACCACTACTTAATAAGGCGTTGAAACTTGAAAACACTAACCATCAGTAAGATAGTCCACTAAGGAGTCGCAATGGCGGGAGACAGACTAACTAAGGCTTTCGATCAATCAATAGAAAATCATCAGCAATCTAAAGAACTAAGGACTATAGATCAACAAGATAGTCCACTAAGGAGCCGCAACGGTGGGAGACAAACCAACTGTGGGTTCTGTGACAATAGAAACTCATCGGCGATCGAAAGAACTAAATGCTACGGATCGGAGAGTTTAGAACCAAGTAGCTCCGTAGTGTCGGTAAGGCAACGGACAAGGCTTCCGATTAATCAATAGAAAATCATCAAGGATCGAAAGAACTAAGGACTACAGATCAGCGAGGTAAAGCTAAGAAGCTCCGCAGTGTCGGTAAGGAAATGGACAAGCCTTCCGATGAATCACAAAAATCATTTTGATAGCGATAAAACTAGTTCATTTCACCTCCAAAATAGCGGCGGCATAACAGTTACACACATTGGTGAATAACTAGACTTTCCATCGGTGGCGTAGAGGACTAATGCCCCAATTCCTTTGACAAATGACTTTCGACAATGATAAAACTAGTTCATTTCACCTCTAAAATAGCAGCAACGTTCTGGTCTAGGGCGTCGATGTGCTAGAAGACAGAGCTTCTAATCAGTGACTGCAGCGGCAAGGTAGAAAAATCTGGCGGATTAAACAAGAAGGGTCACTTCAGTTAAACACCAAGACAATGGATGTTGGCGGCAATTTCACACTGAACTAGCAGTGGTGATTATCAGCGACCACTTCGGTTATTAAAAGTTCGCTCAGTGAACTATATCTTCACAATAGATATACAAATAGTTAGCAAGGTTTTGAAGCCCTAATCTGAGAAAACTATCACTTTCAAGTATTTTTTGTGTAAACAGATCAGATTTTCAGGATCTGTTATTTTTGTAGAAGGCTATAAAGCCCATGATTGATTTTATAATAAAGGTTCAACTTCGGGGATTTATGAGCCAATAACACTTTCAAGCTTCTCATTTTACTTATTCATGATATAATCTCTTTTGTTGTGATCTGTTCATACATCATCTTTTTCTTTACTGTATTTATGCCTGAATGTGTATTTAGGCCATTTTCAGATTGATTAAAAAGATGATAGCTGTCATCCTATTGGTTTGTTAATGCTATTTGATTTATAAATACCATCCTCATCAAGATTTAGCCATTTATATTCATGTGTTTTGTATGTAAGTCTTCCATCCTGGTGAGTTCTCCATCCCTGCACCTTATTGTCAAATTTATGAGCAATTGCAACTAAAAGCCTTGTAAATGAGTGAGTTTTATGGATGTCTTGAGAGTAGAAAGGTTGTATAGGTCAACTAACTTGATCCATATCATAAAAACCTAAAAACATTTTAAGTTACCAGGCATCCTTGAGATACAACCTAGAGGAGTTTCCTAGATGCTAACAAACTGGCGTCGTCGCCGGGGACAGGAGATTGAAGCTCAGCTTCCCTGGGAGATGACATAGTTCCATGCTTTGATGATAGACAAAGCTTGGACATTATTATGGTTATAATCATCTATCTGGTGACTCCATTGATATAAGGTGGATTCAAGAAGACCAAGTACCAGAGCAAACCCAAAGGGGCAACCAGCAACACCTGTTTCAGATCCAGAAGAAATTTTGAGGAAAGCTAGGGATTTACTAAGACAGACCAGCAGTACTACACAAAAAGCTACATCAGGTATTTCAAGAAATCTTTCTGCTATTATTTCTTCTGCTGAAGCTCTTAATTCCTAGGAATTTTTAGATACATCAGAAAAATATAGGGGTTGGACATCTTCAAGCACTACTGCTTGTGAAGATCCAATCCCTAGTGACTCCACTGTGATAAGTATACCACTGCCTTCTCGGCAAGTAGCTTCATTAGTGTTTCCTTCCACAACCTTTTCCATACCCATTTCCAATATGGATGCCCCTCAATTGATCAAGATGGAAAGGATCCTGGTAGCTATGTATGCACCCTTAATTCTTCCAAATCCTCTCATAGCCATGCCTACTGGGGATTGTCTCAAGTATATGCCTAAGTTTACAAGGGAAGGGGATTTCACTGCTGAAGAACATATAGAGACTTTTATAGCTATGCTGAAAATATTAACATACAACAAGAAGATGTATGGACTAGGGTGTTTGTGCAAAGCCTAGATGGCCAGGCTAGGAAGTGGTTTAAGGAACTTCCTACCGGATCAATGGCAGGCATAGAGGCCCTAGATGACATTTTCCCAAAGCATTGGGGAGAAAGGAGGGACCACTTCTACTATATCACAGAATTCAGCAACCTGAAAAGAGAAAATGGGGAGTCTATCTCCAACTTTACCAAGAGATTCAACAATATGTACAGCAAGATCCCTACCGAAATTAAACCCATTGATACCTCAGATAGGATAAATTATGCAAATGCCTTTGACTCTGACTTCTACTTACTTCTTAGAGAAAGGAGATCTATTTCCTTATCACTCATGCAGGATGCTAAACTGGAATTAGAGTCAAACATTCTAGCATCTTAGAAGGTCAAAGGGAAGATAGACAAGAAAAAGCAGCCAACGGACTGTAGTGGGGCTTTGGCATTAGAGAACAAGATTGACAAAATGACCAAACTGTTAGATAACCTGACTGCTGAAATGTCTAAATTGAAGGACCAAGGACATCTACCGATGAGGGGTAAAGGGCCAAGCAACTTTGATCCTCGAAACCCAAATTTTGTTCCTTATAGAAGAGGAAACCCCTTAGTTCATATTCTCAGAAGGGAGAGAAATCAAGGGGAAGATCAGAGGATAAGAGCTCCATTTTAAAATGTTGTATTAGAAGAAGAGCCAGAATTCATTGAAGAAGAAGGAGAAGCTGAAGACAATATCCACTGCATGGAGGATGAGGTGGACTATTCTTTTCTGACACAATCAGAATATGAGGAAGCCTTGATTGAGGAGCAGATCACTGAAGAGGTTTTCTATCAGGCTGATGGTTAGGGAGGTTACAAACTAAGGTCTACATTGGTTGCTCCCTTCAAGAAGAATGTTGTACCTGTCAAGCAGCCTGCTGCACCAGCTAGAAAGGTTGTTGTTTTGCCAAAGAAAGTGCCTATCCCATCCAAAGCATTACATAAACCAACACCTTCTGCCACACCTGATCAAGTCCAACTCAAACCTACAGCTCATGAGGTAAGGTTTCCAGATAGGCTGCATTATTCCTTCAACCTCGAGTCTGAAATTCAAAAATTGAAAATCCATTTCCCTTTAATTGAGCTAATGAATAATGATGCATTCAAAACCTCCATTCTGAATTCCCTTCAGCCCAAGGTGCACACTGACACTGACTTTGTGAACCTGCAAGATGACAAGCCTGTTGTAAACCTGGGCCCCATGATCGAAGACCTAAAGGACTCCTACCCACCATTCTATATATCCTTGAACATCCATGATAAAATCCTCCATAACTGTCTACTGGATTCAGGAGCCTCTCATAACCTAATGCCACAGGCTGTGATGGATGAGATTGGCCTTAGCATCACCAAGCCCTATGATGATTTATTCTCCTTTGACTCCAGGAAGGTCAAGTGCTTGGGCCTCATCAAAGACCTTGATGTAAACTTAATGCAGCTACCTTTGAAAAGTGTAATGATGGACATTGTAGTGGCCAATATTCCTCCAAAATTCGGCCTCTTGCATACATTATCAGCAAGGAAAGCCACTCAGTGAATCACCCCATCTACGCAGTAGACACCGATTTTGGGTATTGCATTTTGCAAATAGATGATAATCAGCAGACATCAATTCAACTCACTCGGCCCACCTGTTAGCAACCTGAAGAAGTCACGATAGCGATCTGGACCATGTATTTTGATGGGGCTTGTGCTCAAAGCTCAACAAGTGCGGGTGTAGTATTGATCTCCCCATCTAAGGAAAACATTGACTTATCTTATAAGCTTGATTTCAAAGCCACTAACAACGTAGTAGAATATGAAGCCTTGCTTCTAGGAGTTAAAGCTACCAAGGAGATGGGGATCATGTGCGTGAAGATTTTTGGAGATGCATACCTCATCATACAGTAGGTCAACAACACTTTTCAGACAAAAATATCAGATTAAAGGCCTACAGGGATGAGGTATGGAAACTCAGAGACTCCTTTATGTTTTTTGAATTGTCATATATTCCTAGGGATTTGAGTCACTTGGATGATTCCCTGGCCGTCTCTGCAAGTTTGTTTGTTCCTCCTTTACCCCCTAAGCTCAGCTATGATGTTCAGGTCAAGTACAGACCCTCTCTGCCAAACAATGTAAAATTTTGGAGGGTGTTTGAAAATGATGAGGAGCTTAGTAAATTCCTTCAGTTAGTAGATGAATTCTCTAACATACACATAGACCAGGAAAGCCTTAACATGGAGGAATCCAAACAGCTCAAGTTAAAAGATAAAGTGACTGAGTAGAATATTGTCCAACTGCCCAACAACTACATACCCTAAGGTCTAGTACCATTGGAAGAACTATTTGATCACAATGACATCCCTTTCAAGCCTACCAAAAGGGAGATAGATCTTGTTATCCAAGAGAAAAACATAGGCAACCAAAGCCATCCAAAACTAATAAATCTATCCACTGGGATGACTGCTAGATAGAAGTCTAAATTTTGCAGCTTGATAAAAGAGTTTGTTGATGTCTTTGCATGGGATTATAGTGACCTAAAAACATATGACACCAACATCATCTAGCACAGGATTCCTTTGGAAAAGGACACCATTCCTTTCAAACAGAAGCTGAGACCCATCAGCCCTCTTCTATTACCAATGATTGAGAAAGAGATCCACAAACTCCTCAAATCCAAGATCATAATCCCCCTCAGGTATTCCAAGTGGATTGAAAATCTAGTAGTGGTAAGAAAGAAAAATGGAGAAATCAAGTTGTGTGTGGATTTTAGAAACCTGAACAAGTGTTCCAAAAAACACAACTATCCACTTCCCAAGATGGAGCATCTACTGCAGAAAGTCTCGAGGGCCAGGGTCATGTCCTTCCTTGATGGCTTCTCTGGATACAACCAAGTTGTTGTGCACCCATATGACCAAGAGAAGACTGCCTTTACCACCCCCTGGGGCATCTTCATGTATGCTAAAATGCCATTTGGGCTAATGAATGTTGGGGATACTTTTCAGAGAGATATGGACCTAGATTTTGTAGGGCTAAAAGATAAATTTGTGCTGATATATTTGGATGACTTAACAGTTTAATCTCATGGCCATCATGACCACTTGCAACATTTAAGGAAGGTATTTCTGAAGTGCAAAAGGTATGGAATATCATTGAACCCCAAGAAGTCCCAGTTTGCACTCAATGAAGGAAAGCTCCTAGGCCACATAGTCTTAGCTGAAGGTGTAAAGATCGATTCGATGAGGGTGGAAGCAATCCAAAAACTGTCAATACCAAGGTCAAAAAGAGACATTCAGTCCTTTTTAGGCAAGATAAACTTTGTAAGAAGGTTTATTCCAAATTTCTCCAAGCTGGTAAAGCATATAACAATCATGCTAAAAAAGGATGCAGAAATAAAGTGGACTGACCGAGAAAGAAACTCTTTTGAAGACATTATTAAAGCCATCATGGAGGCCCCAACCCTGATTAGTCCCGAATACACCAAGGTTTTTTACATTTTCTCTTTTGCATCTTATGACACAGTGGCAGCTGTACTATTACAAAAGAATGATGAACGTCTTGATCATCCAATTGCTTTTTTCAACAGAACCCTGAGAGATGTTGAGCTGAAGTATGACCCAATTGAGAAGAAGGCTTATGCTCTCATAAAATCTTTGAAGACTTTCAGAATCTACATTCTCCATGCAAAGGTCATTGCATATGTCCCTTCAGCTGTTGTGAAGGATGTTTTGACTCAGCCTGACATTGAGGGGAAGAGAGCTAAGTGGATTGCCAAACTCATTGAATTTGATGTAGAGGTGAAACCCACCAAGCTGGTAAGGGGATTAGGTTTGGCCAAACTCATGGCCAAAGAAAATTGTGAACTGTTGGGAATAAATTTCACATGTGTCAGATCCGCAAAGGTGTAGACTATGGTAACAGGGTAAATAGAAGTAAATCAAGATCAGAATAACAGTCCATCAGTAGCTGAGAACATATCTTCATGTGAGTGGTATTCAGGTATCATTCTATTTTTGTAAAAATTTGAAGTTTCTCCTGACCTCACTCCTAACCAAGCACGAGCTCTTAAGTTGAAATCTGTTAAGTTTTCCATAATTGACAAACTGTTGTACTGGAGGGATCAGTCTAGAATTTTGTTAAGGTGTCTAGATAAAGAGGAAGCAGAACAGGTCATGCTTCACTTTCATTCTAGTACATGTGGAGGCCACCACCATTGGAAAACCATAGCCCATAGGATCTTAAGAGCATGATACTATTGGCCAGTCCTCTTTGCTGGTGTATGCACTTTTGTAAGGGCCTGTGACCAATGTCAAATATTTATAGGGAAATAGCAGCTCAAATACTTACCCCTTAGGCCTGTTATAGTGAATGGGCCTTTCCAGCAATGGGGTCTGGATTTCATAGGTGAAATAAATCCATCTTCTAGTGGACAGCATAAATGGATCTTAGTAGCCACTGACTACTTTACCAAATGGATAGAAGTAGTTCCCACCAGAAATGCCACTCATCAAGTCATCATGATATTTTTATATGAGAACATCTTCAGTAAGCTTGGTTGCCCAGTAAGGTTAGTAACTGATAATGCACCAGCTTTTAAGGCTGGGCATTAGTTAAAATGTGTGAATCAATGGGTATTCAACTGGTGCACTCCACATCCTATTACCCACAAGGCAATGGCCTGGCTGAGTCATCCAACAAAATCTTAGTCAAAATCATCAGGAAACTGCTAGAGACAAATCATAAAAGTTGGGAATCAAAGCTTAAGTTTGTTTTATAGGCTGATAGGGTAATAGACAAAAGATCCATAGGGACTTCTCCATTCAAACTAGTTTATGGCACTGAGGCCATCTTTCCTATCCAGCGCATCCTTCCAGTGGAAAAGTTCTTTCAAGAAGAGGAGGATGAACCAAATGATATGGTAAGAAGGATGATGTATTTGGTATAATTACAGCAAATAAGGGAGAAAGTTGTAGGAAAATCAGAATCTTATCAACATAGGATAAAGGGCATGTTTGACAAAAGAGCAAAGGTACACAACTTCCAGGTCGGAGATTGGGTCCTCAAGTGGGATGCTGTCAAACAGGACAAGGAGAAACATGGAAAATTTGACTCTTTATGGATTGGCCCTTTTATGATAGCCCAGGTACATAAGAATAACACCTTCAAATTGCAGAGTCTAGAAGGTGAAGAGGTATTTGAAGGCCCAGTAAATGGGCATTTCTTGAAGCTCTATTTTATTTAAGGCTCTGAGGCCTTATGATTGTAAATTAGTAGATAGTAGGTTGTTTTTCTTTCAAAATAAACTCCATGCCCAATGGAACAATAAAGGATAGTGTTAAGTTACTTAGTTGATTTTAGGGAAAGGAATTTTGGTCTGGGGTTCTTGGGACCTCACTGGGAGGTTTCCATCCCCAAGTAGGAGCCAGATGTTATCTCCAGAAATAATTTATTTCGATAGTATGAAGAATTTAATTCATGCAATGAGGGATATGAATATCACTAACATTTTGAAAGCCTCTATTTTTTATGAAAATTTCACAAAGTTGTAGATTCGATGGCTTGGGTGAGGATCAGAACATCTCATTAGCCACCGATAGACATACAAACTATGGCTTCCGCGATCAGATGAAAAATTCGGCGATCGAAAGAACTAAGGACTATGGATCAGTGAAGTAAAGCTGAAATTTTCCGCAGTGTCAGTGGTATAAAGCACTAAAATTCCGCCGAAGTCACGTATCAGAAATTGGAACCACTACTTAATAAGGTGTCGAAACTTGAAAACACTAATCATCAACAAGATATTCCACTAAGGAGTCACAATAGTGGAAGACAGACCGACTAAGGCTTTCTATCAATCAATAGAAAATCATCGGCGATCCAAAGAGTAAGGACTACAGATCGACAAGATAGTCCACTAAGGAGCCGCAATGGAGGGAGACAGACCAACTACGGGTTCAGCGACAATAGAAACTCATCGACGATCGAAAGAACTAAGGGCTATAGATCGGTGAGTTTATAACCAAGAAGCTCCGCAATGTTGGTAAGGCAATGGATAAGGATTTCGATCAATCAATAGAAAATCATTATCGATTGAAAGAACTAATGACTACAGATCGGCGAGGTAAACCTAAGCAGCTCCACAGTGTCAGTAAGAAAATGGACAAGGCTTCCGATGAATCACAAAAATAATTTCAATAGTGATAAAACTAGTTTGTTTCACCTCCGAAACAATGGCAGCATAACAGTTACATGCATCGACGAATAACAAGACTTTCCATCGGTGGCATAGAGGACTAATGCCCTAATTCCTTTGACAAATGACTTTCAACAGCAATAAAACTAGTTCATTTCACCTTCGAAATAGTGGTAGTGTTTTGGTCTAGGGCACTAATGTGCTAGAATATAGAGCTTCCGATCAGCAACCATGACGGCAAGGTAGAAAAATCTAGTGGATTAAACAAGAAAGGTCACTTCAGTTAAACACCGAGACACTAGTTGTTGGCAGCAATTTCACACTGAACCAGTAGTGGTGATTATCAGTGATCACTTCAGTTATTAAAAGTTTGCTCAGTGAAATAGATCTTCACAATAGATAGACAAATAGTTAGCAAGGGTTTGAAGCCCTAATTTGAGAAAACTATCACTTTCAAGTATTTTTTGTGTAAACAGAACGGATTTTCATGATTTGTCATTTTTGTAGAAGGATATAAAGCCCATGATTGATTTTATAATAAAGGTTCAAGTTTGGGGATTTATGAGCCAATAATGCTTCCAAGCTTCTCATTTTACTTATTCATGATATAAGCTCTTTTGTTGTGATCTGTTCAGCCATCATCTCTTTATTTACTGTATTTATGACTGAATGTGTATTTAGGTCATTTTCATATTGATTAAAAATATGATAGCTGTCATCCTATTGATTTATTAATGCTATTTGATTTATAAATACCATCCTCATCAGGATTTAGCCATTTATATGCATGTGTTTTGTATGTAAGTCTTCCAACCTGGTGAGTTCTCCATCCCTACACCTTACTGTCGAATTTCTGAGCAATTGCAACTAAAAGCCTTGTAAATGAGTGATTTTTATGCATGTCTTGAGAGTGGAAAGGTTATATAGGTCAACTGACTTGATCCATATCAGAAAACCCTAAAAACATTTTAAGTTACTAGGCATCCTCGAGATACAACCTAGAGGAGTTTCTTGGAGTGCTAACATTGTCGATTTGTTGTTGTCGTGCAGAGAGGCCCTATCTGGAGGTCATGGCCACGATCTTATTCTTGCCTTGAGGGCAGATCATCAAGAAAACAAACTTCTCGATTTTGGAAATGAGCTTACTGCATTGTTTTGTAGTAACCAAAGAGATAGTGGCAGGAGGTGGTACCTCTAGTATCCTGTATAAATTATTTCCCAACGTAATAATAACAGCACAAGACCGGGACTCATACATAGCATGTCGCTTCCATAAGTATGGTTGACCTAATAAAACATCACAAACATCAAGAGGAGAAATATCACATAATACCTCATTGGTGAAGGGCTTGATGTTGTAGGGAAGGCGGCACTACTGGCTGACGTGAAGATCCTATCCTTGGTGAAGCCACCCAATGGTGTACGGCTGCAGGTGTGATGTGGTCAACAAACCTAAATACTTCATGACCTCTGCTGAAATTAGGTTCTTTTGGCTCCTACTATCGACAATGAACTATAGTGGGGAACCCTTTACCCACATCTAGGAGTGGAACAGATGCTTATGCTCCTCTAAATCTTCTGGTTCTTCCTTTTGGATCTTTGTGGTGGAAACGATGGCATTGGGATTTGCATCGATAATCTTCTTCCCTCTGTCATTCCCCTTCTTAGGTTCTGATTCAATGTCAGAGTATGCATCTGATTCAGAATCCTTTATCTCGGCCACCAGTGACTGCTTGGCCCAACACTCACTTGTGTTGTGAGTGGGGCTCTTATGGAACTTGCACCACTTTCCTACTTCCTTCTTCGTCTTTGCAGTGTTGCTCTTTGCTTAGAGATTTGGAAAGTTTTCTTGAGTCACCATGCCTTAGCTGTGTCCTTGGTTCTGTGTTTTGGGGGCACCTTTCCCTTACTTTTGATTCGCAGATCCAAAGTCTCTCTTTTTCTATTTGAATTTTTGCTCAATTTTGGCAGCATACCGATATGTCATACCAAGCAAAGAGATGTCGAGGAACTCCATTTCCTCCTGAATGTATCTGTGTATACAAATGTGGTACTTCAACACCAAATGTTTCTCTGAATCTTTGATACCCAACTTGGTGTGCAGGGTATGGAATAGATTTGTCAACTCGTGCACATCTTGATCTCTTTGTTGCCGTAGCGTAGTCCATTGTATGTACTTGTCCTCATAGCTCCCTAGTGAATAATATTGTCCCTTTATGGCATCTCCAAAATAATTCCAAGTGGGTACAGCCAAGAACAAAGAGGTTTCCTCCTCGTCCTTTCTCTCATAGTGGGTTTCCCACCAGTCCTTGACATGGAGGGCAGCTTTAAGTAGAGAAAAAATAATCTTTTCCCGGACGGAAAAGTCATGAACCGATAAATATCCTTCTAATAGATTCAACCATATATTTATGGTGTCTGCATCTATTCAACCATCTAATATGGGAATGTCAGAGTTTACTTGTACCTTAAAAGGGGTTGCACGTCCAAAGTGGCTATCAGATGCAGATGCGCCGTCAGCGGGAAGTCATTGAAGGATCTGGGTGAAGTTTTCCATCATCGTGTTCCTTTGTTTTTCAAGGTCCTCCTCGAGAAACATTTTGATAGGATATTCTATGCCCTCGTCTTTCTTTTTTTCCCCCATGGGTGTTCGTTGGGATTTGTGAGGCTAATCTTGGAAAGGTCCAACCAGATTGAGCCCTAACTCTTTATACCCCGCCCTTGTTGGGGACATGCAAAGAAGGATCGATAAAGAGAAGATTGCTCTGATACCACTGATCCATATTTATGCAGGAACGCAAAAGAATACACAAATAACCATAGAAACAAATATGCAATGGAAATTAAACTTCATTTCATTAATCAATAACTGAAACTTGTTTACATATAGAATGGAAATAAACTAGCTAGAGTGCTGGTAGCTTATCTCTAAGAAGAGATGTGGCAGCTACATGCCTCTAAACTATGTGTTACATTAAGGCTTGAAGGCCTATATATTATTGAGAAACAATGGAAACCCTACACATCCAAAAACCTAACCCTAGGAGGTGAAATGCTAGAATGTGAGCCCCATTGGGAAACTTGGTACATCAATTTCCTGGGGTCGTAACTTTAGCATACTACCTCTGTTTGACATGCATGATAAATCATTAGAAATATTTATTTAAGGACTACTTCCATAAACAACAAATATCTAGCCCAAAACGGACTCATATTTTCTTGACCATTCGATGCCAAAAAAACGTCGTTTAGGGCCTCAAAACGCCTCTGGAAGTTTAGGACCCGAAAACTGCCAAAAATAGTAAATTGTGCTACAATTAAGGAAACTGGAAAACTAAAAGAAACAATGGTGGGAGTCCAAGTGGAATAGGTGGTTGGCCACCAATATCCTCCTAGATCATTCCTCTTGCCTTAGGAAGCAATGGTCCCCATTGTGTTGAGTTCCTCCATGAGATGAGGAAACTTCTGTTGAACTTGGTCCTTCGTGAGCCACTTTCCCTGCTGAAGGAGTTGTTCTAATTTGACAACTCGATATAGGTGGATCTTCTGCTGGCAGGTGTTCTTGATATATGTGTCCATAATTTGATTGGTTTTGGCTTGTTCCATGCAGTCGAGGTTTAAATCTATTGGTGTGAGTTGTTCTGCCATGGCTGATGTGTCCAGTAGAGGTGGAAATTAGGGCCGAAGGCAGTCCATATTGAACACTAGGTGCAAACCAAGGAATGGTGGAATACTAAGCTCAAATGCATTATCCCTAATAGCCTTGGTGATGGTGTATGGCCCATATCAGAGCGGGAAAATCTTGCGGTGGGGTCCAGTGAGGTGCTCCTTCTGCAAATGTAGACACAATTTGTTGCCCACCTAGAAGTTGCGTTGCACCCAATGCTGATCATGTCGTTGCTTGTACTTAGCATTGGATCTATCCAATATGTCATGAAACTATTCGTGAATGTGCTGAATGTTCTCATTGAATTTCTTCTCCTTGGAAACTTCAGACTAGATATGAGCTGAATCATCTTGAGTAGCTGCAAATGGCATGGCTACGTCAATGGGACATAGTGGCTGGAATCCCAATCCCACCTGAAAGGGGTTATGGTTGGTTGAGCTATGGAGGGCCCGATTATAGTTGTGTTGTACATAGGGGAGGCTCTCATCCCATGTGCGTGGATGTTTTGAGTTGTACATGAGCAAAATGTGTACGATCATCCTATTGATGACCTCTGTCTAGCCATCAGTCTGGGGATGGAAAGCTGTGGACTTAGTGAGCTTGGTATCTAGCATTAACCATAGGCTAGACCATAATGTACTAAGGAATATGCTATCCTAATCTAAGATTATAGACTGTGGGATCCCAAAGTGTACCTACACTCATTCAAAGAAGAGTTTAGAAGTGGCTTCTACTATGATATTCTTATTGCAGGCTACCATTATGACCATCTTTGAGAATCTATCAATGACCACAAACACACAATCATTGTTGTGCTTAGTAGAAGGAAGGCCTGACATGTAATCCATGGAGATGGATTCCCAAGGTCAACTAGGGGTAGGAAACGGAGTATAGAGGCCTTGCTTCTTGATGGATGGTTTGGCAATGGTGCAGGTAGTGCAGGCTTGGATGTACTTCCCGATGTCCTGTCGAAGGTTCGGCTACTAGAAATACTTCTACAGTACTACCACTATTTTCTCAACCCCAAATTCCCAGCGACCCAACTGTAGTGCACTTCCAAAATCATCTTGGCATGCTCTCTTGAAGGGACAGAAAGGTGTCCCATGTGACATAGTAGTACATCCTAGAGGTGAAATTTTGGAACTTGTTTTCGCTCCAAGAGTGTCTAGTATGTGTGGCTGAATTCTAGATTGCTCTTGTAGAGAAGCGGCCAATCAAAAGTCTCATGTCCACAAGAGTTGAGCACGGTGGTTATATCAATGATCGATGGTCGGCTAAAGCAGTCTGGAACATTATTGGTGCTTCCCTTCTTGTACTTGATGTTCAAATGAAACTATTGTAGATATGTGGACCACTTCTGATGGAGATCATTCTGTAACTTCCCTTGTGTATGTATGAACTGCAGGGGTCATTGGTCTGTGTGGATGATCATTTCCTTCCCCAAAATGTAATGCTTCCATTGTCAGCAAGCTTGTACAATGGAATACATCTCTTTGTCATAAGTGGGATATTTGCAAACTGTGTTGGACAGTGTCTCATTGTGATATGCAACTGGATGCCCTTGTTGAGTAAGGGCTTCCCCAATAGCATAGTCAGAGGCATCTATCTCGATCTCAAATGGTTGTTGCAAGTCTGGTAATGTGAGCACTGGGCATAGCAGAGGCGATGTTTCAATTCTACAAATGCTTTCTGTTGAGTTTCCAACCAAAATAATTTTTCTTTCACTCCTCCCTTGGTGACTTGACTCAAGGGCCAAGTGATATGAGAGAATCCCAACACAAACCTGTGGTAGAAATTAGCAAGGCCCAGAAAGCTGCGAAGCTCTGTTAGAGTAGTCGAGGCTGGCCAATCCTGAATGACTTGGATCTTGGTTGGATCCACATGTACCCCACACTCATCAATAATGTATCCCAGATACTGAACCTGGGTCATGCCAAANACTTGTGATGCCGCAGTATTTGGAGGACCTGTCGGATGTGGTGGAGGTGCTCTTCCCAAGTCTAGCTAAATATCAGGATGTCATCCAAGTACACTACTACAAATGAGTTGGTGAATGGACACAATATGTTTTCCATCAGTCTCATGAAGGTTGCAAGAGCATTCGTCAGCCTAAAAGGCATGACCAACCATTTGAAAAGGCCCTCCTTGGTTTTGAAGGTAGTCTTCCACACATCGGTCGGTTCGATGGGTACCTGGTGATACCTAGACTTTAACTTGATATTGCTAAAATATTTCTCCTCTTTAAGCTGGTCCAGGAGGTCATCAATCCTTGGTATTAGGTACATATTCTTGACAGTTATCTTGTTCAGCGCCCGATAGTCAATACAGAGTCTCCAAGTCCCATCCTTCTTTTGTACCAACATGCTCGAGCTCCCACAGGGAGATGAACTTGGCCAGATGTGACCCTTTCTCAACAGCTCTTGAATTTTCCTCTTGATTTCATCATTCTCTAGAACATAGCATCGATAGATTGGTCCATTGGGAAGTGGCGCACCTAGGGTCAGATTGATGGGGTGCTTGACCTGACAGTGGAGAGGCACCCCAGTGGGTGAGGTGAATATGTCTTGGTACTCCTCCATGACATTGTCTATTTTTTGTTGTCATGCGAAGGGGCCCTATCTGGAGGTCTTGGCCATGATATTATTCTTTCCTTGAGGGTGGATCATCTAGAAAAGAAACTTCCCAATTTTGGAAATGAGCTTACTGCATTTTTTTGTAGTAACCAAAGAGATAGCAGCAGGAGGTGGTAACTCTGGCATCTTGTACAAATTATTTCCCAACGTAATAATAACATAACAAGGTCAGGACTCATACACAGCATGTCACTTCCATAAGTATGGTTGACCTAATAATACATCACAAACATAAAGAGGAGCAATATCACATAATACCTCATCGATGAAGGGCTTGATGTTGTATTGAAGGTGGCACTACTAGCTGATGCAGAGATCCTGTCCTTGGTGAAGCCACCCGATGGTTTATGGCTGTGGGTGTGCTATGGTCGGTAAAACCAACCTCTTCAAGACCTTTTCTGAAATCAGGTTCTTTTGTCTCCCACTGTTGACAATGAACTGTAGCAGGGAACCCTTTACCCACATTTGGGAGTGGAACAGATGCTCCTCCTCCTCTGAATCTTCTGGTTCTTCCTTTTAGATCTTCATGGTGGAAATGGTGGCATTGGGCTCTCCATCGATAATCTTCTTCCCTCTATCATTCCCCTTCTTGAGTTTTGATTCAGTGTCAGAGTATGCATCTGATTCAGAATCCTTTATCTCGACCACCAGTGATTGCTTGGCCCAACACTCACTTGTGTTGTGAGTGGGGCTCTAATGGAACTCGCACCACTTTCGTGCTTCCTTCTTTGGATTTGCAGTGTTGCTCTTTGCTTGCATCTTTGGTAAGTTTTCTTGAGTCGCCATGCCTTGGATGTGTCCTTGGTTCTACAGTTTGGGGGAACCTTTCCCTTTATTTTGATTCGCAGATCCAAAGTCTCGCTTTTTCTGTTTGATTTTTTGTTCAATTTTGGCAGCATACCGATATGTCGTACCAAGCGAAGAGATGTTGAGGAACTCCATTTCCTCCTAAATGTATCTATGCAGAAAAATGTGGTTCTTCAACACCAAATGTTTCTCTAAATCTTTGATACCCAACTTGGTGCACAGGGTATGGAACAGATTCGTCAACTCATGCACATCTTGATCTCTTTGTTGCTGTAGCGTAATCCATTGTATGTACTTGTCCTCACAGCTCCCCACCTGATAATATTGTCCCTTTATGGCATCTCGAAAAGAATTCCAAGTGGGTACGATTGAGAATAAATAGGGTTTCTCCTCATCCTTTCTCTCACAGTAGGTTTCCCACCAGTCCTTGACATGGGGGGCAGCTTTGAGTAGAGAAAAAATAATATTTTCTCGGCCGAAAAAGTCATGAACCAAGAAATATCCTTATAATAGATTCAACCATCTATCTATGGCATCTGTATCTATTTGGCCATCAAATATGGGAATTTTGAAGTTTACTTGTACCTTAAAAGGGGTTGCGCCTCCAGAGTGGCTGCTAGATGCAGATGCACCGCCAGTGGGAAGTCGTTGAAGGATCTAGGAGAAGTTATCCATCATTGCGTTCCTTTGTTTTTCAAGGGCCTCCTCGAGCAACATTTTGATAGGATCTTGTGTGCCCTCATCTTTCTTTTCATCCATAAATGACAAATATCAAGTCTAGAATGGACTCATATTTTCCCAACAATTCCATGCCAAAAAAATGTCATTTAGGGCCTCAAAATGGCTATAGAAGTTTAGGACCCAAAAACTCCCAAAAATAGTAAGTTGTACTACAATTAGGGAAACTGGAAAACTGAAAGAAACAATGGTGGGGATCCAAGTGGAATAAGTGGGTGGCCACCAATATCCTCCTGGATCAACAAAGGAAAAAGGCATGGCACAATAGACATATTAAGAGAAAGCATTTTGAAGTCGGAGGTCTTGTTCTTATGTACGATAGTAAATTCTTCAAGCATCTGGGAAAGATGAAAAAAATTGGTTAGGACTGTATGTCATTAAGGAAATCATTGATGGACGAGAAGTTAAGTTAGATAAGTTAGATGGGAAAGAGGTCAGGGGGCTCATCAACAGGAGCCGATTGAATCCTTATTTTCATAAATGTGACTAGTTCACATTGGAAAAAAAAATGTTATATCGACTTGGCATCTGGCCAAGATTTAGAAATCTTCAGCGAAGGAAATTGGCATGTTGCAGGATAGAAACCCTTATGGGAAGGGAAATGTAAGTCACAAGGAGTGTGACCAGAAGATTAAGAAAAGGAAATGTAATTCACAAGTTGTGTGACGAAAAAAAAAATGTTTGTAAAATCTAAGTCAAAAGAGGAGCGACAAAAAGCTGATGGAACTTGAAAGCAGAACTGAAGTTACCATATGAAAGAGATTATACGGGAAATGATGTGACATTGACACAATAATTAAGAAACTTGCTAAAAATACAGCTGGAAACCATTAAAATCCACAGACACCAAGAAAATTGGATGGTCACCTCTTTCATAAGTATCATGATGTCACAACAAAAAGGGGAGGCATAGTCAGCAGCATTAACATAATAAATTCACATGGTGACCCATGTGATGGAGCGTGTTGTCATTATGCTACTCAAAGATTGCACGTGTGAAAAATTAATAGATGGAACTCCTCAACAAGATTTCTACTGCCCTTGATTACAAATTAACTCTCATATAATCCCACAGCGAGTTACTGTTTGAAGCACTAAGAGCTAAAGTAAAATTTTTGGAAGATTATGGTGACTGTGATTTTTACTACTAGTTCCCTTAGGGGAACTTCAATTGAAGTTTTTATACCTATTATGGTTGAGGGAAATTGTGTCGGTTATGTTCCATCACAAGCAGGGAGGCGACTAGAAGCTAAGTTAATTCTAGTCCTCCTTGCACTAATTATACAAACCAACTTACCAGGGTTGGAAATGAAGAAGTGTTCTAGTTCTCATAAGAGAAACACTCTCCCAACATTGCTGGGAAAGAATGCAGAAGCAATGGCTAGAATCCAAGGACCAAAGGACATACCACTGAGGCCACTGGATAAAACTATGGAAATAGTTTCCATAGTGCACAGTATACATTGCTAGAAACCATTGGTCTGAACTAGTGCCCGAACTAGTGTAAGGTAGAATTCAATCAGAATTCATCCTAAGTATTGAGAAGAGATAAAGGAGAATAAAAAGAAGCTACTACAGAAGTAGTGACGGAAAAGAAAGAGGAGAAAGAAAGTTGTGATAGAGGCAGTGAAAGGAAAGAAGAAGAAGAAGAGGAAGAGGTGCAAGAAGAGGAAGTTGCGCCAGAAGAGGAAGTCGCGACATAAGGAAGAAAGGTATGATAGAATATCAATAGAAGAATGTGTGCAAGTAGCATAATGGCTGGAAAATGCCAAGTAAGGTGTAACACTTGGAAAGGGACAAGCCTTAAAGATCATGGGTATGAGTTTGGCAAGAGTCGCTGGAAACCGCAGGAGTGAAGGAATCTCTGTAAGTCAAGTTGTTAGTGTCTCTCATTATGTGTTACTAGAGTAGGAAAGACAATATGTAGGATGAAAGAGGAATTTGGCTGAGAAAGCGACAGGTATCGAGTCTTTAATGGGTTTGTATCAAGTATGTAATGAGTCTGTATCAAGTCTATAATAAGGCTATAAAAGTAGGAACCCTAGTGGTATGCGGGTTAGATTCCCTACAGTTAGATTCACTACTGTGAGCTTCATTGTCAATAGCTCTGTATTGGTGTCGATTAGTATTGTTGAGTGCATATGAGTTGAAGGATATGCAGCTAAGTGTGCAAAAGAGTAGGAAGGGTTGAGTTTATCTATTCTATGTGTGGATAATTGGTAGAAATAAGTAGAAAAAGAGTAGAGAGAGGATCAGAGAGCATGAGAAGAGGGAAGAGTCTATAAATATAGAGAATATGATCCAAAACAGAATATGCAGCTAATGCGCAGACGAAAGCTTCATATATTTCCTCATGCTAGATTAAGAGCACCTTTGGGGTTTTTTACCGTATGGGTTTCCATGTTATATCTTGTGTATATGTGTGAATTATGCATTTTTTGAGTTATATGTATAATTTTTGTATTGAATGGATCGTTATAGATTTGGTTATGAATGAATAAATGTATACTAGTTGCATAGTATCAGTTGAATACGATCATGCTACATAAATATTATTGATATCTTAGGTTGCATAAGAAAATTGGATAGCAGTATAGCTATTCGGAACACATGTAAATAATCCACCCACAAAATTTATTAAGAACCTTGGTAAGGGGCCAAGGTACCAGAAATTCCCCCACCCAACTATGGAAACATGGTTCTAGAAGTTACCCATTCAACTAAGATATCTCGGGTGATATTGCATCTACGTCGCAAGTGTTGTTGACTAATCTCTTCTCTATCGAGTTGATATCTTGGTCTTTGTTGCATTGAGAAGAAGGGACTGAACCTGGGTCAGGACCCTCAGAGGAGGGAGAAAAGGCAACAGGTTTCCAGCAATATGAGGTTGGTTTTGAGGTTTATTAACAGACTAATGGGGGGGTGTTTCCTTAATTTCCATGATTTCCCTCTTCTTTTGAATATTATTCAGAGAAAAATTCAAAAGGTGGCCCCAAAGGATGTCCAGGTGGTGACTGGGCGGGGGGGGGGAGGGGCTATCCTGGTCTACCTTATCTGAAAATCAATGGAGGGAGGAGAGGTGAAAGTTTTTCAAAAGGAGGTAAATCATGTTGGTAAAAAATTTCCCATGATTCAACAGTAGTGTTATGCTCAAGTTTATCCATAAGGATGTTTCACAACCATGGTAAGTCTTAGACTAAAATAATTTCCAAAGGATAAGTATAATTTTCAATTTGTGGTAGGTTCTCAGTATCTTCATGTAAATGGTCCACTAACCTCTCATGTATTTCTCTTCTTCTTTCCAACCGGGACTGAGTCCTAGCTAGAAATTGTTATGACTTTTTTATAACTTCTTGATACGACGTAGTAATAGTTATAGGTGTGGTTAACACCAGATCACTTTGTGGGTGAGAGGTTTGTGGGAGTGGTGTGGAAATCATCTCTAGTTTAGTTTTTTTTGTACACTTGATGAAACTAGAGGTTTAGACCGACTATGAGTTTCTATAGGAGAGCGAGTAGTAGGACGATTTTTTTGGTTGTGTTTATCCATTAAGTCACAAAAGGAAATCCTTCTAGCACCATTTTTTTACTCAAGAAATGGGTAGGGGGGTCAAGAAGAGGGTATAATTCTGATCCAAGGGTTCTCAACAACGGTTAGTCGTTGTAAATGACTAATCCTCATGGATTTTATGGCACCGTTGGTAGGGAATGTACACTAAAACTTAATCTAAGGTAGTATAGGGTAAGTTATTTTTTACAAAACTATAAGGTTCACCCGACAAGTCTCGGGAGGAGACCGGTTTTTATTTAAATATACAATATGAAAATAAACTCTTAAAGAAATATATGGACTTTAAGCAAAGTAACTAATATAATAGAAGACAAGATGCAATAAAAAACTAGAAAAATTTTAAACAACAGCCAAAAACTTATATATTGATCACACCTAATCAGTTGGCCAAGTGTTAGGATTATTGAATAATCCTCCCTTGTCCACCATAGTCTTTTCATCAGTTTCCTAGATTAGGATGATGGTGTCACTACATTAGTTCCATGGAGATGTTATATGGGGCTCAATATACACTTGATGTGCCCTCATGCATGAGTTTAGGAGATCCAGAGACCAATACCTATATTTTAGGATCCCACACTGCGTTATGAGAGTCCCACCTTCAGTTCACCCTCACCAAAGTGGAGTCAAGATACTATGGCCACCTTTAGTTAGCTAATTCACCTCGTTTGCATGATTTTAGGACAAAGGCTCCCATGCTTACCTAACAGGGTCATTTAATTGATTCTTAACCACTTTAGTTGTCTGTAGTTGTACTAGTGTGTCTACAGTGGTGATTTTCCTATGTTAGTCATATCTAGAGTCATCTAGAGTTAGGGATTTGAATCCTCCTTGGGTAATTATAATTTCCTCTTTTGTATCATATTGTCTTATTACACAAATTAATGATTATTGTCACTAGTTTATGCTGTCAAATTTTTGTTTCTTCTTTGATTAATTTCACATTGTAATTTTATCACTTTTTACACTGTATTTCATCAACCTTCATATTTTTTCACTGTAAGGTATTATTCAACCTAATGATCTCCTATGAGTGATAATTTTATAGTGTATCTACAGATAAGATGATAACTTGCAGGAATTAAATGTGTCTCATCCTATATCAAATTTTAATTAAAACATTTACCGAAAGGAAGATCAATCAAATGAGATTACACAAATTTCAGATCTCACATTAGGAAAGCAGATTCTCTATCAAAACTATGCCTAAAAGAAATCTTCATTTGCATCTAATGGGAAGCTTATGATTCTCATTCTATATTTAAATCATGCATTTAAGATATCATGCAATTAATCTTCCCATCAACATAGTACAACTAATTAACTAGAAGAAAAATACAATGAGTTAAGCGAGGAGAAAAATCATACATATTTCCTATAGATTACAATCATATCAAAAAAAATATGAATTCCTTTGTAATATGAAGAATACAAATATGGATAATAATAATAAAATGATGTAATTTTTTGATGAATATATTCCCTTCAAATATGAATGAAAATTCAAATATACAACACAATGGCACTTAATAAACAGAAGGAGAGAAATCTCAAATACAACCTTCAGTTTTGAAAACCTGAAAATAAACAATGGAAAACAACATTAATATTGCAAATTTCACATCTAAAAAAACATTCGAATACACATAATTCAAATATCAATGCATAAAAAAATTGTGTTAATATTACTTGAAAGTAGTGGACACCAATTTCAAAAGGAGAGAGAACGTTACTTTTTTCTTACTCATCTTCTAGTATATAAACAAAATCCTTTCCCTAATATCTCCTCGTTGAAATCCCAAGAAATGAGGATCTTAACATATTAATTTAGGAATATTGTTTAATATTCATCCTAAATTAATTATTACAATCAAAACTAATTAAAACTTTGATCCTCACACCCATCTGGTTTCAACGAAAATAGTTCCAATAAATATGCTTGATTCCTAAAGGGCTTTCTCATTGATCCACATATGCTCGACATCTTCTAGGAATATGATCTCAATATAGATTTGATGAAACATATACATCCACGATCCAAATATCTAAAATATATCAAGAAAAATGAATAAGTAAAAATATCATGAAAATAAAATAATATAAAATGAAATGGTTGCAAATCATTGATTTTGCAACTACTTCTTATTAAAAAGACAAGAACCAAATAATAATCAAAATAATACTCATTATTAAATAAAGATAAAATAACCTTTAAATAAAAATATATGAGTAACTATATATATAGAAATAAAAATAAAAATTATGTTATAATGGCATTTATTTTCTTTTCACAAAATCATTGGAACTAGGGTTGACAAAGATATTTACATATGTTGTGTTGATAACTACATTACAAATAGAAACTTTGAGCTTTTTCTTAAGCTCATTCACCTCAGCCTGGTGTTGTTCATTTAGGAACCTTTTATTCTTTTTGAGATCTACAAATTTACCCTTAATATATTTAATCTGTTGTACCATTAAATATATGGTAGCCTAATAATAATCTACCAAATTTCTACAATTAGCAGTATACCCTTGTTTTGCATCCACATCCATATTTTCTGCATGTGGTTGATCATCTCAAACCTTTGATTATTTCTTAAGTTTCTAAAGTGTTACACCTATACCAAGATAAGAGGGTTGAGACTTTAAACATGAGGGAAAATTAATTACGAACTCATATTGGGAAAATTGTTGTTCTTGTTTTTCAATTTTATGCACAACTTCATCAAAAATGTTTTCAACTTATTTTGCATTTTTTGGAGCGACCTTATCTGAGTTGGTAGTGACCTCATTTCGCTTTTCCTGTGGATGTGTGTCAAGTTTAGACTCAGCCCGATTCAGTGTGTAAATAAAAAGAATTGAATGGGGTTGAATTCCCTACTTATTTTGTGTGTCCTTCTTGTACCTAGCATAGTGGGAGAGAATACGATCATATCTTTTGGCTGCCACATTATTTCTAGGCCCGCGATACATATTCCTAGGTGTTGGATTTTTATTGATGGAACCTCGATTTTGTTTGAAGAAATATGATAAACGATTTGGTCACTTATAACTAGCACCTAAGAAGAGTTATTTTTTTACGGTACTACGAGCATTATCTTGCTCAATTCCAGTAGAACTTCGCAAAATATGAGCATGTGTATTGACATTGGTAACTTTAGGAGTTTCATTCTATACCAAATCCTTTAATTTATTCAAATCATTCAATTGAGGAAAAATCCCAATCCTTTCTAAAGAATAATTACATACATCGTCCAAATATTCATTACATACATGAGACCTAGAGCCTATTTGAGAAACTGAACCTATCAATTGACTACAGTTTGGTAATGCAGGCATAGAATCCACTATATTTTTAGTATATGTAGGCTTAGTGTTGAAGATATGATAGCTCAATATTTTTTCTTGGAATCATGAAGCATCTCGAATGTGCATACGTTGAACATCCCCTTGAATACCTACATCTAAATAAATCTGGGTTTTTATCGCCATCTGAAGTGAGACTAATTCCTCATGGAGAAAAGATGTAGGGTTAGGATGGTCAAGGGTGGTATCCATAGGAAAGGATGTTTGAGCTTTGTTAACATAAATTTGACCCACTTCTAAAGGATAACCATACTTAGCATCAAGGGTTCTTGATAAATGTTCTAACTTCACGCCATCAAACCCATTCATTTCTAAGGATGTATGCCATGTTTGGCCTAATTGTGTAAGATGGAACTCAATGATAATTCTAATCAAGCCAAAATGGCATAAAACCTCGTCAGAATATTCAAATATTTTGTGATAGCATGATGTCGTATATTTTAGGCTAAGAAGCAAGAAATGGGGTAAGTTCAACTGAAACCCTAATGTGGCCATGAAAATCCTAACATGATACCTCAACACATTGCTATATCAACCCTCATAGGTGATAAAATAAAAAATAGGTTTGTGCATCTTTTTTTATTTAGGTTTAAAGGAATACCTTTGATATAATGTTTAAGATCAATGGGATTAGATAATAGCTATTTCCATGGCATGTTCTTGAGAGGTGTATGCTTGACCCATTTCTCACCCTCATTCGATAGGCCCATGGAAGCAATAAATGAAACCCTCATTAATCTACAACTCTACATCCCCAACCACAAATTTATTACCATCAAACAGTTTAGTGAAGGCTACTGTGACTTCTGTACTAAATCCACGTAATTTCTTGACAAATTCTAACCACCCATATTTCTCAAAACCCTTAACAATTTGGGAATATGACTCCACAACAACTGCCATTAGAGAGAATTTGAGGTCAAAAATGGGCCTCAAAAGGACCAAAATGTACTATAAAAATCAACCAATTACATTCTAGTAGATGACATCATCCCCCNTGCTATTTATATGAAAAAAATATGTTAGTTATGGATATAAATTAAATTCATTTTTGTTTAATTTTATTTACAAGTTCAAAACAAATAAATGCTAAAAGACAATAATTTTTTTGGGAATTTACAATGAATCTTAGTCACATCATTGTAGAGTTATTTTATTAATTTTATTTATAGTCAATTTAGAAAAATAACTCAACCATGGTTATTTATATTGTGCATAAAAAGTAGTGTAGGAGGTGAGTTGTCATATATACCTACCCCATAAAACCTTTAACTCATAATATTTTAATATATCTTATATTTTTGTAGTACATCTCTTAGGAGGCCCATTTTTGACCTCAAATTCTCTCTAATGATTATTAGGTTCAACTCTACAAATTTTCCCCATGGATTCAATGGGTGAGAATGTATTCCAACAATTAGACCCAAAGATAATTGAATCTATTCTAAATTTGTCTCCTCCAACCACTACAAATAACATGCAATCTTCCCTTAGAAAAAATAATTTTATCATGATATTTGTCCCTAGATACACCAAGATTGTCATACCTTCGCAGGATTTAGTTAAAAGGAATGTAGTTTTTAAATGGGATTATCAAGAAAGAGAGGCTTTTGATAACATAAAATAATCAATAGCACACGCTCCCTCTCTCATGCACCCAAATTTTAAAAAAGGTTTTGCATTGTATACTTGTGACTTTGATATCTCCTATACTGCAGTTCTGACTCAAAGAAATGATTCAAATGCTGAAATTCCAATTTATTTTGTGAGTTCTTCTTTTAAGGGTGCAAAATTAAAATATTCAAGTGTGGAAAAAACAAGACTTTGTTGTTTTCAAATCACTAAAGAATTATAGACCTTACATGTTTAAAAAAAAAAAGTAAGCATACATGGTTAAAAAAGAGTTAGGTGATAATGTACTCCAACACTTAATCGATGGGTGAATGCATTGTAAAAAACCTCCCTTAGGAAACATCAAGAAGGTATGGGCCTCGCCGCCTAGCTTGCTACTCTTGGAGAATGATTATGATTGAGCATGAGACATAATGATTTCACAAGGTAGTGAGTAGGCCATATACATGTATCCTTAAAGAGAGAAATGCTTCAATCATGCACTGTGGGTAAAACTCATGCACGTCAATGGAGGAACAGAGTTTAAGAAACATCAAAAAATCCCAAGAATTTTACAAAAGAGAAGCACTCTAAATATTCCCTTTGTCATTTTCAAGTTTTGATCGAAACGGATGTTGCATTGCAGGGAAAGGGATCATGAAATGCAATATATTGAAGGTTTGAATGATGCCAATACCATGTTGACCCTTAGAGAATGTGAACTAGTGAATTTCTTCCTTATTCTTGGCATGAGGGCACAAATTCATTTATTGGAACACCTGGTGAGGATGTGGGATCCAATTGAACAATATTCCCAAGTGGGGACTCACATTCTCACATTGGAAATAGAGGATATCTATTTTTTGATCGAGCTCTCAAGGAGACGAACTTGTCCCGCATCTCCAAGAAGAGTGGGGGTGAAGAGAACGTCAACTAACTAATTGATACTTACTGGGATCCAGGGACCAAGGCATATAGTGGAAAAATCCCAATCAAGAGGGTATTTGATGTGACACTCAGGATCATTTTGTTCTCCATAGCGCATGTGGCAGGCACTAAGGCCCATCATCAAGCTACTAGATCCCAGATTCTATGTGCTATAGAGTGCATGGAACTCACACTATTCAACTAGTGTGAAAGCTTGTTGAGAATTATGAAGAGTCAACTGACTAGATGTCGGTGGGGAAAGAAAAATTAGTTTGGCTACGTGGCCATACTAGTTTCTTTCTTTATGGAGAGGGTTCTTCTTTTCTGACCACATCACATAGAGGTGGCTAGCCCAAATCCATGGGAGTTTTGTATGAAGAGGTGGACAGAGTTGTTCGGTCAACATGTTGATCTCATACATATTTATGGACCAGCCTTCTTTAGATGGATTAGTTAGCAGTTACTCATGGCAGATGATTACGCTTATACTGGTACCAATGTTTGAGGTGACCCTGACATACCATTCCCAGAGGGATCAGGATGGGGTGACATAGGTAAGAAAAAGTCTCAGACTTCCAATTTTTTTATGATTTTAATAGTAATTCATTTTTTTGGTGTACTAATATCATTAAAATTACACTAAATGCATATGTGGGACCAGCAAGGCCAGCTGGGGCCTCCGCTATTCAGGGATGATGGAAGGTAAGAGAGATGTATGATCTAAATGTGGGTGTAGACCTAGAAGAAACAAAGAGGAACTTGGAGATTATTACTGCTAGGATGCTAGATATATCACTGGATGAGCTACCCTGAGAGTACCAATGCCACACAGTAGGGGTTCCCAGGAGTATCAGGTGTTTACTTCATCGAGTAGCCCAAGTAGTGTTCTTCTACCATGACCATTACAACTAGACTTGCAGTTCTATTATCTATGTATTGTTTTCTAAATTCCTATGAGCTTCAGATATTTTGAGCGAGTGCTTACTGAAAGCTATGAGCTTTAGAATTTTGTCTTAGCACACTTTGTAAAACTTTTTATGATACTTAATACAAATGACTCTGTTGATTTTATATACTATGTGTTTATGGTGAAATTATGTCTCACATGGTCAGTTATTTATGCATTAATCATTTTATTATTATGTTATGTTCTACTTTTCACAGATGTGCAACATGCCAATTTAAAATAAAATTAGCTAGTGAATCAGTAGTCATATTCATATACCTCGGGATGTGTTGATATATAATGAACACAAATGATCTATCTAAGAGGCATACTCGTATGGAAATACTAAGTAATTTAGGATCACAGATGGTGTATATCCAATTTAGATGAGAGACCACAAGCTGAGAATCCAAATAAATAGTGAGGTGTTCCACACCTTGGGAGTAGGATTCAGCGAGTAAACCAATTACTCCTTAATATTCGGCAATGTTGTTGGTCGCAGAGCTTATACATACTCCTATTGAGATTACTAATTCATCGATAGGGGAATAAAGTATCCATGCTGCCAAAGTGAGATTATGGGTGTGTCGGTTAGCATCATATGCAAATCCATAATAGGTTGTCATCTACATATCCAAGCAAGACATAGTATAAGCAACTATAACCAAAAAGACCCTTGCACTCAAGAAGAAAAACTCACGCCATAATGCACACATTATACACATTATGTACAAAGTACCTATGCAGGATGATCCTAAGCATAGTATCTCTTAAGGTAGATTTTATTCCTAGGCTCTCCTAGAGATATCCCATCATAGTCAACTAGCTCATAATACCCTTTCTCTAAGACACACTTTATGATATAGGGCCCATGCCACATGGACTCAAGTTTACCTGCCCCCAGCTTGTCGTGCATTTGTTCATATGCAAGGACCATGTCACCTACATTGAAATTATGATGTTTGATGGATTTATCATATTGGGCCTTGATATTTTTTTATGTGATTCATTGGAAACTGTGGCATAGAGACGGGTTTCATTAAGTTTTGCTAAGTAAAGAAACCTTTCTTCCTCACCAATGGTGTGCGGCAATAATTCAACTGCTAGTTTTAAGGATGGAATTTTGCACTCTATAGATATAACTGCCTCTAGAACATACACTAATTGAAAGAAAAAAGAATTAAGTGTCAATTTGACTTATGAGTCCCCACCATGTGTTGTATCATATTTTTCAAAACTTTATTGATATCTTCTACTTGTCCATTCACTTGGGGGTAATAAGGAGTTGAGTTCTCATGGGTAAAACCTAACTTAGTGCTTAATTCAGATACCATTATATTTCATAAGTGCAATCCATGGTCTGTGACTATGGCTTGTAGGACACCAAACCTGGCAATGATGTGGTTGAACATGAAGAGTGAAATGGTGTTGTCGTATTCTTTATACGTGGGAATAGACTCGACCCATTTTGTAAAGTAGTCCATGGATAAAATGATATAGCCATTATCCCCAACCGAGGTGGGATTACAGTGCATGAAATCAATACCCCATTTGACAAAGGGACCGACAGCAATAATGGGATGAAGTGAGGTGGGATGAGTTCACTTTTTGGAATGAAAAAGCTAACAAGGAGGACACTTCTTAAAGGCCTAGATACAATATTTAGAAATTGATGGCTAGAAGTATCCAGGTCCTAGTATTTTCTTGGAAGTATCCATCCCAAAATGGTGACCACCACATGCCATGGAGTGGCATCCATTCAAGGTACGTTCATTCTCTTCATGGGTCAAACATCATCGTAAAATTGAGTCAATACCATGGCAATATAAAGTATCACCAATTGTGATGTAAAAATTTGCATGATGGGGAATGAGACGACACTCATCACAATATAAATTAGGTTGAAAGCATTGGGTTTGGATATACAATGATATATCCCCATACCATGGGTCAGACATGTTGATCAGGAACAGTGACTCATCAAGAAGAGAGTCCACTGGCTCAGTTTCTTAGGCACCACGGGGAAGTTCACACATAATTTCCACAAACACCAATGATATATTAGAACTAGACTTGGATAACTATTGAATTTTGGAGGATAACTATCCAACGAGAATACTTCCCCCAAATGTTTGATGAGTAAAAATGTAATGCATTGGTTTAGAGTCTGCTAAAATAGTCACGGTGCGAAGTAGAATATGATATCGAAATATTTGGACAGAGATAATAGTTGTTGGAGCCAACTTCTCAACATTTCAATAATGTGTGGTCGATTCTTTGAGATTCTTACAGTCGTAATAGATCACATGCTCTTGGCCTTTCATATCTTCTTATACTAAAACCATGTCGATGGTAGAGACATAAGCTACGATATAAAGGAGGTAATCCATGGTATAATCGAATGTTTGCAACATGGGTGCATGTGTGATGGATTGTTTGAGATTTTCAAATGCTTATTGAGCATAGTCGTCTCAAACAAAGGGTGTTTGTTTTATAGGCTAGTGCATGAAACCATGGGTTTTCTCTGCATAACTGCACATGAAACGGTGCAGAAATTTTGCCTTCTGTTGCAAACTCCAAATTTCTATGACGTTGGTGGGGGTGGTAGAGATAAAATGGCCTCCACCTTAAGGGGATCAATGAGGATCTCGTCTTTTGAAACAATGAATCCAAGAAGTTGTATGACTTCGACACAAAAAATGCACTTGTGAATATTAAGTTGGATATTACAGTGGCGACATCAGATGAAAATTGGAATTAAGTGGTTAATATGGAACTCACAACGATGTGAATGATTTGGTAAATCATCGAGGTAAGGATACACTATGTCTTTAATATCATGAAAGGAATACAACATGGCCCACTCGAATGTAGAACCAACATTCTTTAGGCCAAAAGGTAGTTTGTGATAAGAAAACATACCCTAAGAGAATATGAAAGTAGTATTAAGCTGGTATGTTGGGTGAACCTCGATCTAATTATATCCTTAGAATCCATCCATGAATGAAAATATGACACTCCCATAACAGTTATCGATTATTTTGTGGATAAATGGAGTGGGGTAGTTGTCCTTAGGACAAGCTTTGTTTAAATCCAATAATCAATGCAGCCTCTAATGCTTCCTTGTTTTTCGCAACAGGAATGATGTTGGAGACCCATTCTATCAAGGGGAGAGGGTAAATGAAACCAGCTTCCAAGATTTTTTCAATTTCTTCCTTGATAGCCACATTCTTTTGGAGGTGCATTGGTCGGAGTTTTTGTCAGACAGGTTTTTCCCCAGGATAGGTCTTAATTTCGTGGACGACTATAGCAAGATCAATATCTGGACTTTCTTTGTATCTCCATGCAAATATGTTGAGGACTTGTTCAAATAAGGCCTTGTAAGCTTTAATTTCTTTAGGAGAACAATTTTAGCCAATAAAAATGTGTTCCATGACACCAAGTTTCATTGAAATGTTAATGGGGATGGTAGGCATAATGTTCGTCAAATTTCCTTCAATCGTTATACCTTGTGTGAGGATAGGAGACTGGGGGTTTACCATAACATCTGGTGAAATAAGGGTCACAATGTTTTTCTCCACCTTGTCCGAAGGAGGCAAGAAATATGACCTATGGTGGTGGTATTTCAATGGAAGCTCATCCAAGCTCATGATTTCCATGCTGGACTCGTCAAAGGGGAAAGTGTGAAGAGAACAAGAAGATGGTGAAGAACAGCTAAGCCAATATGGTAGAGAGTAAGGATGAGATGTCATTGAAGGATTTTTATCATACATAGGAGAATCGGTTATTGATTGAATGGTGTGCTACATGGCCTTAGTCACTCTGAGGGGCATCTGATCTCCAATAGAACCAAGTTCCAACAAGATGGGAACAATCCAAGGATAAAGTGAGTTGGATGGGTGTAAGATTGAGGAAGAGATCATGTTCAGTGTGTCTGTAAGCGATGGGGGTTCAGGTACCATAAAAAATCACATTAGAGATGAATATTTTAGGAGTTTGACCCCTACACTCTCATAAGTAGGTGTAACTTTCCCTAAACGAGGGACATTATTTATCAGGTGAGAGTTAGTATATGGTGAACATAAATCCAACTAATCGATCATAATGATATTCCCTTGATGGGGAAACTGTAAAATGTGGAATACTAATGAGGCTATGGTGGTCATGGCATAAAACCAGTTATGTCCCAACAATAGATTGTAATATATAGGTGCATCAATTACTTCTACTTGAATGGAAACATTTTTTCCTTCTAAACCTGCCACCAATGATTGAAACTGGTCATGTGGTTGGAATCCACGTCATTCAAATGATATTAGCATGGTGGGAGATCAGTTTAGTTCAAGAGACCCAATGGCCCTCCAGCATGACAGAGACATGACTAAAGTTGGGGCTCCTTCATCTAAAATAGTTTGATGGATACTTTTCCCGCGTGTTAGCACCTATTTATTTTCTATTTCCATTGGTCTTATTTCCTTCAAAATTTTAATTTTTCATTGGTTATTGAGTTGGTTTTCAAAGTTTTCTCATTGAGCTATTTATAATAAATTTCGAAGTTGGAAAAGAAAAGAGGTTAAAGGTTTTGGGTAAAAGAAAGAGAATTATATATAGATACAAGTTTTATAAAGACGGATTAAATTGCAAAAGAAAATGTTTATATTTTTGTAAAAATATTGAACAAAATCTTTTTGTAAAAAAATTATTGGCCTAAGGCCCATCTCCAAGCACCAAGTCTAAAAAGGGCCACACGCACAATAGTCAACGCCCACTATCAAAGCCCAGAGTTTAAGCACCAACCTCCCAAAGGAGTATTATGTTTCTTTGTTCCTTGATATCTTATGAAACTTCCAGGGAATATAAATAGTAAAATGCTCAAGCATCCAGTGCATGTGGTATAATTCTCTCATTACAAAAATATAAAAATGTAGCTTGCATCTAAGTTTTCACATATTTTATGATCTAGCAGTGGCATTGATAAAACATGGCCATGCATGGGTTGATCAGCAGACACCTGAAGAAGTGAAGGAGTATAGAGAGAAAAAACTAGATTCTTCAGCAACAAATCATCCTATTGTGGAGTCTTTAATGTTGTTTGATAAAATGAAAAGGGAGTGATTGATGAAACTATCAAGCACTATTTCCTTCCAAATTGGACTAAGCCTGCATGGTTCAAATCCACTTCTATTTTGATATGTAATTGTGTCAATGAAATAATGATTTGTTAAATTCATGGCAGTCATCTAATGTAGCAATGATATAACCTTCATATATTCTGAGCAAAGAAATTATCTTCTTTTGTTGGCAATCACATATATAAAATGGGATAATGTTCCAGTTGTAAAAACAAATATGTTGGATTTGTTCACTTCCAGCTTAAAACTTGGCCTTCTTCTTGAAATCAGCCACCGACCAAGGAAATCCAAACAAGTTTGAATGTTTAAACTTTTGCATAATCAAAGGATGATCAACGGTGCAGGAGATGATCCAAAGCATCTAACGCCATGAAATAATTTCTCTACATCAAATAGAAAGGACAAAGGAAGTTTTTAAACTTGCAGAATAAATATGCATGTGTTGAAATCATGAACCGTGCTTCCTCATCGTGCTGATTGACCAAAGAATCAACTGTTCACCCATATTCTGCAAATTGAAGGTGTTGTTGTCTCGATTTCTTTAAAATCAACAAAATGTTTTAAATTGCATATGAATTTTGACACGTGTTAGGTTTTCCAAATGTATCAATGAATGTGATTTTTTCCTCTAGCAGAAGCAGAAATAAAGTTAATATTCGAGATGAGCAAGACAGTTAAGGTTCGGAGGAAGCACATTTGCAACTCTATTTCACAACACTTGGAGGATGAAGCGACAGAGTGCACATTGGTGTCTCAAAATTATAGCCAGAACCAAGTTTTTTATAGCCTCCATGGTTAAATATTGAAGTGGTGGCCATGATTAAACAACGAACAAAGTAACAAATGTCAATTGTAGTGGCAGAGTGTGTTAGTTTTTATGGAATTGATTGTTTTAGTCCTTGACTTCCAAGACCCGTTCCTGCTAAAACAAGATGAAATTTGAAAAAATGGGAGAGGTTTTTATTCATGATGTGCCTTCCTATAATAATCTCTCTCATTTTTCACATAGGTGCCATGGATTGAGAGAATCAAAGTGATCTTCAGGGGGGGAATTTCAGGTTTTCAAATAATTGTTTTAGTCGTCAAATTGAAAGAGTTGTTTTCACCAACTGGGAATGAATTTTACAAAACTGGGGGAGGTTTTTGTTCATCACAGGACAATATTCAAAAACCTCCTTCATTTTTTACATAGGTATCACATATTGGGATAATTGAAAGAATATTCAAAGTGTATTTTTCCAAAAAATTGAAGTTTACTATTCGAGTCATCAATTTCAAAATCAGATCCTAAGGAGCTGGAGGTGAATCGGTGAAAATGAAGACATGGATTTTGATGGGAACATGGGAAATCACAAAAATTTCTCTCATATTTCACACATATATTACCACCTGAGATATGAAGGAGGGGATTTCAAGCCTATTTTTCAGCAGTCCGCATCATATTTTTGTTTTGTGTAAATCGTGGCAAATATGTCATGATAGAGTTTGTTAGAAGTTTGTTTTTCAGTTTGTAACTAATTTAAACCCTGAGGTCTATCTCAGGGGTCTAGAAAACTATAAATGTACTCCCCACAGAGGGAGAAAGGGTTGGTTGGAACCCATTATACTATTTTGTTTGTGATATTTTGATCTATTTTCAATACAAGTTACAAAGCCGAATGCTGGTTATTTGAATGCAAGAATTACGGTTTGCTTCTTAATTATAGTCTATAATTTTCCTTTATTCATGTGCATGTGCTTCATGTTATTTATTTACATTATGATTTCTTCATGGTGTAGACTCAGTGTATAATGGTTCGGGATTCATACTTATATGTCTTGGTCGTTGTCTCCCACATCCACCAAACGTTTCTTCCAAAATTGCTGTGGAATTCATCCCTGCAGTGCTCTACACTAATGGACTATTCTCTTTCTGCCATTCCCAATAGACCCAAAACATATTGACCATGATCGAAGTACTAACTTTCTCTTGCAAGCATTTCCTACACAAACCGCTATGTTTCCTTGGTATTTGTGACTCCATAGCCCAATATGTCTTTGCCCTGTTTCAACCACCAACGTTTGATATTCATTCTGTGACAATATAATATAGCCTTGTTATGTATTTGTGAGAGATCCCTCTCTAGAATTGGAGAATCCAGCTCCCTTTCCTAAAGTGGTTATGTTGTTACCTCAGGGTCCACCTTCCCGCAACCTTGGGTGCGATTCTGAGTGCTAACAAACTATCGTCGTTGCCAAGGAGGAATTGAAAATCATCCCTAGGAAAAATGACAGAGATTCTAAGGAGAAAGGGTTTTTATGGGAAAACAAAGACTCCTTCATGTGAAAAGGTTGTATCATTTTCCTTGGAAACTCCACCGAATGATTCTGGAAGGTGACTCCACTGGGGAAATCGGTGGTCGGATACGGGGAGAGGTTTCAAATCTTCCCTGATAAGAATGAAATTTTTATATCTAACTGTTGATGGTGAAAAATGGTCAGACATCAAGAATTTCATGTCTGTTTTTCACTTAGCGACTCCATTTGCGAAGAATCCATTCTTCATAATGTTCTATGGCAGCTCCACTATCAAAGGGGGTTGCAAAGTTTGAGGAGATGATTCAGTTTCTCCACCATCAATATGACTTCTCAGGATGCAAGGTATGCTCCTATGAATTTTGATGTCATTCCTGGTTATCCAAATCAAATACCCCCTAGAAATTGGCAAACATATCTTCCAATATTTAAGGATCAAAAGGGTGATGATGCTGCCATTCATTTGTTTAGATTTCATAAACATATACATAAGCTAGGGGTTGGATGGCATGAGGACTCTTTAATGAAAATATTCAGGGCTAGTTTAGAATAAAATGCTAGGTTATGGTATGAGGGATTACCATCAGGGAGTTTATCCTCCCTCAAATACTTTCATACAGTATTTCATGACCATTTCAAATGGAATTATCCTTCTTTGTTGTTACTTCAAGATTGTTGCACACACGATAAAGAGTTCATTGAAAATGTGAAAGATTAATGTGGCAATGATCAGTATTTGGATGAATAGGTTTTAGAGATCTTACATGAATACTCAGCTCAAAAAGAAATACAAACCAATTTCCATGATATTCAGGAAAATTCCCAGCAGTTAATATTGTCTTCCTTGATTGAAGTTGACATAGACCAAAGATCTGTCTCAACCAGCTATATCTCTCTTTCTAAAACTGAGGATGATTTGCAACATTCTAGTCATTCTTTGTGTGACCAAGAAAGAGGTTGGGACTGTCAATCAAATCCTTCCTCATATTATTCAACTTCCATAATTTTTTTACAAGAAGAGGCTTCCCCTTCCCAATCATAAAATTCCTCTTTAACAACAATCTCTTCAAAGTTACAATACTTATGTGAGTGATTACATAGAAAATGATAATTCTGGAAATCCCAGTTCTGTGGTCCTCCCACATGTTTATTTTCTGAAATTGCAAGTAAAGATAAATCATATTTTGAAAAAATGGTTGAAGGAATACCTTTGCATGTCGATCAAATTTAAATTTCACCTAAAGATTTACATGAATGTATAAAGCCCTCTTTGCTTGTAGAAGATGAGTAGCCCATTGATTTGAAAGTAGATGGTTGTACTAATTTTTTTTCTGAAGAATGAAATCATCCTGTCACAATTTTTGTTAGTGAAGGAAATCTCATTGCAATTCAAGATCAACAAGATGAAAACAAAGAGGACAGTAAACATGTTGAAAGTGACTGTTTGCCTTTTTGTTTTTCTTCATTTGAATGGTTACAAAAGAGACTTAAATTTTCTGATAAAAAATAGAAATTTGAGATTGTGGATGAATGTATAAACTTCCTTGGAATGGATGATGAGAAAAAAGAACAGTTATGCAATCAATCCCAACCTATAGAAAAACCAACAGTATGCAATGAAGAGTTAAATAACAAAGAAGAAGATGAGGGTTCTCAAATGGACATTCCTTTTTATTTTTCAAATTCAGAAATGTTTTTCCAAAAAGAAATCTGTTTGCTTGATCTTGTTGGGAAACAAAGTGATATTTCTTTTGAAATGCACATAAAGAATGAAGTTGTAAAATCATAAATTTTGAATGAATTTTTGGAGGTCTTGGTTGAGTATTGTCATGAGAATTATTGTCAAGGATATTTTGAAAAACAATTTGACAATTTGCAAAGGGAGTTACGTTTTGAGAAACCTTCTCATGGTAAGCAAATGACAGAATTTTTTGAAAGTTGTCATGGCTTTTATCATCCAGTGGAAGAGTACATGGAGAATATTGGTAGTGGTAATGGCTGGTTATATCTATACTGTAAAGATCAATTTCTTTATTATAACCTTGTGCCATTAGGTCCTTCAGTTATTTTTTTTATCAAGCATGAAGAAAAAGTTGGTTTGTGGGATCATTTGTTTGAGTGGCTTCATTGGAAGTCAGAAGTCACTTGACTGAGCATTTATGCTTAGTAAGTAGGGTAGGTAAGTAAATATGAATAAGCTTGACATGGCGAGCAATTAATTCAGCAATTTTTAGTTTGTTTTCAATTTCAGTTTTAAAGTTCAGGTTTGCAGTTACAATTGGTTTTCATCCTTCATAGTATGGACAGGTGACAGGTTGCAGTACAGCTGACAGGTTAATGGTTGAATGGGGTTTGTTTGCAGATGGTTTTAGTGATGGTTACAAGTCAAAGAAGGTGGGGAATTTCAGAAATTTTGGGGGTTTCCCAATGGATTCAGCACCTGGTCTACAAGTTCTTTGCTACCTCACTAGGAGGATAGCATCCCTAGCTGGAGCCATTTGTTAGCACCTATTTATTTATGTTGTCGTTGGTCTTATTGCCTTCAAAATTTTAAGTTTTCATTGGTGATTGAGTTGGTTTTCAAATTTTTCTCATTGAGTTATTTATAAGAAATTTCCAAGTTGGAAAAGAAAAGAGGTTAAAGGGTTTGGGTAAAAGAAAGAGAATTATATACAGATCCAAGTTTTATCAAGATGGATTAAATGGTCTACAAGTTCTTTTCTACCTCACTAGGAGGATAGCATCCCTAGCTGGAGCCACTTGTTAGCACCTATTTATTTCTATTGTCGTTGGTCTTATTGCCTTCAAAATTTTAAGTTTTCATTGGTGATTGAGTTGGTTTTCAAAGTTTTCTCATTGAGCTATTTATAAGAAATTTCCAAGTTGGCAAAGAAAAGAGGTTAAAGGGTTTGGGTAAAAGAAAGAGAATTATATACAGATCCAAGTTTTATCAAGATGGATTAAATTACAAAAGAAAATTTTTATATTTTTGTAAAAACAATACTTTGTTTTGTAAAAATATTGAACAAAAGCTTTTTGTAAAAAAATATTAAACAAAATCTTTTTTTGTAAAAAAATTATTGGCCTAAGGCCCATCTCCAAGCACCAAGTCAAAAAAGGGCCACACTCACAATAGTCAATGCCCATTATCAAATCCCAAAGTTCAAGCACCAACCTCCCAAAGGATTATTATGTTTCTTTTATCCTTGATATCTTATGAAAATTCCAGGACATATAAACACTAAACTGCTCAAGCATCCAATGCATGTGGGATATTTCTCTCATTACAACAATATAAAAATGCAGCTTGCGTCTAAGTTTTCACATATTTTATGATCTGGTAGTAGTGTTGATAAAACGTGGCCATGCATGGGTTGATCAACAGATACGTGAAGAAGTGAAGGAGTATAGAGAGAAAAAACTAGATTCTCCAGTGAGAGATCATCCTATTGCAGAGTCTTTAATGTTGTTTGATAAAATGAAAAGGGAGTGATTGATGAAGGTAGAAAGAGTTATTTCCTTCCAAATTGGACTAAGCCTTCATGGTTCAAATCGGCTTCTATTTTGATATGTAATTGTGTCAATGAAACAATTATTTTTTAAATTCATGGCAGCCATCTAATGTAGCAAGGATATAACCTTCATATATTCTAAGTGAAGCAATTATCTTCCTTTGTTGGAAATCGCATCTATAAAATGGGATAATGTTCCCATTGTAAAAACAAATATGTTGGGTTTGTTCACTTCCATCTTAAAAGTTGGACTTCTTCTTGAAATCATCCAATGACTAAGGAAATCCAAACAGGTTTGAATGTTTAAACTTTTGCATAATCAAAGGATGATCAACGGCACAGAAAGTGATCCAAAGCATCCAACGGCATGAAATAATTTTGCTACATAAAATAGAAAGGACAAAGGAATTTATTAAACTTGCGGAATAAAGATGCATGTGTTGAAATCATGAACCACACATCCTCATCGTGTTGATTGACCAAGGAATCAACAATTCACCCATATTTCGCAAATTGAAGGTGTTGTTGTCTCAATTTCTTTAAAATCAGCGAAATGTTTTAAATTGCATGTGAATTTTGACATGTGTTAGGTTTTCCAAATGGATTAAAAAATTTGATTTATTCCTCTAGAAGAATCTAAAATGAGTTAATATTGGAGATGAGCAAGGTGTTTAAAGTCTGGAGGAAGCACGTTTGTAGCTCTATTTCACAACACCTGGAGAATGAAGCAACAGAGTGCACATTGGTGTCTCAAAATTATAGCCAGAACCAAGTTTGTTGCAACCACCATGGTTAAATAATGAAGTGGTGGCCATGATTAAACAACAAACAGAGTATCAAATGTCAATTGCAGTAGTAGAGCATGTTAGTTTTTTATGGAATTGGTTGTTTTAGTCATTAACTACCAAGACCCGTTCCTGCTAAACCAAGATGAAATTTGAAAAACTGAGATAAATTTTTCTTTATGATGTGCCTTCCTACAATAACCTCTCTCAATTTTCACACAGGTGCCATGGATTGAGATAATCAAAGTGATCTTCAGCATGGAATTTTCAGGTTTTCAAATGAATGTTTTAGTCATCAAATTCAAAGAGTTTTTTCCGCCAATTGGAAATGAATTTTATGAAATTGAGAGAGGTTTTTTTTATAATAGGCCAATATTCAAAAACCTCCTTCAGTGTTTACATAGGTATCACATACTAGGAGAATTTAAAGAATATTCAGACTGTATTTTTCCAGAAATTTGAAGTTTACTGTTCGAGTCATCAATTTCAAAATCAGATCCTGAGGAGTTGGAAGTGAATCAGAGAAAACGAAGACATGGGTTTTGACGAGAACATGGGAAATCACAAAAGCATCCCTCATATTTTACACAGCTATCACCATCTGAGATATGGATGTGATTTCAAGCCTATTTTTCAGCAGTCTACATCATATTTTTGTTTTGTGTAAATCATGGAAAATATGCCACGTTAGAGTTTGTTAGAAGTTTGTTAGAAGTTTGCAACTAGTTTCGACCTTGAGGTCAGTCTTGGGGGTCTAGAACACTATAAATGTACTCCTTGTAGAGGGATAAAGGGTTGGTTGGAACCCTTTAGACTATTATGTTTGTGATATTTTGATCTATTTTCAATACAAGTTACATAGTCGAATGTTGGTTATTTGAATGCAAGAATTCTTGTGTGCTTCTTAATTACAGTCTATAATTTTCCTTTCTCCATGTGCATATGCTTCCTATTATTTATTTACATTATGTTTTCTTCATGTTGTAGACTCAGTGTATAATGGTTGGGATTCATACTCATATGCCTCGGTTATTGTCTCCAACATCCACCAAACATTTCTTCCAAAATTGGTGTAGAATTCATCCCTGTGGTGCTCTATACTAATGGACTATCATCCTTTTGTCATTCCCACCAGACCCAAAACATATTGACTGTGATCGAAGTACTACCTTGCTCTTGCAAGAATTTCCTATGGAAACCACTCTGTTTCCTTGGTATTTGTGACTCCATAGCTCGATACGTCTTTTCCCTATTTCAACCACCAACGTTTGATATTCATTATGTGACAATATAATCTGGCCTTGTTATGTATTTTTGATAGATCCATCTCTGGAATCAGAGAAGCCAGCTCCCTTTCCTAAATAGGTCATGTTGTTACCTCGGGGCCCACCTTCCCACAACCTTGGGTGCGATTCTGAGTGCTAACACCGCCAATGTTTGTGTTGATTTGAAATGCAAGTTGGTGGGAAATTCTTGACTTGAGGTACTCTAGTTTAAACATAGTAACATTAGTTGTATCCGGGTCAGCAGCTCCAATGACCTATAATAGGTTCTTACACTATGTAGGAAAATGTTGTAACACTTTGAGGTCCAACATTGCACAAGGGGCTTGGGCCAAATATTCAACGATGTTGTAGTTTTTGGCATCCCAAGCATTAGGGTTAAAAGTGGCCTTTCTAATTGTACTTTTTGGTAGGCGTAGAACCATATCAAAATAATGTTTCTCGATAGTGGGGGGACCTTAAGCAATGGTATTTTTGAGAACGAATGATTTTTCAATATTGTCTTTGTTCATCTGCTTATCCAGTGATGACTCATATATTTTTGCTCTAGTATTCATACCATCCATCTCACTACACATCGTAAGAACAGGCATGGTTATATATGATTCTCCTTGTGAAATCAGGTTTTTGTTGGATAGCAAGTTGTTGTTACAGTGGTGGGAAGGGGTCTGTTAGGATGGTGACTTGAGAGTTCCATTTTAGGAATTTTTGAACTTATTCCCAATGAGGAAACTCCCTTGTGAAGTGGTCATCCCCGCACATTAAACATGGATACTTTACCTTCTGCTTCAGGATTGTTTCGGTCGTTTCATGGTTGGGTTTGTTATCCTGCTGGTTAGAATACTTTTTAGATTTTCCTTTGGTCTTCTTCTTAACACTGGTATTTTGAGATGGGTTTGATTTAACTGAATTCACTAAAGCGATTTGAGCAAGGAGAGATGATTTTGTGGATTTCTAACCATCCTGCTTCAAAGTTGGATTCGAAGTAGATGGGCTTGAAGATCCAGTTGATTGGGACATAGGTTGGGTTTGAACAGAACCAACCAAAGCATCGACATGTGGTCCTAAGGTTGATAAATTTGGGTTAGTAGCAAGGAGAGGAGAGTTCATAATTATGCCATATAACGTGCCACATTGAGTATAGACTAGGTCTAGATACTAGGCACATGAAATGACTTGTTCTTCAGTAACTCCTCCACCCATAGCAACATCCTTGGCGATGACGGGTAGTAACAATTTAGTGAACCAATCAATAAGTAATTAGTCTAGAATGGGAGCTTTTATCAATCTACGCCTCCTCCTCCACTCATGAATATGATTGGAAATATGGGTAGAGGTGGACTGCTAAAGAGAGGTTAGAAGACCCGTTCCAGTTTCATAGAGAATGGGTAATTGAAAATGTGTTAAAAAGGTCATAACTATGGATGGAAAGTTTGTAAAAGAATGTGATGTTAATTCAATGTACCTTTTAATGGTTGATCTGGTGAGGGTCCTCTAAAAGAGTCTCAAACTGGTAGACTCATCCATGAGAGAGTTGGAGGAACACCATAAGTGATAATTCATCATGTGGTTCTTTGGATATTCACTAGATTTACCTTCAAATTTAGGAATGTCCAAAGGAAATTTAATAGGAATCATTGGAAACAAAGGATCATGTTGTATGGGATCATTTTTCAAACGTGACAGGTTTGGAAAATCACTCGTATACAGAAACGACAGATGTCGGTTTGGTTGCGGATACTGGTAGTATTGATATGGCATTTGTGTACTAGTAGGACCACAAATATATTGATGGTAAGGTGAAGACGATGGTCCTCCCATTGAGGTTTGATTATGTGGTGGTGGACCTCCAGGTGATCCTCCTGGTGGTCCTCTGCGTGGTCCTCCATGTGGTCCTCTTGGTGATCCTCCAGGTGGTCCTCCTGGTGATCATCTAGGTGGTCCTCTCAATGGTCCTCTAGGTGTTCCTCCTAGTGGTCCACTAGGTGGTACTCCATATGGTTTTTGGGGCGGTCTTCCACATGCGGGGACATTTGTCGAGTTGGTTTAACCCCATGAGGTATTCATATTTCTCGGGTATGGGATCCCTAGATAAACATTTCCAAGGATGATAGGTTGGTAGACTTGATTTAACATTGTATGTTGATTCATGGAATAAGCATAGCCCCACATGGGTTGATAGGATGTAGGTCGCACCCACGACTATTTTCCTATGACTGGAGGAGGTGTTAAACACACCTCTTGTCGTGGTGTGATCACTAACTACGGGTTGGCCCAAAGAGACACTCTTCCCAATGGTTGAAAATTTCCTTCCAATTGTTGAAGTAACCTGGGTTGAGGATTTCCCCCCATGCATTGGATTTGAAGGAGAGTTTGAACCAATGGATATATTTTGAAGTTGTAGATTTGGTACATACTGTTGAATTGGATCATAAGAAACCACACTTTGTATCGATATTCATGAAGTAGTGACAACATAATATCAAGTACGAGTGTGGTATTGAAGATTAGATACTTTCATAGTAGAAGGTAGAGGAGGGAAGCTCTGTTGTCTCACATTATTTCCCAATGCACGTAAGTGAGACATAGTATTATGAAATGACTCAAAGATTTCATCGTTTGAGAGCAACTTTGTCAACTTTCAAGGTGGGGGTGGAACATATGACAGAGTTGAAGTACCATACTTGGAAATAGTTTGGCCTAAGGAAGTGTCCCAAAATGGAGCAATTGGACCAAATTCATATGCTACTGGATCATCTGGAGGTTGGGAGAATACCCAATATTGTGTCCCATAATACCCTTCAAGTGGGAAATAGAAAGTCAAGTCACGCGAAGAAGGTTGTTGAACCACTACTGGAGTAGGGGTATATATATCTTCAAGAGGTGAATAATCCTCTCTAGATTCAGTAATTGGTGTACATTCTCTATGTGGATTAGTCGTAACAGGTTGGTCCATGGTTACCCCTTCACTTCCCTCCCTGGTCGGGGGGTATTCAGGTGGTAAACCCTGATCCTGTGAGATATTCTCATAGGTTCCTCGGTTATAATGTTTGTCCAAACATTGTCTCTAATTTTTTTCTAACAAAAAGGACAGACATAAAAAGTCCTACACCACCTAAGGCCACAAGTAGATTTAGGTGATATTGGGGTTTACATAAGTCGGATCCTCATAGGAGTGTCAAGTCATCTCAACTCTTTATATATCATAGGGTCCAACGATAAAACACGACAAGGTGGGTTGGGATCATACCATTTCCTAAATACTCGACTACCAAGATGATATGTGTGTAGTAGCTCCCCAAGTGTTGTTCTTAGTGTATTTCTCTTTCAATACCGCGATGGATTTACTTAGCTGGTTCCAGGGTCCTAAATGGCTCTCCTGATATACTCAAGGTATGTGGTATCTCAAATCCATTTTAGTGTTGTCTAATGCACAACCATTCGAAAGGGGCCTTCCAATATACCATCAAGTATGTGAAGAACCTTTCTATATACCTCAAGGGTACGTGAAATGTCATTTGATATACCAATTAGTACATTGAAGAACCCCATAGACCCTAGGATACAGTGAAGGAAATAAATGATAACTCCTATGTTTATAGACACCAAAACACGTCTTCTATCCTATCACTCAAGTTTCTAAAATATTTTAGCCTAAGCTACAGCTTGATTTTATCTTGAATGGTTAATGGACTTATGGAGTGCGGACCGACTACAAAACGTATGAAAGGCCTAAATGTAATGCAAGTGTTCTTTTCAATGATATATAACTAGATAAAAGAGAGATATTTGTTTCTTCCTTTCAGGAAATCAATTGAAATACAACAGTAAATCATTAGTCTTCTTTTTCAATCCAAAAGACATACAATCACACTCTTTGAATTTATCAAAGCAATTAAAATTATACGCAGCAAACTATCTCTTTTTTTTTCTTTTTTCAAACCATAAGTTAAAACTAAGACTTAAACTGAAAAGAATATGAACTCTCTTTTAATTTCCAAACATTGAATTTTTAGTCAAAAGAACAAAGATTATGTGTCACATGTACTAATGACAATTCTTTCACTTCTCTTCAATTCCATAATTTGAAACCAATAGATTAGCACCTATACCAAAGTAATGGAATTTGAAAGAAAGTCACCCAACACTATCAAATTCAAACAATCTAATCCAAACTCATAAACACACGATTTTTCCAACAACACACTTTTACGAAATAAAAAGACTTAAAGTAGTACAAGGTAACTTGCTATCAAAGAGTCATAAGGTAAGTTGCTACAATCAAGGATCAGATCTAGCTTAAAAAATCAATCAACTGCTTGACTACAAGGACTCAGCAAAACCATTGCAAGCTTCAAATTCCACTAAGTTCAGTCAAGAAATGTATTAATAGGTCTAGAGAGACTAAGACTAAGACTTGGAGATATCTCTAAGATGCATCTAAATAATCAAGGGGAGGGGATGGTTCGTACTACAAAAGTTTGCAGATTCACACTATTGCATGTGTAACACAGCACATCAAGGAAGGTCGACTCATCTTAATGATGCACCCTGGTGTGTCCTCGATGTAGCTTAGGATGTTTTCAAAGCATGACTGTCTTAGATGACACTCTATGGCCAAATGAAAGATGCGTCAAGTTTATAAAAAAAAATTGAAATTTCCAAGAAAACGTACCAAAGCACTGAAAACCACTCAGAGACACAAGGATACCAAGAAAATATCAGTCTAACATAAAAAAGTAAGAGCTAAGAACAACTCAATGCAAGTGAAAGAGAACGAAAAATATCCCCAGTGGAGTCGCCAATTTTTTTTATGGATTAGTCCCTAACATGGATGCAAGGGGACCTCCCTTGTTTGTACTACATAGATCTAGAACAAAGAACTGCATATGTATATCCTTTCACCTAGATCAATCAAATAACTACAAATAGGTAGGATAATGAAGGATTACCTTTGATTTCGATGTGTGTCCCTACCTTTTCCACATGAATATGATCTAGCTATGTATGCATTAGTACCTGCAGTAAGGTAAATGTATACAAGATACAAGTTGATATAACTAGTGATAATGAGATAGATCTAATAAAATAGCCAAGGAGACTTGATATAACAAGATTAACATATCATAATCAAATTATGGGAAAGAAACATATCATTTGTATTAATAGAAATAAGAAGAAGTGATACAATCGTTGAGTCCTTGGCGTCATATCCTCTTTCCAATGGTCACCTTCCACCAACAAGTCACACTCACAAAGAGATGAGAAATCACTCTATTGAAGATGTGAACCAAATCCTCCAACATATACCTACACTAGCCTTTCTCCCCTTTTTACCCATAGCCCATAGCTTCAATTTATAAGACCACATGGATAAGAGGAGTTGATAGGACTAAGGGAAATGGATGAGATGTGATCCAAAAAAATGGTAAGGTGAGCCAGATATAGGGTTAAAGGGATGTCGAATCATCCATATGAGATCCTAATCTAGAACTTTTCAATACTGTCATCTACCGAATACTTTGTCTTGAAAATCCATTTTGAAGATACCACTGATTTATCTTTCAGTTTTGGAACTACTTCCCAAACATCATTCCTTAAGATAGATCAGTATTCTTTGATCATGGAATCCATCCATTCCTTCTTATTTTAAGCTTCTTCAAAAATTATTGGTTTTTCATCGACGAGGTTGCACATGAATGCTACATAGTTGGAGTAGAGCCTTGGTCTCTTGCTTCCTTTTGGTGCACCATATCTTTCTGCTTCTCGAATTATCTCATGAGTCCAAGTTGGTCTTATCCTTGTTGAAATAATTTCATGGGGTGTCTCCATGGGTCCTCGAGGTTTTTCCATGTCATGATCTTATGGTATAATTCCTTCTTTGACATCTATAACTAGTGGCTTACTAGATTCTGCAATTATGGGAGCTTCTTTCTCTTGTTCATGAAATTCATCTACATGGATCTTTCTAGATTTGTTGAAAGTTGCATCTTCATCATATGTGACATTTCTGTTGATCTACCTATGATGAAAATATGGAATATAGATTATGTAATATTTTGACTGGTCACTATATCCAACAAATATTTCCTTCTTTACTTAAGGGTCCAACTTTTATCTTTTCTCCCTGGGAACATGTAAGTAGAAAGGACATCCAAATATCTTCAGGTGTGTGAATTTAGGTTTCTCACTAGTAAACATCTCTTCTGGACTTTTGTTTCCAAGAGCACTATGGTATATTCTATTATGCACATATACTACGTTCGTTGCTGGGTAGATATTGATCATGGACCATGGATTTGACTGCTTCCATGATAGATCTATTCTTCCTTTCTACCATTCCATTCTGTTGAGGATTATAGGATGTAGTAATCTCCCTCTTAATATTGGATTTTTTATAAAGGTATTTGAATCCATTTGAAGTGAATTCTCCTCCGGTATCTGATCTCAAGGTCTTGATATTATTTTCAGAGAAATTCTCCACAATATCCTTGAACCCTTTGAACTTTTCAAATACTTCATCTTTTCCTTTCAAGAAATATACCCAAATATTATGAGAGTAGTCATCAATAAAAGAGACATAATATGCATAGCCTCTTAAGGAAGTGGTTGGCATTGGTCTGCACACATATGAGTGGGAAATATATAAGATCCCTTTTTCTTTATTATTACTTCTTGTAAATGGATTCTTGATATTCTTTATTTGAGCACATCCTTTGCATACCCCTTCATGATTGATTTGGATTAATGGTAGACCTATTACTAATTTTTTCACAATTGGTAATTATTTATAGTTAACATGTGCAAGTATTCTATTCCATAGTTCACATAGACTAATGGTGTTTCCTGTGAAAGTTGAATATGTGTGACCCTTTAGTTTGTAGAGTCCTCCTTCTTCAACACCTATTACAATTGCATCATCTATTGTCCTTTGTAACACCCCAGTTTTGACCCCATTGCATTAATGTATATGATGTAAATATTATATGGAATCATGACAAAGAGCTCAAGGCCAAGGCCCTGTCATTGATTGATGTTTGGAATATATAGGCGATCATGTTTTATGCCTATGGTTTATGTGCTAAGTCAAGCATGTTTGTGAACATCATGTGAATATGCAAACTAACGAAAAACCCACAATCGGCTATGTCAATGCAACGAATAATGAGATGGGGGCATGATTTTCCTAACGATAAGGGGTGGGGAATGTTAACCTTGAACTTGTTTGGGGAAAATCCATGTGTCATGGGCAGAACCCATCAGAACTGTCAACTAACCTCTTTCTTTTCTTGTAATTTCTTGATGGAATGTGATGAACATGTTGCTATGTTGAATTGATGCATTGTTCCTTTGACTAACTGCAAGTATAGGCGTCTATGTATGTTTTCCCATCAATGCATTTTGAACTGAGTTGCAGGGTAGATTGGCCAGATTGGTAATGGAATGAATGATTAGATTGATCCAAGAATTCAGTGGAAAAGCTGAGTTTCCTTCTAGAAATCCTCCTTTGCACAAATTTGTAGATTTGCGAGATGTGGGATGTGAAATGTCATTTTGCAGATTTTGGTTTCCACAAATTACCCTTCCACAACTTTGAGATGCGGGATGCAAAATCAAGGTGTCGCGATTTCCACAATTCCCAATCCCGTAAGTCAAAGTTTCCGCACCATCGATCTCCACAGGATGGTTGTCCATTGTCAATCTATTTTTTATGCAAGATGCGGGAAGTGATATTGTAAACTTCGTAACTTCCGACCCCCCAACTCGAGATCTTCGCACCATTGATTTTTGTGGGTGAATTTTGAGCCGTTGATTTAGTTCTAGCTGTGGGATTGTTGTTTTCCATCGTGTTTTCTCTCCGTCATCCAATATCCTCTGAGATATTTCCTTGTAGATCATCGAACTGATCAATGGAAGACAGGAGGGAGTGTGATAGTGTTGGAAATGTTGATATGTGGTCATGGTCATGCCTTGTGTTTCGATGAACTATAAAGGTTCTCGTTGAAATTTTTAATTCCGCATGATAATGGGGTATGGCTACGTGACATTGTGGTATAAGAGCTACGGGTTGAAGCATTGGGCCTAGATGGACTAGAAACCAGTCAAGAATACCCTCTGATACCAACTTGTAGTACACTACATTGTGGTATCAGAGCTGCAGGTTGCAGCATTGGGCCTAGATGGGCCGAGAATCAGTTAACTAAATTTGTCAGTTATAGCATTGGGCCTAGATAGGCCAGGTGACAGTAAGTAAATGGTTTTGATTTTGAATTACTTTGTGTCTAGAAAATGGTGTTGATAACACATTTTATAGAGTCATAGTATATTTTGGAAAAGTAAGTGGTGGTTTAGCCATGAGAACCCATGAGGGATATGATGCTTGGGACTCCTACGAGCGTGCGCGAGATGCCATAGGGGAAAATGTCTGAGTGGGAAATGATGACATATATTCTAATGGAAGGAGATTCCAAGAGAAACCAGAAGATATCGCAGCCACCATGAGAAGCCTGATTAAATCTCAGGAAGAGCAACATCAGTTGAATGCTGCTATGTTGCAGAGTTTGACAGACTTGCAAAGAAAGATAGACTCTGGACAGGGTACAGTAAAACTCAAAGGCAGTAAGATCAGTACCAGACTAAGAAGAAGGACTACTAGTAGATCATCTGACTTAGAAGAATCAAGTGGGGATTCAAGCTCTTCTTCTCGCAATGGAAAGAGAAAGAGGCAACATAGGGAATGCTCTCGAGATGAATTTAAGAAGGCTAAACCTCCTATGTTTGATGGCGAGGTAAAGACTGGACAAGAAGTTGAAGCTTGTCTTCTTGGGATAAAGAAGTACTTCCAAGTTCAGGATTATTCAGGGAACATGAAGGAAATGGTTTCCATATTCTGTTTGAATGGAAGGGCATCCATTTGGTGGGAGCACTTCAATCAAGTAAGGAGTATTAGTGAAAGAAAACTTAAGTGGAAATGGTTCTAGAAGTATTTCAAGCAGAAATACCTCTCTGACAGGTACTATGATGACAAGATCAAGGAATTCCATGAGCTGATATTGGGGTAACATACCATGGAAGAGTATGCAAATAATTTCCTAGAACTGTTGAGGTATGTCAGGTACATCAAAAATGAAAAAGTGAAGGTCTAGCATTTTCTGAGTGGATTGCCTCAGTCTTACAAAGACAGAATCGATTTTTATGAACCTAGAACTCTTAAAGAAGCAATTAGGAAGGCTAAGTATTGCTATGAGAAAAGAAAAGGAAAACCTGATTACCATAAGACATGGAAAGACAAGAATAATGAGAAGTCTAACCAAAGGAAGAAAGGTTTCAAACCTTCTAGCTTCAGGAATCAGTAGAAGCAGCCATCCCAAGCTGAAAAGCAGCCAGCTAGAGTGGCGGGAGAAAATCCAAGAGATCCACCATAGATAAGAGAACCACTCCAATGTTGGAGATGTGGAGGAACCCACATGCACATGAATCTCCCACTTGAGAAGTAGAGTGCAAGGCCAGCTTACAACATTCAAGAAGCAGAAACAGTGGCTCAAGTAGCAAGGGTCGTCCCTAGGATTTATGCAGCACTAGAGGACCGCCAGGCAAATCACCAGTCAACTGTGGTTGAAGTTGTAGGTAATACTATTGAGAAATCTATTTCTATCTTCATTAACCCTAGTTCTACTCACAGTTACATTACTCCTATAGTAGTGGAGATTTGTGCCTTTAAGAAAGTAAAGCATAGAAAATCATGGTTAGTTTAGCTAGCCACTAGAACTAAGAGAAAGGTTAGTGAAGTGGTAGAGAAGTGTCCATTGGCTATGAATGGATCGGTCACTTGTGTATATCTGAATGTTCCTATGATGTTCTCATTGGAATGGATTGGTTAGAAGCTCACAGAGTAAATCTTGACTGTTATAATAAGGCTTTTGAATGGTTGGATGAAGAAGGCAACTCAACGATTGTGAAAGGAATTCCAAAGGTGGATTCTTTGAGGCAGGTTACAGCAATGCAGTTGAAGAAGTTCTGTAGGAAAGGTTTCCATTTATATGCGGCTCATATTTTGGAGGAAATAGGGAATGAAACTCCTAGGTTGGAGGACTTTCATGTAATAACCCAAAAATTCGTAAAAATTTAAAATTTTTAAGTGACATAAAATGTCTAAAGTCGCATCTAAGTAACTGCTAAAGGTTGGCGGAAAAATGAAACAATTTATAGAAGAACATGGAATTGCTTCTTTAAAAGAACTTGTAAACTAATGGGCGTAATCTTAAACACCTGTGTTAGTAATATTAATGAATTAACAGCTTTAATTCTATCAGATTTAAAAAAAAGACTTGCATTTTGTTGTTGCTAGATATACTGATGATTAACTTTTGTCAAGTAGGTAAGAATTCTTGTATGAGATCGAGGCTTACTTAGCGTTCTACTAACTCAATTGGACTACTGGTTCCTTACAAGTTTAGCAGGTAAGCGTAAGATCTAGTAGGTGTTATTTAAAATTACATCGAGAAACTACTTTCCTAACATGATTAAGATGCTAGTTTTAGAAAAGGGTTAAATATGATGCTTGTATACAAGGAAGTAATGTCAATTCTTTTTTCCGTTGTTATAAATCCATTGTTGTATTTATAACTAACATCAAATGACCTTTTATCAAAAACATAAACAAGGGTTTAATTTGCAAGAACAAGTACTTACCAAAGTTCCTTCAATCGTCTGAAGATTATTCTCTAAAATCTAAAGAACATTGTTTTATTTCTTGTGTTCATAGTAATGGTTACTTATAAATTTCCATAGAGAGAATAGAACTCATGGTTTTGGGCTTAAGTTCACTTCAAATTGTTTGGTGTTTCTCGCAGCTATTCTCACTTCAAGACTCAATAGGCATTCTTCTTTTAATGAATAATCAAGTCACCTGTGTTTTTCAATTATAATTTTATCAATGAGTTGTTAGAATTTTATCGGGTTTCTCCAACATTTTTAGTCTTTAGTTTCTCGAACACTCCTTCAATAAAACAACATAAAGGCTAAGTTTTCAGAAGTTCAAGGCTTTTATTTTTACTATGGTCATAAGTTAATAATATGACCTTCTCATAACTCTTTTACTATTTCAAATAATACAAAATCTATTCGACTTGTTTGAATAACATGGATAACTTCTAGGATAACGAGAGTATCCAAGTTGTAACCTAAGGTAGAATACCTAAGTATCAAACCACCATGATGAAATTAAATGATGGCAATCATATGTTTTATAGTTTTGAAATGATTGCTGCTTTTGATAATGAAAAATTTTTGATGCAGCACTGACTATAGATTTCAACCCACGCTTGAAGAAATATTTCAAAAGACATGTGGATAGGTTACATCCACTCGAGGGTTGACTTAAACCCTTGAAACCCTACTCATTTTCTTTTCCTAATGAGAGTTCCTCCTTCGTGTTGGCCAAGCTGAGAGCTCGCGTCCATGGGAGACCTGTAACCTTCTTCTAATTTGGCATTTCACCTCCAACTTCTACGCTGTGACTATTGGGAGAAGTAGTTAATGGTTTTGGCCTTTCTAAGTGTTGAATAGTTACAGCGAGAGTGTGTATTGGATTTTCTTTGTGGCTGGTTGTTATTTCCTTCAACCTGCAACTCAACACTCATAGCTTCTGCCTTCGTCTATTTGAGTCGATTTTCTTTCTTTTTCCTTCGCATAGGTGACTTCACGTCTTATTGCATTTCAGCATGATGCCAATATGACCTGGTGTGGCCATCTTTCCTCAGCTTCCACTCCAAATTACAATAAGTAAAGACTTACCCTTAACTTGGTTTTATATTAGTTTTTCTCATAAGGGTTTTTACAAATTTTAAGAAACAAATGATTTATAACGATTTGGTTTGGAACTTACAGGTCCTTGCTCCCAGTTCCAGCTCTATAGGTGAAAGCGAGCTCACCCTTCATTTTTTCATGAGCAAACAAAATGGTAAGCCCCAATTTCAATGAAGGTTTCTTCCTACATATAGTTGTGGTTGTTGGAAGTTGGTTCCTGTGGTTGAAATGGCATGGCCTCGGTTATCTGGTAGCTTAAGGTTCCAAGCTTGTTTGTATAAGTTTAGAAACCCTTAATGGCTAATTTGTACAGGGATAAAGAAATAGGACTTGGTCGCCATGATGGAAACTGTTCTTTTACGTTACTGCCTTATGGCTTGAACAATGTAATTTATTTTATTTAAAACAATAGATCTCATCTCTAAACTCTTTGAGTTTGTCGACCTCTATTTAGTTAAGTTTTAGTTTTTATAATAGATTTTAGCAGGTGAGGAAAGACTATGAATCAGTCAGGATTGTAAAGGAAAATAGGATTTTTCTCCTGTCAATGAATTATGGTTATTGTTCAATATATATATATATATATTGCATAGTTCAGTTTTGTTAACAGGCATGAGCCTTGACCTTTAGTTCTAAAGGTTGTAAGCCATTCCTTCTTATTTGATTATGTCTTTAACCAGTTGTTTATGTAATATTTTATTGATTATCCTGTATTTATAAGGATTTCCAGTGCAAATTTTATGGGACATTTTACTGTATTCAAGAGTAATATTTTACTTTGTTTTTTGTTCAAAAAAGGGTTAATTAATAAGTATACCCTACAGTTCGATAATAGCATTATTTATACTTAGTAATTTCTTGGCTCTGTTTATTTAATTTTTCCTTAATGATTTTTACAGCTTGTTTTTAATTCTCATAAAAGAAGGATTAGGGTTTATTGTTGCATACTTGAGAATAGGATATATTTATCTTTCAAAACCTAGGTAGTTGTATTTAAGTTACTATAGAGACTTCTATATTAGATCAAAGACACATAATGTCTGAAAATCAAATGTTATAAAAATGTTTTGAAAATTATCTTTACCTGGTTCCTAGATGATAGCATGTTTACAATACCTATGCTTATTTATTAACTGTAAGTTCTATGTTTTATAAAGGATACTAGTATCAGAATAGTTCTATATATAATATGATTACTAAATGTTTTTACATACCTATCTTTTAGTTCTTATCTGAAGTAAATACATTTAATGCAGACATTATTTACTACTTCTTTACAGAATAAATCATAAGCAAACTAGAGTAGAATGTAATTACATTTTTCATTTAAAGTAAAAAGAATCATCATATTTACCTAAACACCCAGCTGTACTAGAGCACTTCCTGAGCCAGGCGTGGAAAAATACAGTATGGAATTCTAATTCTATATGTTTCTCATTTTGCATCTTTATTACTACTTCTAACATAATCTACAAATTACCAAGTCTATCATTACACAGTTACTCCTTTCTTCCTAAACCCTAATTAAATACTAACATACCTGTATTTAGAAACTAGTAAACATTATACTGAAGAAGGTAAGTAAATATTTAACATGAAGACAAATAGAACCTGTCAATGATAAGGCGACAACAGCGTAAGGAGGTTTTTCCTCCCAACCAACTCCTGGAGAATGCTCAGACAGCTCTTCCTCAAGACCTTCGAGCCTATTCTTGGTCCTCCTGGTAGAGTACTAGGTGGAGAATATGACCTTAAGACCTTCTGTCACCTGACTGATCCAATTACCTTAGTAATTCAAATCTGCTCATAGCAGTCAGAACTTCAGCCTAATAGTTGCAATAAGTTCAGTCTCAGTAGTTAACCCCTAAAACTCACTTCAGTAATCCCCTCCATCGAATTCCTATTGAGTAAATTCATTCACCCTGAATGATCACCTCTTAGAATGAGCAGCCTCAGCTATCTTCAATGGGAAATTTTATAGAGATGCCTAGGTCTTCTAGGTCAGTTTCTTTTTAATGAGCCACCTGCTCCAATTAAACTTTATTGGGGAATCATGACCACAAATATAGGGAAGTTGCCACCTGCAACAGTTGGAAGTAGTTTGAGGATGCTGCCACTTGTCTGTGTACTCTCCACCCAGTCTCCTCCACTAAGTGACCAGTAAACACTCTTTTAACAGCTTCCCTAAGCTGTTGTCTCATCATTTATTTATTTATAAATAAAATATTCTGAATTACATTAATTATTCCTGACTGCACATGGTCATCAATTAAAAACTTAGCATAAAATATAACACAATGTTCCTCAAATAACATTAAATTGTTTTTGCAAATTGGGGCATGTGACATACACACCCCCTTAAATTATAACATCGTCCTCGATGTTATTTATTCCTCGTCCTCAGATTTTCCCTAAAATAGAATTGGATATGCATCTCACATATGACTTTCCAATTCCTAGGTGGCTTCCTCTAGACTAAGGTGCTTCCATTGCACCTTCACCTAACCAATGGTGCGGTTCCAAAGCGAGATCTCCCTCTGCTCGAGTATACAATCTGGTTCCACTAGAAAATCTCCTTCGGGTTCCACCTGCGCATCATTCCAATTAATAACATGAGTAGTATCATGTACATTTTTTTTTTAATACAAAAAATGTGAAAAACACTGTGAACTCTTAAATTCGGTGGTAGAGCTAACAGATATGCTACATGTCCGATCCTTGACAGTATTTTGAAAAGGACCACAATATCGAGGTGCGCAATTTTCAAATTACCTTGTACCTGTTTTACAATTAATTCCATTTCTTTCAATAATTCAAGTCCTAATACTAACATGTCCACTGGATTACTCCAAGAGATGGGAGTATTGCATTTTCTTCCATACAGAATTTCGAAAGGACTATACCTAGCTGAATTTTGATAATGATTATTGTAAGCAAATTCTACTAGGTGTAAATAATCTTCCCATTTACCTGGCTTCTCCTTTACGTACATTCTGAGTAGATCCTCCAATACCTGATTTACTCTTTCAGTCTGTCCATCAGTTTGAGGATGGAAAGAGATACTAAAGTTTAATGTAGTATTTAATCCTTTAAACAAAGATCTCCAAAAATTACCTATAAATTTAGGGTCTCGGTCTAAAATTATCACCTTCGGTATTCCATGCAACCGAAAAAACTGTTTTAAGAAAATATCAGCAATATTTGCAGCTTTATAAGTAGTTTTTATAGGTATAAAATGGGCTTCTTTACTCAATTTTTCAACCACTACCATTATTGAGTTATTTAAATTCTGATTTTTAGGTAATCCAGTAACAAAACCAAGGCTAATTATCTCCCATTTCCAGCTAGGGATAGGCAATGGCTGAAGTATCCCAGCTGGATGTTGATGTTCAGTTTTTACTTGCTGGCATTCAAAGCATCTAGCAATATATTTTGCCAGTTCATTTTTCATGTTTGGCCAGAAATAATCTTTTCTTAGCATGGTTATAGTTTTCTAATAACCGAGATGCCCTGAATAAGGCGTTTTATGAATTTTGTTCAAAATTAATAGCTTAATATTAGGTTCATTAGGTATGTATAATCTATCTTTATACAGTAATAATCCTTTTTCATTCAAGTTGTACCGTGTACTTAGACTTTCTATTAAATTCTCTTTTACTTTTGCTTGTAATTTTTAGTAATTTTCATCTTGTTCTATTCCAGCTTCAATTTGTTCTTCCAAGTCTATTGTATAAGTGCTGATAGCTGCTGTAAAATTCAGCTTTGCATTTCTACTTAATGCATCAGCAACCTTATTCTCCTTTCCTTTGATGTGTTGAATTTCAAAATCCTATTCACTTAGAAAATATAGCCACCTAACTTGCCTAGAATTCAAGTTAGGTTGATCTAACAGGTATTTCAATCCTTTATTATCCATCATTAAGATAAACGTCCTTCCAATTAAATGATGATGTCACATCTTTAAGGCATGTATGACCGCAACTAATCCTAAGTCATAAGTCGCATAATTTTTTTCATGAATCTTCAGTTTCTTAGACTCATAAGCAATGACATGTCCTTCCTGAGTCAATACTCCACCTAAACCGTCATTGCATGCGTCGGTACATACTATAAAATATTTATTAGGGTCATCAATTCTTAAAATTGGTGCGGTAGTTAATAATGTTTTTAACTTTTTAAAACTATCTTCGCACTTCTAATTCCAATCAAATTTCTTCCCCTTTTTCTGCAAAGAGGTTATCAGATTTGCAATTCTTGAAAACCCTTCGATAAACCTCCGGTAATAACCGGTAATCCCCATGAATGATCGGGCGTCAGTTACATCTTTTGGGACTGGCCAATATTCGATTGCCTTTATCTTTTTGGGGTCAACCGAAATTCCTTCTTTAGTCACCACATGACCTAAATACTGGATTTTATCTTTAAAGAAGTCACATTTACTAAATTTCACAAAACGTTGATGCTCTCGTAACTCTTGCAAGACAATTTTCAAGTGTTCTTTATGTTCTTCTTCAGATTTTGAGTAAATTAATATGTCGTCAATAAATACGACCAAAAATTTATCCATATATTTGTGCATTACATTATTCATTAGACACAACTCCTAGAGAACACTCAGACAACGCTTCCTCAGGACCCTTGAGCATGTTCCTAGTCCTCCTGGTAGAGTACTGGGTGGAGAATATGACCTTAAGACCTTTTGTCACCTGACTGGTCCAATTACCTCAGTAATTCAAATCTGCTCACAGCAGTCAAAACTTCATCCTAATAGTTGCAATAAGTTCAGTATCAGTAATTAAACCCTCAAACTCACTTCAGTAATCCCCTCCATCGAATTTCTCTTGAGTAAATTCATTCACCCTGAATGATCACCTCTTAGAATGAGCAGCCTCAGCTATCTTCAATGGGAAATTTTATAGAGATGCCTAGGTCTTCTGGGTCAGTTTCTTTTTAATGAGCCACCTGCTCCAATTCCACTTTCTTGGGGAATCATGACCACAAATATAGGGAATTTGCCACCTGCAACAGTTGGAAGTAGTTTGAGGATGCTGCCACTTGTATGTGTACTCTCCACCCAATCTCCTCCACCAAGTGACTAGTAAACACTCTTTTAACAGCTTCCCTAAGCTGTTGTCTCATCATTTATTTATTTATAAATAAAATATTCTGAATTACATTAATTATTCTTGACCCCACTTGGTCATCAATTACAAACTTAGCATAAAATATAACACAATGTTCCTAAAATAACATTAAATTGTTTTTGCAAATTGGGGCATGTGACATTTCAGGTGTTGCAGGAATTCAGGGATGTGTTTCTTGATGGGATTCTAGGGCTTCCTCCAAAGAGGGACATTGATTTCACAATTGAACTTGTGCCAAGAGCAGCACCAGTGTCCAAGACACCCTACACAATGAGTACACCAGAAATGTTAGAGCTAAAGATGCATCTGCAAGAGTTGTTGGAGAAGAAGTATATCAGACCTAGCATGTCTCCTTAGGGAGCACCATTTCTGTTTGTATAGAATAAAGATGGTACACTCATATTGTGTATTGATTACAGATAGCTAAAGAAAGTCATAATAAAGAACAAGTATCCTTTTCCTAGGATTGATGACCTCTTTGATCAAATGAGAGGAGAAAATGTATTTTCCAAGATTGACTTGAGGTCGGGTTACCATCAGGTGAGAATCAAGGATGAATACATTCATAAGACAGCCTTCAGAACAAGGTACGGACATTATGAGTTTGTAGTGGTACCATTTTGTCTCACAAATGCACCAGCTACATTTATGTGCTTTATCAATAGTGTCTTCAGCAGGTATTTGGACAAGTTTGTTCTTGTTTTCCTTGATGACATTCTTATTTATTCTGAGAATGAGGAAGAACATGAAGAGAATTTGAGATTGACATTACAGTTGCTTAGGGAGCATCGGTTGAATGCAAATTTGAGCAAGTGTGCCTTCTATAGATATAGAATTCAGTATTTGGGTCACATTATCTCAAAAGAGGGTATATTTGTGGACCCTGACAAGATTGAAGCCATTATGAATTGGCCTACTCCAAGAAATGTGACAGATGTAATATCTTTTATGGGACTTGCAAGATACTACAGTAGGTTCATTGAAGGATTCTCCAAGGTTGCACATGCCATCACTTCTTTACAAAAGAAGGGGATAAAGTTTGAATGGACATTGAGGTGTGAATAAATCTTCCAGTAGTTGAAGAATCTTCTCACCAGTGCACCAGTATTGAAAGTTGTGGAACCAGAGAAAGATTGTTTGGTTGTACCGATACATGTGGTCAAGGGCTTGGAAGAGTCCTTATGCAAGACAACCACATTATATGTTATGAGTCAAGAAAGTTGAAGGATCATGAGAAGAACTATGATACTCATGATCTGAAACTTGCAGCCATAGTACATGCTCTCAAGATGTGGAGGCATTACTTAATGGGTAGAATATTTGAGTTAAGGACAGACCATTGCGGTCCGAAGTACTTGTTTGATCAGCCTACTCTAAATGCTAGGAAAGCTAGATGGCTGGAATTTTTATGAGAGTTTGATTTTGAAATCAAATGCATAAAAGGAAAAGAGAATAAGGTAGTTGATGCACTCAGCAGGAAGGTGCAGGAAATGCATGTGGCATCCGTTAGTATTTTCCAGTCAGAGTTGAGGCAGCAAATTGTTAATCATACAACTAGAGATAAGTTGTATGTGCAAGTAAAAGACAAATTGCAGCAGTAAACTCTTGAGAAGAGGTATGAGGGATATAAGTTGGAAGAATAAGGACTTCTTGCTTATAAAGGTAGAATCTATATTCCAAAGGTAGTATATTTGAGGAGAGTTTTTATGGATGATATCCTTCAAGCTCCGTATTCTGGTCACCCATGATAATAGAAGACAATTTCTACATCCAGAAAGAAGTACTTTTGACCAAAAATGAAAAAGGACATGGCTAAATACATTTCAAGGTGCATGAAATGTCAGCAAGTAAAGGTTGAGCATCAACACCCTACAGGTTGGTTGCAGCCTTTGCTAGTTACAGAATGGAAATGGGAAGTTATTTCCATGGATTTTATTATAGGATTTCCAATGACTTGGAGACAACATGATTCCATCATGGTTGTGGTGTACAAGTTGAAGAAGGCAACACATTTCATACCAGTTAAGTCTATGCATAAGATTGATGACATTGAAAAGATCTTCATGAAGTATATTTTCAAATTGCATGGATTTCCTAAGGCAATAGTCTCTGACAGAGATGTCAAGTTCACTTCCAATTTTTGGAAGGGGTTGTTTGCAAATTTGGGTACAAAGTTGAATTTCAGCACTTCCTACCATCCTTAGATTGATGGGAAAATAGAGAGAGTTAACCAAGTGTTGGAAGACATGATTTGCATGTATGTGATGGACAAACCAACCAAGTGGGAATAATATTTACACTTGGTAGAGTTTTCCTATAATAATAGAAAGCAAGCATCCTTAGGAATGAGTCCATATGAAGCTTTGTATGGTAGAAGGTGTAGAACGCCAGTGACTTGGGATAATCCAGTGAACAGGGTTGTGCTTGGTCTAGAATTGCTCAAGGAGATGGAGCAAGAGGTTATAAAGAGCAGGCAGAATCTAAAAGCATCCTAGGATAGATAGAAAAGCTATGCTGATAAACATAGGGTGAACAGAGAGTTCATTGTTGGGGATCATGTTTACCTCAAAGTGAGGGCAAAGAAGAGTTCCTTGAAGCTTGGGATTTGTGCCAAGCTGTCACCAAGATATTGTGGGTCGTTTGAAGTGCTTAAAAGAATAGGGCCAGTTGCATATAGACTTGCATTGCCTACTATCACTAGAGCTCATATTGTTTTTCATGTTTCTTTGCTTAAGAAATATGTACATGACCTTAACCATGTGATAAATTGGGATGTGATTCAGGTGGAACCCGAGGGAGAGTTTCGAATCGAGCCAATGCGCAACCTCAATAGGAAGGTCACAATGCTCCAGAACCAAGCCATAAGGTAGGTAAAGGTGCAATGGGAGCACTACAGTCCTGAAGAGGCTACGTGGGAGCTGGAGGATGCCATGCAATTGGCACATCCATTTTTGTTCAATTCTGCAGAGCACTGAGGTGATACTAGTGTAGCATTTTGTTCAATAATGTAAAGCACTAAGGACGGTGGTGTTGAATGGGGAGGGGAATATAAAACCCCGGTTTTGACCCCGTTGCATTAATGTATATGATGTAAATATTATATGGAATCATGACAAGGAGATCAAGGCCAAGGCCATATCATTGATTGATGTTTGGAATATAGGTGATCATGGTTGATGCCTATGGTTTATGTGCTAAGTCAAGCATGTTTATGAACATCATGTAAATATGCAAATTAATGAAAAACCCATAGTCAGCTATGTCAATGCAATGAATAATGAGATGGGGGCATGATTTTCCTAAGGGTAAGGGGTGGGAAATGTTAACCTTGAACCTGTTTGGGGAAAATCCATGTGTCATGGGGAGAACCCATCAAAACTATCAACTAACCTTTTTCTTTTCTTTCTTCCCAACCATTTATTCTTCTAGAAGGTGGTTGAGGTAGTTATTGCTTGGAAGAGGAAGAGTATGGGAAAATTCGAATTAGGCAGAGCACCCAGTTTCAAAATGTCATGTTTTGCTTGCAAAGACAAGAAAACTCTAGAACCATATGTCAGTTTGACTCACCCATTCATGTTTGTTTTCAATCTCATGTTTTCAAAGCTGCGGGACATGATGGCTCATCATCCATCTTCATTCTCCATTCACGAGAAAATCTCTTCAGCGGCTGAGCTCTTCCTGTGTGTATCCTTCACATTCTGCGAGTGTTTTCCCTTAGCAAGACTATGATTTTTGTGTTGTAGTGTTATCTTAAACTACAGAGTGTGTGAGACCCTATTACTCGTGTTCCAGAGTAAGCTTGTGTTGTAGAGTCTCCCTGTGGTTGTTGTGTTGTGCACCCTAGTTCGGGTTTGAACTATGTACAAGACTTAGGAATGGTAGAGACATAGAATGTGCTTGATAAACCTAGTGTGGAACCTCATAATAAGATAAGAGTGGTTGGTAAACCTTCTATGCACATCCTGAAGAGCACTGGAAGGAAAGGTGTAGCCTAAGGGACTGTGGAGCAGAGAAGGGGACACTCCCTTGTGTTGGGTGTGTAGGTAGTGGGGAAACCAGGCTAGATAGCTCTTATGGAGGTGTTCTTAGCTATGTAGATGAGCTCACTAGCTTAGTAGTTCTTCCTGCCCATTGCCTTGGAAGCCTAATAAACCCAACAGGAAAGATGGCTTGGACGGTATCCTAATAAACCCATCTATTGGCTTGGTTGTTTCTTGTTGTGTTTGACATTGTGAGTAACCCTTGGCTGGACAGTTTGATAAACCCATATATTGGCTTGATTGGTCCTTAAAGGTGAATGTTGGCTTGACTGTGTTCAGTATGTGATACCCAACTGTGAGATGGCTTGGATAAGTGGCCTGTGAAACCCATATGTTGGAATGTTTTACCATGTAGCCTGATAAACCCAACTATGTTGGATTGGCTAAGTATTATGGCACCTCGGCTATGTATGAGTCTGGAAGTGTTCCCTTATTCCTGTATGAAATCGTGCCCATCTTGGGGGTGGCAGTGTTGCTGAGAGACTAAGGAGCACACTGGCCTATGGTTGGAAGCAACATTGCAGCTACATATCTGGTTGCGGGGAAAGTTCTATAACTGCTATTGTCTATGTTATTCTCTGCAATTATATTTATTGTCTTGTAATTGCTTGATGGATTGTGATGAACATGTTGCTATGTTGAATTGATGCATTGTTCCTTTGACTAACTGCAAGTATATACGTCTATGTATGTTTTCCCATCAATGCATTTTGAACTGAGTTGCAGGGTGGATTGGCCAGATTGGTAATGGAATGAATGATCAGATCAATCTAGGAATTCAGTGGAAAAGTTGAGTTTCCTACTATAAATCCTCCTTTGCGCAAATTTTCAAATTTGCGGGATGTGGGATGCGGAATGTCATTTTACATGATTTGGTTTCCGCAGATTTCCCTTCCACAACTTCCTTTCCTCAACTTACAGGATACGGGATGTGGAATCATGGTGTCATGATTTCCACAGTTCCCAATCCCACAAGTCAAAGTTTCTGCATCGTCAATCTCTGCAGGATGGTTGTCCTCCATCGATCTATTTCTGATGCGGGATGCGTGTTACGGGAAGTGAGATTGCAAAATTTGTAACTTCCAACCCTACAACTTGGGATCTCTGCACCTTTGATTTTTGCATGTGAATTCTGAGCTGTTGATTTAGTTCCAAGTGTGGGATCATTTGGGATCGTTGTTTTCCATCGCGTTTTCTCTCCGTCGTCCGATCTCCTCTGAGATCTTTCCTTATAGATCATCGAACTAATCAATGTAAGATGGGAGGGAGCATGAAATTGTTGGAAATTTCGAGATGTGGTCACGGCCATGCCCTGTGTTTCAATGAACCGTAAAGGTACTCAATAAAAATTTTAATTCCGCATGATAATGGGGTATGGGTACGTGACATCCTTCCTTTTGGCCACATAAGAACTTCACTGTCTACAAAGGAAAATACGAACCCTTTCTTGTCTAAATATGATATAGAAATAATTTTCTTATTTAAACCTAGAACATATAAGACTTAATTCATCTTTATGTACTTACCGGATTTCAGGTTGTAGGAGGCTTCTCTCGTTCCTTTGAAGGGATATTGATAATCATCTCCAATCTACACCTTGTGAGGATAGTATTTCTGAGTGAGACATGAGAGATATTCTTGGTGACCTATAATATGTTTGGAAGCACCACTATGTATGAGCCAAGTGTCACTTCCATGAGAGATTGATCCTGTGAGGGCCAAAATTAAGACATATTCTTAACTAGAGTATGCATTCTCTCTAGCCTTCTCTTCATCTGATTCATTCTCTTCGACTACATGGGCATGGAAATTTTGGTTCTTCTTCTTGAAATTGTATTTATTAAGTGGAAAATATCTATAGATATGTCCTAACTTATGACATGTGTAGCATTCACAAGATGAGAAATCATTTTTAAGCTTCTTACCTCTTTTTTAAGTCATGTGATATTCTAGGAGGTTATCCTCGATCCTCCCTTTGTTTCTTCCATCCTTTGTATGAGAATCTAGATCTTGATATTCATATTCATTTAGATTTTCTTATCTATTTTCTGTCCTTCCTTATTCTTGTACACACTCTTCCCATATTTTGTGGAACTTGGTTAGCTTTCTTCTGGCGCATACTCCTCTAATGAAGGAATCCCATTCTCTTGGAATACCATTTAAGGTGTTCATCATAACGTCTTCTTCTTCTACCACCAATGTATTCTAATTTTTATTTGATCTGAGATACTCTTGAAAAGTATGACTGCATAGCTTTTACCTTATGTATCTTCACACCCTTGAGTTGGATTCTCAAGGTCATTCTTCTACTGATGTTCTTGCCTTCAAATAGGCTTGTCAGCGCATCGAACATTTCCTTTGTAATATTCTTTGAATAAACCTAGGGGATCAAGTGATCCTTGATAGAATCATCTATGATCCTCTTGGATTTGATAATATCCTATTTTTCTTTGCCTTTGCCTCATATACCTTGGGTTCCTTGACATCTTCTTTGATGTAGCCTTCTAGGTCATGTTCTTCAAGAATGATCATGACTTTATACTTCCATGATATGAAATTCTCTGCTACTTCAATATTTTCATCAAGCTTGGTGTTGTTTTTTATCTTTAATGAATGAGAACCTCAAATGGAAATATAGGAGATAGTACTTACCAGTTTGACATCTGCTTCTAGAACCAGCTTCAGGATGACCTAGGGTTTGACCGCAAAACCCTAATTTTTCAATTGAGATAACTAGTAGAGTTGATTGGAGTAAAATATGTGCCTCCCCAAGGAGTGATAGAATGTATCTTCATGTTTAGGAATCTGTGGATGGAAGCTTGAAAAATATGATTCCTTAGTTTCTCTCGGCAATAGTGGTAGGTCAAAAAATGAAAGTCCACAAAATTGAGATATGTTTAGACAAAAAGATGTGCCCTCCAAGGGAGAGTTGAATGGACCTTATTTTTTGGTTGATCTATGGAGGAAGGTGCTCAGAATAATGAAACCTAGTTTTTTGGACTGCGAGATGAGCTACTGCACAATGTCTTCTTTCAGGATGGCTTTGATACCATGTGAACATTTCTTCAAAAACTATTTATTCCAAAACAAAAGGACCATTGAAAGAACAACAAGCACAAAATAAAAGAGAACACAAATATTTTTCATGGGAACTCCTCGTGGGGGAGAAAACCCATCAAAACTTCCTCAATATATACTTCAACCAAGTACCATGTAAGACCTAAGAAATAAGAGTATACAACTTTCTTCTCCTCATATGGATTGTCTATCCTCTCTCTAGCAAACTTTCTTGAGTGCACACTATGTCCAAATGAGGGAGGTGCCTCTCTTATTTATACTAATCATCTGAGAGGCCTAATAACCCAATAAGGCTGACTTCTCCTATCTTCTAGGGCCGACTTGCCTTGGGAGACTCAAAAATACATTTTAATAATACTTTTGTGAGTACTATTGACCTGACTTACAATGAAGTTTTTACTTCAATACTTTACATGAACAAATACATCAATGACATCCCTAATCATAGGAACATCTTTGAAAGGGGTAATAATCATAATAATACAAAATAGAATATTTTCTGCAGTTACATTTCTTTAACAAAAAGAACATGAACCATAAGGGGAAATTATTTTCCTACAAGAGGAAGAACCACTTGAATTTTCTCATACCCAATTGAGGATGGTATCTAATAATATCATGGACCCAATAAGAAGGAGATACATTATGAGGAACAAGTTAAATCCAACCAATTTCATCAAGCAGAAGTCAAAAAGGATGCTTGAGAATGTCAAAACAGAATAAGATAAAATAGTTGAAATTTTCAAGACAGAGGTAATGCTAAGAGCCATGGATTTTAAAGGGCCAATGGTTCTTATTAGAGAAGAGCCCAAAATTATTGAGCAATCCAAGGATTCCAACATACTAAGGAATGGGGGAAATATCCCAACATCATAGTAGTCAAATATGTCTTGACCAAGCCTCCCAATTTCCTTAAAGTTACAAAAGAAAATATGTCAACTCCTCCTCCATTTGATATCAAGTATGAACTTGGTGAATAAAAAATTCCCATGCATATTTATGAAATTATTAAGCATATTATTCTTAAGAAAGAGGGGCCTATATTTTTTGGTCTGAATGGACAACTTCAATACCCTATCTCTAAGCCTCAACTCATAAAGGATAAGAATGACAATCAAGTGTTAAATATTATGATCATAACTAATGAATTCCCCCTTATGAAATAATCAAATTAATATGCAATATTATGCCCCAAAAATAATACCCATAAACCTGCCAAATGTAAATGACTAGTTTACTCCTTTCTATATGATCTTTGAGATTCAAAACCTACACTTCCTCAATTCTTTATATGAATTTGGAGCCTTCCAATGCTTGATGCCACTAGTAATAATGAAATAAATCATGTTAGACATCACTAGAACCTATAAAGACCTTATTCATTTGATTCCAAAATACTCCAATGTTTGGTAATTATTAAATATCTAGTGATTGGGATAGTGGAAATCCTAGGAAATTTTGTCATGATGGATGTGGTGATCGAAGGTGTCTGACTCACACATGAAATGTTGTAATAAACACATTCGATGTAATGTCCCCATTTTTTATAGCACCATGGAGCAACCAATATCCATTTATATCCCCATGGTTCCTAGTGGAAAATTAAATTAAATTAATAAGGAGTTAAATTTTGGCCTTAGTTATTTTATGTAATTAAATAAATTTGAAAGGATGATGGGGACCACAATTTTGGAATACTTAAAATTCTAATTGTTATTTATGACTTGTAATTTTCCTAGGTGGATTAAGAGGGAGCATATGATGGGGATAAGGTATATGATTTATCTCCCTCAAAAAATATGGAAAGAAAGCAGCTAAAGCTAAAATAGAAATGTAAAGCAGGAAAAGTAACAGAAAATCAAGAAGGCAAAATGTTTCCAAATTTTCTAAGATAAGGCTCAAGAAGGAATAGTAAAAGCAGGAAAGAAATAAAAATTCCTTAGGAAATTTATAGGGGTTAATTTTATCCTGTGAGGGAAAATTCATGAAGGCAAGTGGGTCCAATGCAAAAGCAACTTTCCAAAGAAACATCCAATACACCTATGGTTCAAATTTCCTAGATGGAAAGCTCTAGAAAGAAGGAATAAAACCTAGCAGAGGTTAATAAAAGAAGGATGAACACACCCATTCACATATTTTGGTTGTTTAATGATTTAATTTATATATATGTTCTTCTCAAAGGCTTGGTTAGTGCTCCCCTTTCTAGAAGTAGGGAGATGTGCCCCTCTGTCCACTACACTAGTTGAAATGTTTGCTAGCATTTCAGCTAGTCCTTAAGGAGAAGGAAGTACAATACTTATCATATGAGCTTCATTTAATCATATTATATCAGAATGGATTATTGTTTATGTAGGTCTTGTTAACCCAAAAAATCCCTCACTGAGCTCTACATGGCCTACACCACCCAAGGACACCCATGCACGACCCTCATTTCACCCCATTGGACCCCCACACCCTCAAAAAGGCTTAAGAATGAGCAAAAGGGCTTAAAAACCCCTAAAAAGAGCCTAAATAGATCTCCTAGGGGCTAAATCCTCCAAAAAGGGGCTAAAACCCATCAAAGGAGCTAAAAACCCCAAAAGGAGCTAAAGATTAGACAAAAATTGCTAAAAGCCCAAAAAAGGGGCTAAAGCCCCAACCAAGGGCTTAAAACCCTAAAAATCCCCAAAAAAGCTATAAATAGAGGGGTGGGGGTCACTTTCAAAACACTCCTCCTTTGCATATTTCTATACTGTTCGAGTGGATGCCTTGAGACCATTTGCCTCTCAATCCACCCACACTCCCTCTCCTCCATCTTCCCTTTGAGCCATAGCTCCCCCATTGCCAAGAGAGGTGCTTCTCCAAGCTAGGGCATGGTGGCCCATTTCCACCAGAATAAGGTATAATTTTTTGTGTTGTTTTATTTATTTGAGTTTTTCTAATAGTATTTTTTTGCGGGTTCATTGTTTAACATGTTTTTGTAGGTATTTTGGTTCTAACAGTTGTATGCGGGGTCGTGGAGTTTAAACCCTGACCTTGTGTGCAGAGGGGTTTTTTCATTTCATTTCATTTTCTGTTTTGTTTGCTTTTATTTACTGCATCCATCACCAGGAACCTATCCTTCCATCCTATAGATGGAAGGTAGCCATTCCTGCCCTCTAGCAAGGGAGAAATCCCTGCTACTTAACTGGCGAACATACCAGGTCGATCCCACAGGATCCCTAGAGTGTTTTTACAAGTTTCAATTTTTAATTCTGTTTTTTTTTCCCTAGTTTAAATTTCTGTCAAATCTAGATTAGATCTCTGTTTATTTTAATTTCTAGCTACTACTAAGCCTCCTCAAAGCCAATCCAAGCCCATTTGGCCACTGTACTAGTTACTGTTGGCCTTTCTGTGATTTGCAAATCACTCAACTGTGCAAACACAACCGAACCAAATTTCTGAAAATTCACCTATGTTCGGGCTCATTTTTTTCCCAAACAGTTGATCCATTTGCAAATATGCCAATAGTTAGGGGTAAAAGGGCCTATTTCCAAAGTGGGTTTTCAACCGTTCAAGGTAATTCTTCACAGTTTGATCACAAACTACTTTTCAAAAATATGACCCTTACAGGTGCACAACCCATTTTTGGGCTTCACTGTTTGCTTTTATTGGGACTGTCAGTGTGGCTCAGTTTCCTCTATCCATCCAAACTGTGTTTATTTTTGTTTCTATTTATGTTTATGTCCATTTCATTTAGAGAACAAATCTTAATTAAATCAAAGTGTAAATCAATACTTAATGGGTTAATGAACATAGTCTGATTAAAACATACTTAAAATCAACATCTTGCCTAACCCTTCCTCCTCTACCCATTCATCACCCTTCAAGGTATTCTAGGATAAGACGAAGGGTGAAGCTCATATAGTAATAGGCACTTCACCTAATATTTTTCAAAGCCACTAAAAATGGGTGACTTGGAAGGTAGAGGGGGTAGAGAAGGAGAGATTCTCACAGCGCTCATCGTCCTCCCTGTTGACCAACCTTGCATCTAGAGGTTGACCTGTGGATCTATGGATGGGATTAGTCCCATTGTGTTGAGATCCCAGCACTTTCTCCTAGTTGAAGATAAATATAGGTGTAAGGTAGTCACGTAGTCAGGCTATCATGATTCAGGATTACAAATGGAACATGTCTAAAAAAATTTCTAATTACTATTTACTGCTTTCATTCACAATGCTATGAACTCTATAGAATATTCATAAACCATTTAAGCAGCTACCGGATATAAAACAAAAACAAAAGGCATACACACCATACCATATAAATCAACCCAACTCAGTTCATGATGTTGAGTGTGCCAATAAAATTTACAATTTACACTAAGTTAAAAATCTGCAATCTTTGAGGACATAAGCCCCTAACTACCTTAACCGTGGGAAGTACTTGGGCTCATCCTAGAAATTCATTGTGAGGAGTACCACGGGAACCCTAAAGTAGATGTCCGCTGAGAGGAAATGCCAAGCGAAATATGCAACGACCCCCACCAATTGAGTAGCACTCCCATGAGGAAAAATCCAAGCATTGTCTTCTGGCAGTCTTGGTGGCCGAGTGACCACCTGCAGCCAATAGGAAGCCATTGAAACTGGGGTCCAGTTTGACATACAAATTTGACACGATTGATCCCTCATGCTCTTCCTTGCACCTAAGAGGCAAACCACCATAGTTCAGTTCATTAAATTGACATCGTTGAGACCATTCTCGATGACTTCCCACACCATCAGAAGGCCACATAGCCTCTAATTCAGATTCAAACCCATATCAGTCTGAACTAGATCTGCACACTGCACCATCAAGCCCCATGGCTGGTGCAAACCCAGATCCATTTTCTGGCATAGCAATTGCTAGTGGACCCATGTCCACACCACAAAATATCACTAACAACCCTGCAGGTGGCCCTAGCACGGTTATGAAAACTGTCATAAGTCAGCTACCACCACCCATATTGACCAGTCAAGCTGTCCCACCTGAAACACATGGGGGCAGTGGCCCTTCCACCTACACTTCCCCTCCTGTCATACATGGGGGCAGTGGCCCTTCCACCTATACTGTCCCTCCCACCACACTTGGGGGCACTATCCCATCCACAATGGTGCCACAAGTACCCCCAGCTATGCAAGTGCATTATGCACCTCCAAACCCCACCAACGTGGCTACCCCATCTCACATCAACCTAGGGTCAAGACTATCACCATCAAACCTTTTGGCCTCGCATGCCAACCAAACTTCCCTCATACATTCCCAAGTTTGAAGGGAAGGCAGGGGAGTGCCCCCAAAACTAAATCATGACGTTTCATCTATGGTGCTCATCAAACAGCATCGTAGATTATTCGATCAGGCTAAGACTATTCCAACGCACCCTCACAGGTGCTACAGCCAAGTGGTACATTGAGCTACCACAAGCCAAGTACCCAGATTTCAACTCCCTGGCTTTCATGTTCCTGCAATATTTCCAAATCCCTGTTAGATATGACGAAGGGGGGGAGATCTTGTTATCTTGCCACCAGAATACTGCGACCCACATAACTGACCACATTCATGAGTGGCGGCGATGTCGTAGTTTGTGTAAGATCCAACTTGATGACAGGATCTTCCTGGATTGGTTCCTTAAAACCTTGTTCCCACCTATAGAAAAGGACATCGCATCCGAACGTCCCCAATCCGAAGAGGAGACCATCCTAAAAGCCCAGCAGTTTGATATGATATATGCACAGTCTGGATACCTTTACACCATCATTCCAGACACTCCCCACGCAGGAACCTCCTGCCGGGATGCACCGAGGGCATCCCATGATGCAGATGGAATCATAGGCTTGGTCTCTCACCAACCACAGCATCGTCCAACACCACCTACATTACCACCACAAGCAAGAAACACTGCTAGTGTTTCCTACCAAAACCAAACTCTGGACTATGCAAGAATGATGTCCCAGTCCAGAGCCACAACTTCTTACACACAACCTGCACCACCGTAGTAGGCTCAGGCCTTGGCTTAGCCAACACAACAATACAGAGGGAAAATTCCCACATTTGTGGCACTACCACCCACCCAAATATACTATGCACCACTAGTGCAAGCAGTTCAAGCCCCCACCCCTGCTCCACCCACTCCATTGGGACAGGTGTTTACACAACAAAACCATCCCAACTATCCATCCCCTAATAATCAATAAGGGCAAGCTAGGAATAACTGACCCCGAAACCAAGGCAATAATCAACTGCAAGGAGGCAGTCAACAACCAAACCCTCCCAACAATGTTGTGGAAAACCGGCCAGCCCAAAGTCCTCCTCAACCAAATGCACCGAGACGCAACGACCCGTTGCATACAAACCAACCATGCACACCATGTGAGGTCTACAGGCACTACACATTCGAGTGTCCCTTCATGGGTCACGCTAAGCAGACCATTAGGAATGAGGTTCAACATGCCACCAACACAACGAACCAATCCCAACCGAACCCAGCACCACAAGGACCTCCTCCTATGGTGCTCCAAAACCCTTTACAAGTCCAAGGGTTGTTGGCAACTGCACCCCCTCCCCAACCCAATCCCAATGCTCTGGGGGCACCTCCCATGGCAGAAACAGGTGTCCACCACCTGCTAGCTATGACAACTAAAGAGGTTAATCTACAAACTAGATGAAATCAATACGGAACCAACACCAAACTTGCTGACACATCAGCGACATCTACGTCTAAAACAGTCAATGCACCTCTTCAGTTACCCCATTTCCTGTGGCCCCCCATACACCGAGTTGCAAATAACACCACGGCTAGAGCTGCTGTCAGCTACAGCATCATGGATGATTTGGCCCAAACACCTACCTCCATGTCCGCTCTTGAGGTACTCAAAAATTATCCAACGCAGCAGAAAGCCCTACTAGCCTCCCTTGGTGCCATAGACCCCTCTGACTCCAAGTTGATCACATTCAACACGGAGAATGGAGAACCGTGAATGACATCAACCATTGCCTTTCAAATCCTAGTGTCTATCCAGAATTTGGTTGTGCATTTGTGCATAGTGGATGAGGCGACATCTATGTGTGTTATGATTACCCTAGTCTGGTGGAAACTTGGATCCCTAATTATGCAACCATCCTCCACAACTCTACAGGCTTATGATGGCCATCTCACTAAAGCCTAAGTAATCCTCCCCCATGTCCCCATCACGTTAGCCAGGAAGATAGTTTTGATTGACATAGAGGTTGTTAAATCTCAATTGGACTATAACCTTCTCCTCGGAAGAAGTTATATGTACGCCATGAGAGCAGTAGTGTCGACTGTCTTTCGTCTCATGATGTTCCCCCACGAAGGAAAAATCATGATGGTTGATCAACTGACTTATCATGATCTGCAAGGGCTAACAGCACCCACCAATTTTATCCCTATGATCAACACCATTGATCCGCAAGGCATGACCACACACTCCAATGTTATCTTTGCGGTCAACACCATGGTTAACAACATACCAGCCTCCCCATTGTTGAATGTGGGCCCTGGGTTGTTTACTGATACCACCATGATGATTCATTTCCCCTTAGTGTCACCACCAGTGACATCAAACGAGACTGCGAACTTGTGCATGCTCTCATCCAGCACCACTGCACCCAAACAACAACTGTAGTCGCAGCCCCAACTGCAACCACAACACCATCCGCAGCCGTAACATCAATAGTAGCCACAACGTCATCTACAGCCGCATCCACAACCTCATCTCCACATACAACCATCAGGGAGTTATCTAGGCTCCTCTCCAGTCCATACAATTCCCTTCCTCTTTCCCTCGCTTGGCGTCATGAGCAAGCCAGTAATGGCCACCCTAAACCTACCCAACTTCACATTGGGAATTCCTGTGTGGTATCTTGATCCACCAGCTCAACCACCAATTCCCTAAGTAGTCTTAACCCTCATGCAACTCATTGTGGTTGAGTCTCATCCTCCACTCAACCCGTAAAATCCAACCACCGCACCCGCACTCGCACCACCTCACCCAAAAAGGGCCAGGGGAAAGAATGCGAAAGCTACCATAGAACCTCGGCAGATCCCACCGTGCGTCGTCTGTGAAGAACAGGGCCATCTGACTCAGAACTGCCCTGAGATTCCAATGATCCGCACACATTTAGATTCCATGGACATAACCAAAAACCTCCTCGTGGTTGAGCTTCCAAGCGTGCCAACAGTAAGAAATAAGTCATTGAGAACAAACCATGCTTGTGCCCTTTGCAGACTATATGGACACTATTCTCACCACTGTCAAGACTTGCCCAAGTTCTGAATGGCTTTAGCCGACCTCCATCAACATTCCCTTGAATCCGAGATCACCTTGATCGAAGAAGTTCACCCCCCACCTCCTTCTTTGGACACCATGTCCATTTACATGATGTCCAGTTCAACCAACCTACTCATCTCCACCTCTAATGACAGTCCATCAGACCTATCTCTTCATTGCTTTTGTAATGATGAGGAGATACTTGAAGCCTTAACCACCCTGGAATACCCATGGGATGACATTCATCATCACTCATTCTTCCTCCCTGAAGATCTTGTGTCGTAATCAAACCAGTTTTTTTTGGAAACCAAAGATTTCATTCATGGGAAAGTCGACTGGTTCAAGAACCCCATCCCAACACCACTTACGCGATGACGAATATATATGTAAGACCTCCTTCGGTTTTACCCCATTCCCTTTAAACCATAGTGTGGAATCGGTTCTTCCCATGAAATACCAAATTTTGTCATCCCACCTTGCCAATGACCTTCGTCTTGGCAAGGGGGCATACCTCTTCGCTGGCTCAGATGGTCGACTCTTGAAGAAGCTGCATAATGGGCTCCACCTCAAGAGATTCTATGCTTGATATAACCACTATGAGTCCCTTATAGCGTAGTTTTTTCCCTTTTTTGTTTTGCAATATTTTTACCACAAATCAAAGACCCCCATTCGGGGGCAGCACCATCAACTGCTAAATCAGAGTCACCCGGAGCCTGTTCGAGACACCTCTCATACCTCTGGGCTCAAATTTCACCCTTTATATCCTTATGAGACCATCATCTCATGTTTAACAAACAAATTTTGGGACCGCTTCTCGAAAGTTACCTTGATTTACGAGCCACATCATGGTGATGCAAGTGTCTGTGGACTTGTACTTGCATCACACTTGCCTATCGCTACTCATGTGGGTTCTCAAGCCACCACCCATCAAGGAATATCATTTTGATTTTTAACACATAGTTGTCTACTCCGTCAACCGCACCTTATGCAGATATCCAGACCATCGTCCGGAAGATGGATCATTTCCTTTGCATGTATTTGGCATATAACTGCCTCTAGACTAGCATGCACATCACATGTAGTCAATTTCTTCCACCACAATTCACACATGACTCTCCTAACCTCTATCCGAGAGCCACCTCAGTTTGTGTGCCTCTATCGCACCGACTTGCGTGCCTCTGTCGCAATCTATCACATGCATGTATTGGTATGTTTAAGAGCTACCTACTCCATCCATACTACATGGATGACCTTTGGACCACTGTACACCGTCCCGACATGGGGCACTGCCTATGCCACCGTAATCGGTTGACCATACTAGAGTTTCCTTTAAGCTCTTTTCTTACTCCTAAAAGAATGAAAAGATTGTCGAGCGCATCTACTTCCTTTCCTGCTCGTTAAAGTATAGGAAAGGGCATCTACATCATCTCATTTATCTCCTTTTGTGGACTATGTAGACCATCAAATGAAAAGGACCACCTTGGCATATTCAAGCCAAGACCATTCCCCTCTGCATACCTTTATGCTTTCTCGGGAAGAGGGGCCGAACTTTACAAAAAAGCTCACCACGGGTTGTCGTTAAGCTCTTTTCCAGCCTTCTCATCAAGAAAATATTGTCGAGCAAACTTGGTTTTGTTCATGCTCTTAAAAGTATCTAAATGATTGTCCAGTCAGTATAGGTTTAACCTTTTCTAGCCTGATTGGACTACCAACGGTAAAGAAGTCTCTCATCCCCTACAGGATGGGCGAGCTCTCCTATGTATACTTTTATCCTTTTTTGGGAACAGGAGACTACCAACGAAAAACATCCCCCACTAGAGTCTTCTTTGTGCTTTCAGACTCTCTAAAATTGAAAGCACAATCAAGCATTTAATTTCTCGGGCTCACCAAAAATCCACGAGATCGTACCACAACGGTGTCTCTAGACACCACCCCACAGATAACAGTTTGGTAGCATTCCCACTTTGGGTCGCCTTTGTTCAGTGTACTCTGTAATGTGTCTTCCTTGGATCCCATCAGTACCAAAAGTATCTACCTCCCCCAAGTGTTTCCCATTTGTAGTGACATTCCCAATATTACAGCTATGATCCCATTCCCATGCGTCAGTTTCATTTGCTATCTGGTCTGCCCTGCCGTCATACTCTAAACAAAGGAAGTTTGAGTCTACTACACTCCCTCTGTTCCTATTCAACTCTTCCCCTCCCCCCCCCCATTCAGTTGGCCAGTCCTCTGATTGTCTCACATCTTTCGATTATCTCCCTCACGCTTCTAGTCAAGGAAACACCATTGCCTTGACCTATGGCAGGTCTCCCTCAGTCGATGACAACACACATATTCTAGAGGATAGACCCAGAGGTCCCTGTATCTTAGTTTCATTAACCTCCTTGATGAATTCCTCGGACCACTTGAGAGGAGTCCTTAGTGCCTCTCAGGATGGTTGTTTCTCACATGCTCGACTCTAGCTACATCATCGCACCATTGAGATTCATACAGGGTATTGGTCCATCCAGTATTTGGTCGAAGACTCCAGATGTCACCTGACTCTAGCACATTGATGAGTCTATTCGAGGGACCTAAACAATTTTATGTCCCTTGCGATTTTTGGGTTGCGTTGGAGACAGTGTTTAGAAGCCCCAGTAGCACTTCTATATAGATTTATGATTGATGCATCATACTTGTACCATAGAGACTCTGAATCTCCATCAGTGAGTCCATACAGCTATGTATCATTCCATATTCAGAAGTCTATCAGTCATGAAGATATAGCATTCCATGAGAATGCCATGGGTCCAATGTAGCAGTTCTTCAAATCAGTATTGTATTCAGCCTCTCATTGAGGCAAACACTATGTATCATCAGTTGTATATGATCGGCTCTTGTATTCTAGAGCATAGATCAAATTATTCTTTTAACATTGTCACAAGCATGGGGATGCCTGCCTCATCCATATACATGTCACACATTATTTGTATCTCACCCATTTATGGGAACCATATTAATACAAAAACCAAAAGCCACCATGCCCCAGCCCAAGAAGCACCACCTCTCCGCAGAAAATCCTATGATGTCCGCCGGCCATACAATGAGCTCCTACTCTCACACATCAAGGGGCAATCCGTTAACTGAAAAAATCCCTCACTCAGTTCTACATGGCCTACACCACCCAAGGACACCCATGCACGACCCTCATTTCACCCCATTGGACCCCCACACCCTCAAAAAGGCTTAAGAATGAGCAAAAGGGCTTAAAAACCCCTAAAAGGATCCTAAATAGCTCTCCTAGGGGCTAAAGCCTTCAAAAAGGGGCTAAAACCCCTCAAAGGAGATAAAAAACCCAAAACAATCTAAAGATAGGGCAGAAGGGGCTAAAATACCAAAAAAGGGGCTAAAGCCCCAACCAGGGGCTTAAAAGCCTAAAAAGCCCCAAAAAATTTATAAATAGAGGGGTGGGGATCACTCTCAAAACACTCCTCCTTTGCATACTATTATGCTTCCTGAGTGGATGCCTTAAGACCATTTGCCTCTCAATCCACCCACACTCCCTCTCCTCCATCTTCCCTTTGAGCCATAGCTCCCCCATTGCCAAGAGAGGTGCTTCTCCAAGCTAGGGCATGGTGGCCCATTTCTTCCAGAAGAAGGTATAATTTTTTGTGTTGTTTTGTTTATTTGAGTTTTTCTAACAGTATTTGTTTGTAGGTTCATTGTTTAACATGTTTTTGTAGGTATTTTGGTTCTAACAGCTGTATGCAGGGCCGTGGATTTTAAACCCTAACCTTGTGTGCAGAGGGGTTTCTTCATTTTATTTCGTTTTCTGTTTTGTTTGCTTTTATTTTCTGCATCCACCACGAGGAACCTATCCTTTCGCCCTATAGATGGAAGGTAGCCATTCCTTCCCTGTAGCAAGGGAGAAATCCCTGCTATAGGTCTTATTCTTAGATTGTTTCTAGTTCCAGTCTCCATGACATGAAAGATTAGTTTCATAGTTTGTGTAATTCCATACTTTCAGTGTTGGTGGTTTCTAGATTGGCAAGCACACTTTTCGGTGCCAAAATATTGTGAAGGCTTGTATATTATATTGATAAATCCATTGAAGGTAGGGAAACACATATTTGTTACAAATCAGATCCAATAGGCCGAAATCCTCAAGCAAAGTCATGGTATTATCAAGTAGAGTTCCACTTTCATGAGCTTAATGTCCATATTTTTCTTATCTCTTATATATAATTATATTGGTATATCCATGTACAACTTTATATTAGATACCTCTCAATTTTTGTGGATGATACAAAATTCATCTAAGTATGTCAAAATTTATCTGATATTAATAAAAAAATTCATGTCTAATGCCTTCAAATTCATGTCTCTATTGCAATGTCAATTTAACTAGTTTTCAGTTTTGAAGCAATATCCATACTTTTGCACCTCTAAATCATATTTTATAAGTTTTTGCAAGTAGCTAAGAAAATTTTGATCCTATCCTAAGCCTCAAACCTACAAGTTTTGTAACATTCCAATACCTTTTGGATTCGCTTGGAAATATCCTAGTTCAACTATCCTAAATTCAACTTTTCTCCTAGTTTCCCTAAATTTCTTAATATCCACTTCCAATTTATGTCAAGTTGAGTCACATTGTCTATATAATTTTTTCTATAGTAGGTTGGGGTATATTCATGCCATCTACTTCCACTTCTAAACAAGAATCCATTGGGTTCCACATAATTCCTACGGACATTGCATTGAATCCTTTGGTTTAGCCAAAGGAGTCTACCCAAGCGTGATGCACCCAGAAAATGTGTAGATGTTGAAGTTTGGAGTCTAATTTAGGATTTTTATTGAATTTCCTTAATCCACGGATCCTAAAGTCCACCCTGGGAAATTTTGGGTAAGTCTAGATGTGTTTGAGTCTCAGTTTTTACATTGCTAGCCTAAACTAGTTGAATTTAAACTAGTGTGTCTGAATAACTATTTGGGTACATTACATTGTGTTAGAATTTTAATGGTTATACAAGATATTTAAACATTTAGCATCATTCAATCATAACCATATCATTAGGATCACTGAAATAAATACAAGCACAACAACGCAAAATAACACAAATATTTTCGTTTGGGAAATGGCATATGGGAAAAAACCCAACAACGACTTTATGATCAATTTTGTCAGCAACTGCAATTCCAACCGAGATAAGATAAACCCAAAGAAAATAGTATTTATCTCTCCTCTCCAGTGAGATCCTTCTCTCTCTCTCTCTCTCTCTCTCTCTCTCTCTCTCTCTCTCTCTCTCTCTCTCTCTCTCTCTCTCTTGTACACTTGTTGAGTGAGAATTGTGTCCAGGTGAGAGGAGTGCCCTCTCTATTTATACTCATAAGTGAGTGAATTTTTTACCTATGTGGGTCAACCTATTTCTCTAAGAAAGGTTGACATCCTAGGGAGACTCAAAATAACATTTATATAATATTTATTGTGGATATATTGACCTGACTTGCAATGGAAGGGTTACATTGATTCTTTCAAGTACATTTACATGACCAAGTACATCAATAACATCTCCTGAATGAGGTACAACAATAATACAATTAAAGTACAATAATAATATCTTTTTAATTTAAATTCTTAAATGCTCCCTCTTAACAAGGAAGGTATTCTTCTTTCACAGTCATCATCCCTAGACATCATCCATGGATCTTGTCACACATCACTAGACATCATCGTTGAACATCATATATAGACATCATCACTGGATATCATCACTGCTATTGTGACTTGGTACTCGAGCCATTGACTTGTGACATCTCTTAAATATATACATCATTAGAAGTGCATACATTAACCAGACCTTTTTCAAGTTGTGTGTACCTCTCTTATCGGTGCTACACCAGTCATGTTTCACTTTGGGTGCTACCCTCATGTCTCAATGATACAACCATCCATGTTAGAATATACCCTTGGTGATACGACCAATCATACTTGGATCTACCCTTAGTGATACAACTATTCATACTTTGATCTCTCTTAGTTATATTACCAACCATGTTGGGTTCTACCCTCAGAGATACAACCACTCATACTGGATTATCCCTCGATGATACCACCAACCATGTTTGGATATACCCATAGAGATACAACCACTCATACTAGAATCTCCCTCAGTGATACCACCAACCATGTTAGGCTCATCCCTCATCATGGAGATACAACCATCTAAGTTGGGATCATCACCTAAAGTGACTAGTTCTTTTTCATTCTAGGTGTACACCTCTGTAGTGACATTCATTTTTCATACTAGATCCAAATCTCATATGTCTTCCATAGATTCAACCCTTTTTCATGATATATGTGAATACCACTCGTCTTCCACAGAGCCAACCCTTTTTCATGTTGTATGTGAATACCACGAGGACTCATCACTTGCTCTTGCGATGGACATCGATCTAGACAAATCCAAGTTTGTCCCCGAAGTACTCAAACTTCACTCTCTCCAAAGGCTTGGTCAATACATCATATATCTACTTGTTTGTCGCAATGTATTGTAGCTTCATTTCTCCTCTCTACACCATATCCTGAATATAGTGATATATCATCTTGATGTGCTTCGACTTGTCATGGAACACTGGGTTCTCAAACAAGTTCACACAACTCTGGTTGTCACGGAGCACATAAGTCATCTCAAACTCTACATCAAACAATCCTACAAGTAGTTTTCTAAACCGTGTTGCCTCACAACTTTCTGAACAAGCTGCAATATACTATGCCTCGGTGGTACTCAGTGCTACACTCATATGCTTCTTTTTGAACCAAAAAATTGTGCTAGACCCCAAATTGAAGAAACATTCTAAAGTGCTCTTCCTATCTATAGCACTACCAGCCCAATATAAGTCAACATATCCTTGCACGTAGATCCTCTGATCTCTCACATATATGATTTCATACTCAATCATACCCTTTAGGTACCTAAACACATGATTTTCTGCAATCATGTGAACATGTCTCATATCTACCATACACTGACTCAAGTCATTCACCGTAAAGAAAATATATGTCCTCGTGTTCATCATGTACATCAATGAACCAATCATATGCTTGTAGATTGTGGCATCAATTGTATCTGAAGTAGATCACGTAGCAATTTCAATTTTGATGCCATTAATGTTCCAATAGCCTTGCAATCCATCATCATGAACCTCTTTAGGATATCTACAACATATTTTCCTTTACTCGGAAAAATCGCATCTGGATTATGCCACACCTCAATGCCTAATAAATAGTGCATCATACCTAGGTCGTTCATCTCAAACTATGTAGCAAACCTCTTCTTCATTTATGTTGTTGGCATAAACCCAGCCAACCAATCCCAGTCGACAGGGGTTTTGACTCTGTCGACAGCCAAACCAGTGCGATCTCCCTGAGCACCAGCCTAGAAAGGTTTTACCCTGTCCAGCAACACCCGTAGAGCGGATGAGATCTCACCCAATATGTTCTAGGGAGAGCTGACAGAACCAAGTTTTCATAAAATAGGAAGAGACAATGTGGCATCGATATTAACAACTCAGCATGCCATTAACAGATCTGATTACTTAAGCATTAACACAAACATTTATCATCATTCTTCATCATATCACATCATTCCATTATAAATGCAGTAAACATACTGACGCGCAAACAGATCCAGTAAAATAACATCATTTAAAACAAGAAAACATCGCATCATATATCCATGTCATGCATTCACTTAACATTCATCATAGAGTCGCAAAAAATAGTAAAATGGTCAAACAGAAAGACGCAATGATTCAAATCAACTTTCGCCTTATCATATTACTTCCGCAACAAAATAGCAGGTTCTTCAATCCAGTTCACAAATCACCAAGTGCTCTCTAATTTCTTCATTCAAGTCTTTCTTCCTAAAAATACCCCTTGACATTTGCAATTCTACTTCTATTTATAGGCTTGTTCCTTTACATTCAAGGTCCACTTGGACGACTTCCTAACTAAATCTTAACTAATTCTACAAATTGATGACCAATATCCACAAAATATGGTCCAAAACAACAAAAGGTGACACAAAATATAAAAGATATTCTAATCTCCTCTTTGTGTGCTTCTCTTTCTCTTGCATGGTGTCTTTTGAGCTTGCATAGCATCCACGATGTTACACAACTAATGTATCCCAAAACCCCTGCCAACGGGCCCCCAACACAATCTTGTGGCTCTCCCTTGATCCACGTCAGTTGGACATGGTGTACTCATTAATCTTCAGTATGAAGTCTTCATATTGCTGAGTGACTTCTTTCACTTGTGCTTGAATTCTTTCAGCAATGTCCTGACTCCCTGTCAAATCCTGCTTCAATGGGTGCTCCACCATATTTTTGGTAACTTCTTTCCTTCCTTCCTGTACAACCTATAGCGTAGAAAATTCCTTCATAACAGTTGTGCTCCGATGTCTTGGAACTCATCAAGCTGATCATTTCTCTTATGTTGTTAGTCCTGATCCTTTCCAACCCTCTCTTGCATCTCCCTCAGTTCGGTCGACCGTGTAATCTGGATGATTGGCTGCATTGCTCAAAATGTGGTCTTCAATTTCGCTAGTTGCTCTTTGGCCTCCTTCAACTACTCGGTCCATTTCTCTAGCTTTGCATCCTGGACGACGGTGCCCCGAAATTCCGTCGTTGCTTCAGTTACCTTCTTAGCTTCCTGCTCCATCTCTTCAAGTTGTGCTGCCACCTCCTCGATGGCATTCTTCCACTCAGGAATTTTCTCCAGAGGCATGTTTGGATAGATCACAGCATTCAAAATGTTGTTGTCCTTCTGTAATTGCACAATAATTTCCCCAAGTTGCATTGCTTTTGAGATTGCATTTAGTTCCACGATGTTTTCACAAATGTGCTTACAGGCATCCATAGCTGCCTCTTCCACTTGTATTTGACTATCGAAAAGGTGGTCCTTTTCAACAATGAGGTGATCTATATCCTTCTTCAGCTCTGTGATCACCTCAGCATTCTTCATCTTCAACTCTTCTTTCACTTTCTTCAGTTCTTCTATCTCCTGTTCTTTTTCTTCCATCAACTTTTCCTTAGCACGTTGTAACCCATCGACTTCTTTCTACGTCACCTCCTCTTTCTTTTGCAATCGTAGAAATTGTTCGATGATCTCTTTTTTCCTGTCTGCCAACTCCTGGTTGGCAACTCACTACAAGTGTGCCAACGTCTGTTTGGACAATGTAATATCCCAAATACTGATATTCTCTAATGTTCTATGATAGTGCTGACTAGCACACTCAATCTCATACAAATTTGCAAAATAACTGTGCATGCAAACTCGCCATGCAAAAATTCCCTAAAATATAGCTGAATTAGGGTTAGGTTTTTTGCAGAGAGAAATTAACACTTACCACTGATATCCTGGCTGATAATGACTCCAAAGATAGCTGCATACATAAGGACCCAGATGGGTGTTCTAATAATGCTCTTTTCCTCCGGTGTTACCACCCCGTAGTACCGTAAAAACCCTTCAGACTGAAGGTGACATTTTTGTAGGAGGAGAGGTTCATTCAAACTTAAATTTTCTAAGCTTGTCCATCTGATAATGCCAGAGAGATGGCCTGGAACATGCAAAGGTTTGGCTGCCTCTAAGTGCCCTATCAAATTGATTAGTAGTTTTGCTGCTCCTACCCCAACTGATATGTTTGGCTAATGTTACGGAGAGAAATTCCTATGGCTTGGGGTACCACAACAGATAGCTTTGACTCCAGAAATCAATCTTTCCCAATATGCAATAGAAATAAAATGTCTAACACTAAAGGATCAGACCTCGTACCTTATTCTGGATAGTTGAAGTAGATCCCCGTTGAGCTTTCCAATCTTCAGCTTGAATTGGTATAATACTTCCTCAACAACAAGTAAACAATACAGGCATACTATATATCATGGTGTTAGATCTATTCTAGCATATATAATCCATAATGTAAAAGAATTTGGCATATTCCAATGGATACAATATTCAATCAAATACACATCATTGGATAGGAAAAGATAGTTCTTATTAATATAAATCAGAGATTACAAGATAGATACAACCTCTGACGGCACGTCTGCAAACCGGAGAAACTGAATCCCCCACTTGGGCCTCCACCACCTCAATCCTCCATCTCACGATAGCAAGCTCACTAGAAAAAGGCAAGCTTGGGAAGAACACAAAAGTGCCCCAAAGGGACAAAGGGATGCAGACTCAAGCATAAATTCCAGAAACAATGGACTATATTTTCGTTGCTTTCAATCTCTCTATATGCCTTCAATGTACCAAGGGGTTCCTTATATAGCTTCACAAGGGATAATGAAGGGTTGAATCCGAGCGATCTCAAGGCATATGGAAGGCCAAGAGTCGAATGAGTCAGATCCATGTCTAGGAAAACTCCAAAAGGATTTGGATTATGCGCACATCCGGATGTACGCGGTTATAGGGGTCAAACCAGCGTATGTACGCGGTTATCGGGTAAAAAGCCGCATATCTCATTTTTTATATAGTTTTAGGGATGATCAAGGAAACATCAAAGGATAAAAGATGGTCCATGGGGTGTAAAGATTCTGCAGCGGGACAGGTGTGATTCACCTGGAGTGGTGAAATCTGCTATAACAGATGCCCCCTAATGTGTGAGGTCAGAGGGGTCATACGATGGCCGAAATACATTATAAGTCCATCCCAGAAGTGAAGTGATGAAGGATCCCAAATGGAATACCATCCACCCAATCAGCATAGTACAATGATACAACTCTACATATAACTGCAAGTACATATAGCAGTCCCGGATACATAAGAGTGCAATGGCCATGAATAGGCATAATACATGATATCACATATGTGGTCATCGCCACGTACAATATACATAGATAAGAATCTCCATGATGAAGATATACAAAGGACCATGATCTCCAAAATGGCTGAAGATATACAATAGATCAAGATCTCCATAGTGGCTGGAAATGTCTGACATACACTGGAATCAAGTCACGAGAGCTGAAATCTCATGAACACTGGCACGATCAAGGAGGTAGCATATAAGAGATGCCACCAGTCTGGAAGGTCTTCTACACAAATCGCTAAGAGTACATGTCCTACTATGTGAATAGGGGTGTCGAGGTCGAACATAGTAGTCCATCGTCTGATTACCGGTCATTGATGTATACCGTTAATAGATGCGAGATTACCCACTGATAATGAAAATGGGAATCAAGGTACGAGAGTGCAAACTAACAAGTGTGAATAGATGTGTTGAGGTCGAACACTTGAGAGGATCCATCGATCAGGGGACATTGATGTATTCCCAAGAAACTGTCGATGGCGAGAGAACCTGCCACTGGTGACTGGAAGTCTCAAGGCACTCACAAGGACTCTAGATTCCAATCCCAGAATAAATGATCTGAAGTCGATGGGATGAAATCCGCTGGAAGGAGGGCATTAAGGCATCCCCCATCATCCATCACGAGGTACTCAGCAAAGCTGTCTAATGTGGAAGGACTCGATCATAAAGTGCACGAACCAGTAACTGTACCAGGAATGGCTGACATGCAAAGTCAAGCTAACTGAGAAATGGCCGACACAGGTTTCAACTTCCTTCGAACAAGAACATAACGACATATGGTGACTAAATGAAGGTAGCATAGACTCGATATACAAACTGGGACATCTCTGTGACATAGGAGGCATCAACAGAGGCTCCATAGGGACTGGAAGCTTAACCATTTGGTGGAGATAAACTCAGATAAACGAGTACAACTCCTAAGTCAAACTATAACCCAACCAATGGATGTGATATACAGTGCTCTATTCGAAGGCGACACGACTTGACAGCTTCCAAAGATAACATCTTTCCTTGTCCGGCTTCTTGGTTTTTTTATTTTTTTTTGGACTTTTTCAGTTATTTGAAAAGCCTGAAAAAAGAATAAACTAGCTTTATAGTTACAAACTAGGAGGAGATGAGTGTCGTCAGGGAAAACAAACTAGTTCCAAGCAGTGGAACATACCTATGCTCAATGCAAGGATACATGTGTTGGATATCAACACTCGGGGGAAAATCCCCTCCCGGTAAAAAGGGAAATCAAGCTGTGAAGGATATATAAAATGGCTCTGCATGGCTAGACATGAGACAAGCTCGGACTATATGGCTGAAACGCAATGTCAGGGGAGCCGGCATAAAGCTCAATAAGGCAGGAAAAGCTCATGATAATGCATTCACAACTTGACATAAGGGGAGTCTGGAGGGAAACAGGCCAGCATAAGATCAAGAGGAGTATGAGGCTCTTGCGAAATGTCATGGCAGTACTATACAACGGAATCCCACACCCTAAAGGAGAAAATGTCAGCATGGGCACCAAATGCAAATAAGGCGCTAACTAGGGTACCCATGTAAGGTGAAGCTCTACCACTCACATCATGCCACTTCTAAAGCAGGAAGAAGGTTCCGTGACATAATAGAGTGGGTTCGTACCTAAGGTCATGGTGACATGGTCATAAGGTCATGCAAAATGCAAATGGTGGTGAACCTAACCTATATGCCAGTGTAGACATTATACCTGATATCAGTACAAACGGGTCAATCCAAAGGCTGAAACGGCACTGAAAATGGTCTTCTACATCACAAATTATGTCAGAAACGGTCCAAAATGGTTAGAAATTGTCAAAACTATAGGAAAGGGGGTAAAAATTTTCAAATATTTGAAAATTTTTCTATAAATAGTAAAAAATATAAATCATTTGAAACTTTTACCCATTGGAGCTCTGATATTCAACTGCAAATTCCAGGAGATCCAGCTGGCGGAATTCACAACCGTTTCTTCTAGGTAGTTACTCTTGCTCTCCTCATGCATTTTAATATAATTTTTGTTGATTTTCATGGTAAAATGAGGTAGTTTAGGCCATCTCTACATGAGTGTTGTGGCCCACACGGATATCGAATCTTTTTCCGCGTATAGGGCTGGCTATATGTGGGAAAGAGGCTAGAACCCGCGTACATATGTGGTTGTTTACAAAACAGTCGCGTTTGACGCCATGCAAGTAAATTTATAAGAATCTAATGGGCAATATGGCAATTTATCTTGCAGGATGGTGCTAGAATGGAGAGATCACAAGCATGGTGAAGTAGAGGAAGATGTAAGGGCTGACGTGATTGCTCAAAAAGCTCTTAGAAGATGTGGACTCTACAAGTTTTGGTGCTTTGGTGGCTTGAGGGCCAAACCAAGACTGCTAGAGATGCTGGTAAACTATTGGGATCTAGACTCAGAGTCCTTCAGGATAGATGGGATGTCTCTCACCATAGAGGTGGAAGACATATACTTTATCACAGGTCTATCTAGATGAGAGGAGGTGGTGAACCTTAGTTCCTAAGGTGGGCCAGGCGGTGGGCTTACTATCGATGAGTATGTAGTTGTGTACTGCTACCCAGATACTGAGAAGGGTGGGAAGTCAAGTCCCCACCAATGCTATACAGGTGCTGGGCCTAAAGTCCATACTACTGACACTGGGCAGGATAGCAGGCTTAGCCTCACTCCATCAGGCCTCGCGGCCACTGATGTTCTATGCGGTGGAGTGTATGAGATTGACCATATACGACTAGAGTACTACACTACTGAGCAACATGAAACACCAGCTCAGTGAGTGTAAGGTAGGCAGGATACGGAACTTCAGGTTCAGCAGCATATTGAGCATGTTTTTCTTCAAGCGTGTTCCAGGATTGAGCCCTAGAGTGGACGTTCCTCTCCACGGGGTTCTAGATCCGGCCCAACGATGTTGGGCAGATGCTATGCACAGACTGGGGGGTGGTAGGGTGGCCAACCCATATCCAACTGACTTCTTTCCATGGTGGCAATCACAGATTGTTGCCATAGATGACTACCCCTATGGAGGGATAGATTTTTGGGGGGATCCAGACATGCCATTGCCACCAGGATCGGCATACAGAGAGATAGGTACCGAATCTCGACTCTCAATATTTTTAAAGTTTTTGAGTTATTTAATTTTTTTGTATTTTCTTGATTATGTGGAATCAAAAAGACATGTTTTTGCATGACAACACATAGTGACATCTACCATTCATGTGTAGATGTGGGACCACGGCGACCAGAGGGATTCCCACATCATAGACGGAGGGGAAGAGGGGATGACATCATAGGTACGGATGCAGAGCGAATGCTCCAGAGCATTCATACCAACTTCATGCGACTGACTCATAGAGTTCCCATGGAGCAAGTTGAGGACCTGCCTGAGGCCATGCAGCGACAGGTGGTGGGCGTGCCACGCGCATGGGTGTGTTTATTCCGGCGGCTAGCTAGAGCCATAGTGATGTATCATGATCACAACCCTCCCCCTCCACAGGATTACACACCTGGGAGTGTATATGTTTTGTACGACCGTGTATTATATGATGGAAGCTTTGAAAGCTCCACTTTTGTATATGCACTATGTATTACCACATTTTTTATATATATAAAAGGTTTTATGGTGATCGGTTTATTTATTTACATGTGTAAAAATGTTTATGATTAATTTATTATGAATGAAACAAATTCCAATCTAACACATAGTTAGCATATGAGTCAGCAACTTTATTATCATTTCTTGGAATGTGTATATATGTGATACTGTCAAATTGTCGTTCTAACAATCTCACATGTAAGAATCTTCTCAATAACGTCAGATCTCTAACATGGTACAAACCATTGAGCTGTGACACTACTAACTCTGAATCAAGATGTACCTCAAGAGATAGAATGCCATGTGAAATGGCATCCCATAGAAGCTCGATAACGGCACTATATTCAGCAACATTGTTGGAAGATGGCCGTAGACATACACCTCCTGAAGACAGTACGTGACCCATAGGAGTATAAATCACCCAAGCAGTAGAGGCTGAGTGCTGAGTGTGACAGCTTGCACCATCCACAAATCCTATGTAGGTGGAAGATTCCATTGACATCTGCCAAAAGAAACGGAAACTAATCACAAACCCGATCATGATAAGAAAAAGACCTAACTATGCAAAGCTGTATAATAATATACAACAAGCAGCCTTGGCTAAAGATCATGCATAGTATTTTTTGAGATAGAGCCCATTTCTAGGCTCCGCCAAAGCTGTGCCTTTGTAATCTACTAACTCATAGGCACCCTTCTCTAAGACACGCTTGACCATGTAAGGACCACGCCACATAGGATTAAATTTCCCTGCCCCCAAGGGTTATTTCGATTGATCCCACAAAAGGACCAAGACTCCTTCACTAAACACTCTTGGACGGATAGAATTGTCATATTGGACCTTAACGCGACATTTATTAACCTCTAGAGCCACTAAGGCATCTCAACGCTGCTCATCAAATTGCTCGAGGTGGACCAAATGCTCCTCCAAAGGTGAAGTGTCTGGTAAGAGCTCCACAGCTAGCTTCAATGAAGGAATCTCGCATTCAACCGGCAATATCGACTCCACTCCATGCACAAGCTAATATGGAGAAAAACCAGTGGCAGTCTTAACTGCGGTTCGATATGCCCACAAAGTAGGGTATAACATAATATGCCAATTCATCTTGCTCTGTGCGATCGTTCATTGGAGAATGGACTTAAGTAATTTATTCACTGCTTCAACCTGTCCATTCGCTTGGGGGTAGTAAGAAGAGGAGTGCTCTTGCTTATACCCTAACTTAGATGCCAACTCTTCCATCATACGGTTCTAAAAGTGCGAGCCATGGTCAATGACAAGCTCTTTCGGAATCCCGAACTGAGTAATGATCTGGTTGAATATGAAGTGAGTGGCTATCTCACCGTCGGATTTTACTGTAGGCATTGCCTCGGCCCATTTCGTGAAATAATCCACAGCCACTATAATAAGATGGTGCCCCCTAGCCGAAGCTGGGTTGAAATCCATAAAATCGAGCCCCCACTTGGTGAAGGGACCGACGGTGATAATGGGATGTAACGGGGCAGGATTCGAGTGCATATTGCGTGCGAACACCTAGCAAGGGTGGCACCTCTTGACCGCATCAACACAATCTTTAAAGATTGACAGCCAGAAATAACCCACTCTCAAAATATTTTGAGCTGTAGAAAGCCCAAATAAATGACCACCACATGCCCCTCTATGGAAATCATTCAGCACAACCTCAGCCTCCTCATGAGTTAAACAACATCATAAAATGGAATCTACCCCACGGCGGTACAAAGTATTGTCCACTATAAGGTAGTTCTTAGAGACGTGACGTAATCGTCGTCATTCATCTTGCGAGAGGTGAGAAGGGGTCCTCCGTGTTTGCAGATATACTAGGATATCTCCATACCATGGGTCATATGTTGAGATTAAGAAGATGTGTTCATCGACAAACGTATCTTCACAAACCAACTCCTCGGCCTCGCTCGGGAAATCCAATATAAGCTCTGCAAAAATTAATGACTTCTTCAATTTTGCCAAAACAAATTCGAGATTGAACTCTTGCAGAATGACAATCCATTTATTATACTTTCCCCCAATCATCCTTCGTGTGAGGACGAATTGAAACAGATTGAAGGAGAATATAATGTCTCAAATGCTGAACCGCATGTACAGTCGGTAAAGCAAGATTCTCGACATGAGAATAATGAATCTCTGCGTCAATAAGGTTTTGGCTCAGATAATATATGACATGCTCCTGGAGCTCCTCATCCTCCTGAACCAATACCATACCAATCGTCTCTAAAGACGCAGCCACATATAATAGGAAATCACGGCTATAATCCGGAGGACTAATCACAGAGGCCGATGCTAGACCTCGCTTAAGTGCATCGAAGGACTCCTGGGCTCACTCATCCCATTCGAAGGGAGTATCCTTCTTCAAGAGACGCATGAAGCCTCTAGTCAAATTGGCAAAGTTGACCACAAATCTTCGTAAGAAGTTTGCCATACCTTGTAAACACTGAAGATGATGAATGTTCTTCGGGGGAGACAACTGAAGTATTGCCTCAACCTTTAAGGGATCGACTGTTATGCCCTCCTTTGAAATGATGAATCCTAATAAATGACCTGACTTCATGCAAAAGATGCACTTATGAGGATTTAATCGAACCAAATAGTGCCGGCATCTTTCAAAGACCAATCTCAAGTGATATGAATGATGCATTCTCATACGAGAATGAACAGCGAGGTCATCCAAAAATACTTCAATAATAGACTTGAGATTGTGGAAAATCAAGGTCATTGCCCACTAAAATGTAGCTCCGGCATTTTTAAGGCCAAAAGGAATCTTCCGATATGTAAACGTTCCCCAAGGACAAATAAATGCAGTCTTGTGTTGGTCCTCAGGTTTAATCTGGATCTGATTATACCCGGAAAAGCCATCCATAAAGGAGAACACCTCGCTACCTGCACACTCATCCAAAATCTGATTTATAAATGGTGTGGGGAAGTTATCCTTAGGACAGGCATGATTTAAATCATGGAAATCAATGCATATTTGGATCGCTCCCTGCTTCTTATCCACCGGAATGGGGTTTGAAACCCACTTCGTCAAGGGAATGGGATAGATGAAACTGGCTTTCAACAGCTTCTCTATCTCTGCCTTAATGGCAGGTGCTTTCCTAGGATTCACGGTGCGTAAACGTTGTCGAACAAGCTTAGCGTTGGGGTAACTCTTAATATCATGTTCGAGAATCCGAGGGTCAATACCTGGCATCTCATCATAAGACCAAGCAAAAATATCATGGAATTCCTTGAATAGCTCGGTATATTCGAGAATCTCAGCATGGGAACAATCCACCCCAATATAGACATTCTCAATGGTGCCAGGATTTCGAGAGAGGTTGATAGAAATCGTGGAAGATATGTTCACCATGTTCCCATTAGCCATCTGACCAGGAGAGCTTAATGGAATCATGGGACTACCAACTCTCTGACTAAGAATCTCCCTATAATCCTCATGCTCCAAACAGTCAAGCGGTGGAAGGAAATATGATCTATGATGAAGTTCCTCCCATGGCAGCTCAACGCCCAACATAGCCTTGATGATCGCTTCATATGAAGGGAAAACCGTATCCAGGCAGTCGTGGGCATGAGAAGACTGTACTACCCATGCTGACAGTACATAGGGGTCTTCCTCTTCCGTCCGCAAAGAGGAAGAACAAGGCTCTGCAACATTCATAATATTGGCTTGATAAGCTATCATGGTTGCAGGAAGCGGTACATTGGTCTCGACAAGCTCACTCGAAATACTCAGTGTAGGAAGAATCCAAGGATCTTCCATGTGAGTCGTGCGAAAAGACACTGAGGTTGTAGAAGTTGAAGCCTTATCGAAACAAGATCCTATCATGAGGACCGGCGCAGGACAACTAAAGCTTCCCATGAGGGATGGATACATGCCTACACCCACACTCCCAGTTTCCAGCTGAGAGTGTTCAACGACCGGGACCGAAGCTCCCGAAGATGTAGTAACAGGGGAATTCTTGAATGTCATTTGATCAATCGTTACAATCTTCCCGTTATGTGGAAAGCATACAACGCGAAACATGGAAGAAACAACGGCTTGCATACTATACATCCAGTTCTGACCCAGCAAGAGATTGTAGTCGAGGGGCGCATCAACCACCTCAACCTCTATCGCAACAGTATTCTCCCCCAAACGGACTTTAAGGGATGGAATGATGCCGTGCAGCCTAAAATATCTCCCATCAAAAGCAGTTAACATAGTCACTGATTTCGACAACTCAGGAAAACCAAGACCCTTCCAATAGGACAAAGACATCACAGATGCAGCAGCGCCCTCGTCAATCACAGTGCGCTTGATGATCATATTAAGACATTCTACGTGTACCAAAAGCGACACATAGTAGGGAAAGCGAGGCTGATGACCTACGGTTTCAAATTTGATCACTGAGGAAGAATCATCACCGTTCACACCAAGAGCAGAAAGCAAAGCCTTCCTTTGCGAAGGACAACTCTGAAGCACTTCCAATGCAGACATCGCACAAGGAGTATGGCCCAAATCCTCGACAACTGAATAATTTTGGGCGGCTCAGGCATTTGGATTATGCCCTGAGTGCTTAAGTACCCCCTTAGGAATGCGAGGTGTAGCCTCAGGTTTATCTGCAGGTTTCTCAATGCGCAAAGTGGTTCCTGGTGGATCAGGTTCTTTGCCTAGGTTGGGTTGTGACGATCCATAATCTTTCGCATGAGTCACAACCTTGGCAGCACATACCATGTTAATGCACCCACGAGCACTAGTCTCTGGTGGATCATTCTCACTAGATTGCTCCTGGGACTTTGAGTTCATATTCCGGTTATGCGGTAAAGGGTTCATTAGCACAGCTGGGCCTTATGCTAAGAGTCTCGAAGCTTCATCAATTCGAGGGCACAAGTAAGTGAGGTGATCATCCTTACATAGCTTGCAAGGGATTTTAACCTTACATTTCACTTGCTTGTCCCCACCAGCATTCTGACCGTTCTTGTCATTATTGGAAGCATTCTCATTCCTATTCCCACCCTTTCGATTATTATTCTTACCCTTTTTTCTATTCCGTCCGGGTTGTTGGTTACCCTTCTGGTCCAACGATTGCACAGAAAGTACATTCGCCGTTTGGGTGGGTTGAGACAAAGCCGTAGCTTGTCCTGAAGCAGACTGATTGAGCGACAATTGACTAACTTGTTTTGCAACCGAAACTACAGGTTTCACACTTGCACAACCCACAATTCCATCGGCTTGTGGTCCAGGTTTGACCTTGGGATCAAAACTAGAACGAGGAGCGTTGGGAATAATCTCATACAACAAACTGGACTGAGCATAAATCAAGTCCAGTTCCTGTGCCCTAAAGATTGCTTGTTCCTCATTCTGCACTCCGGATGTAGAAACATCCTTCGTGATATATGGAAATAAAGACTTGAGGAACCACTTGAGAAGGAACTCTGGCGGTATAAAAGCTTTAATTAATATCTTCCATCTACACCACTCCTGAATATGATCAGAAATATGGGTGGCTTTATCTTGCCAAAATGTCAACAAGAGTTCAGTACCAACGTCATAGCGCACTGGTAGCTGGAAGTGATTAAGAAAAGTCATCGCAAGATCATCGAATAAGGTAAAAGCTCCCTTTGGTAACTCTATATACCATTTCGCAGCAGGCCCCGTGAGGGTGCGTTGAAATAGTTGCAAGTGAACTAAGTCCTGATGTAACGAATTCAAAGAGCACCAAAGGTGAAACGTGGTAACGTGTTCGCTCGGATCCTCTCCCGGTTTTCCTTCGAACTTAGGTATGTCTGAAGGAAGCTTGGTAGGGACAGTCGGCCAAGCCGGGTCATGAGCCACGGGATCGTTCGTAAGTCTTGATAAGTTAGGAAGGTTAAGCGTCGCGAGGAAATGGAGCCTAGGATGATGAGGTCGATGGACCGCTCCCTGGTTCACATAGGTTTGAGCACCACCATGGCCTTGGCCATAGTGTCCTCCTCCTGTCTGACCCATATAAGGTGACGTGGAAGTACCATAGTAAGGTGGACCTTGACTAGTAGGAGCTACGAAGCCATAATTAGGAGAGTAAGTAGGTTGTTGATACCCGCCTCCGTAAGGTGAAGAAACCTGTCCATACTGCGGACCGTAATAAGGTCCATAGGCCATCGCATGCGATGTCCCATGGGACACTCCGTAGGTAGGAAGATAAGCTCTGGAAGGGGGAACATACGTACTAGAAATAGGTATATATGCCCCAGACGTAACAAGCTGACTACTATAAGCATGAATATAGCCTCCCGAAGTAGCGGGTGGTATATGAACTTGAGACACAATCGGCCTAGTAACCGTAGTATGGACCTGACTCGTAGCCATATATCAGCTCGAAGGACCACGTGGATAAGGTGGAGGATGTACATTTGAAGAACTTGGAACCGAGGATGAAGGAATCTGAGTAATAAGATATGTACTACCGCCTATCATCACCCGTCTCGGACCTGGTATCCTAATCGGATCACTAACCCTAGACCTAGGAGGGGAATGAGATGTAGCTTCCACCACTGGGATGGAAGGTGCAATGTGACTAGTACTCCCAAACCTCTCCGCAAGGTAAGGAATGGGATTTCCCCCAAGCATAGTGCTAGGCTCAAAGTCGGATTCGACATGAAATGTCAAATCATGCATAGGAAAACCAGTCGTAGCATAACTACCGTAGCTAGTGCTGGCAGGTTCAAAGTGAGTCTCAGCATCTTCCGGCGTTCCATACCAGTAATGTGTCAACGGGGAATCAACCCTAGAGTGAGTAGGTCTATCATGCAAAGATCCTATCTGGGAAATCACAAGACTGAACTCAGCTAGGTTAGGTGAAGGATCGTATGTAGGAGTAAATTCCCCATCGTCAACACGAAGGAGAGGAGGTGGCTTAGGAATAGTCTCTGAATGATCCTCCATGGTGTGTGAATCAATGTGTGACATAGTCCACCTAGATTGTCTAGGTCTCTCTCCCAAAGGAGGAGGAGAAGTGGAAGGTGGAAGTCATGCTAACCGATGAGAACGGCGCAGAACCGCACTCGTATCCACAATGACTCAAAACAAAAATAGCAAAGACTCTCTATTTACGTAAACCCTAGGCCAACTAGCGTGCACAGAGCAGTCACTAATAAAATCTAAAGCCAAATGCAAGCAAACAAGGGCTGGATAAGTGAGCTCCCGAATGAAGTAGGTATGTCTCTCCTAGGAGAGGCCTGAGACTCCCATACACAACAAGCAGAGGTATGTAACCAATTATTGTGGCCCTCAACTTCAATGCATAAAGCGACTGTGCTGTCCAACCCCAACCTGGCCGGGACACCTGCAGAATAACCTCTACAAGTACCCCCTCGATATCCTAGGTAAGGTCACTAAGGTCACCTCAATATAATCAAAGCTCAGGCAGACAGTCGCAGGCAAGATTGACCGTATGGGCAGGGTAGCAAAGCCCGAAACTCTCGAAAGAGCCCCCAAATATGAATACTATCCTAGAAATATCTTCGGTGCTACTCAGTTATGACTAGGGGTCATCCCAATCAATAACCGCTCACACTGCCTCGTGCTTAACTCCCGTTTGAGAGGAGGATCCTGAGAATGATGGTTATACCAAGGATTTCACACACTCCCTAGACAGACACCTAGATGTTTTTGTTTAGTGATCTTGGAGAATTGACTTACAATGAACTATTCCAAGATCCTAAAACCTAAGCTTGTTGGTGCACCCTAGAAAAGAAAAGAGTGTAATTCATTTTAATTAGCGTTGATTTTAGTTGGCTTTATTACTCAAAAATAGGATATGGTCGTGCAACTAGTGGTGTTATGACGCAACATGAAGTAAAATGCACACCGTAACAATCAATGCAAATGCATTGTGTCCATGTAAACAGGGTATGCTACTACGTGAAATGCACAATTTTTCTTCAAATGATGAATGCAAATTTTTCCTTTATGAAGTCCTAACTAGTACTCCAAAGCAAATCTAGATCTAGTGCAAGTACAATGCAAAGTGCAAAATGCAATGCATTATGATAAGCAAATGTTTTTGGATTTCTTGAAAATATAAGAGATGCAAAAAGCAAAAGAATGATTCTACCACCCCCAGACTCTGCAAGCACACATAGACAGCATCCAAGCAAAGCACTAAGGTAAAAGAACTCTAATGCACTAATCTCAAACAAAAAATCAAAAATGTCATGACAAGAACTTTCCTAAAAAAAATTTAGGCTAAAAAAAACATTTCTAGTCAGAAACAGAGGTCAAAACAGACTCAGGCAGTGCCAAAGGAGACTTAGCAACTAACAGCATTGACCCAGCAACCAATTAACTACCACAAAAAGGGAAAAATCCAGGGCATACATGACTGTTCGGAGTAAACCCGCGTGTATACTCGTAAATCACATAGGAAACCGTGTGTATACACGACCGTAAATCAAAAACCCGCGTACAGGAAGAAAAGGTGCATAAAACAAGGCAAACAGACAGGCTAAGACAAACTTCACTCCAATCATACTCTACCAGGCATACATGCCCCCAGACCCGACATAGAAACAAGAGAGAAAGAGCAATTCAAATACATTGAATGTCGAGAAAATCACCCCCAAAGGACAACTACTAGGAACTCCCCAGCGGAGTCGCCAATTCTTTTACGAAGAGAAATTCCTATGGCTTGGGGTACCACAACAAACAGCTTTGACTCCAAAAATCAATCTTTCCCAATATGCAATAGAAATAAAATGTCTAACACTAAAGGATCAGACCTCGTACCTTATTCCGGACGGTTGAAGTAGATCCCCATTGAGCTTTCCAATCTTTAGCTTGAATTGGTATAATACTTCCTCAACAACAAGTAAACAATAAAAGCATACTATATATCATGGTGTTAGATCTATTCTAGCATATATAATCCATAATGTAAAAGCATTTGACATATTATAATGGATACAATATTCAATCAAATACACATCATTGGACAGGAAAAGATAGTTCTTATTAATATAAATCAGAGATTACAAGATAGATACAACCTCTAACGGCACATCTGCGAATCAGAGAAACTGAATCCCCCACTTGGGCCTCCACCACCTCAATCCTCCATCTCACGATATCAAGCTCACTAGAAAAATGAAAGCTTGGGAAGAACACAAAAGTGCCCCAAAGGGACAAAGGGATGCAGACTCAAGCATAAATTCCGGCAACAATGGACTATAGTTTCGTTGCTTTCAATCTCTCTATATGCCTTCAATGTACCAAGGGGTTCCTTATATAGCTTCACAAGGGATAATGAAGGGTCGAATTCGAGCGATCTCAAGGCATATGGAAGGCCAGGAGTCAACTGAGTTGGATCCATGTCAAGGAAAACTCCAAAAGGATTTGGATTATGTGCACATCCTGATGTACGCGGTTACAGGGGTCAAACCAGCGTATGTACATGGTTATCGGGTAAAAATCCGTGTATCTCATTTTTTATATAGTTTTAGAGATGATCAAGGAAACATCAAAGGATAAAATATGGTCCATGGGGTGTAAAGAGTCTGCATCGGGACAGGGGAAGGCCATACAAAGTGTGATTCACCTAGAGTGGTGAAATTCGCTATAACTGTTGATAGTTGTTCCAGGTGAGAAAACTAATGGTTGATAATCACTGCATACCATAGGATAGGCCTGCAGAGAAAGAGGAAGCTGACATGCGGAGGAAAGACTGGGTTTTATGGTCCCAGTGAATCCTTCTATGTTTTCCCTGCTACTTCCGGCTGCAAAACATGGATCTACTAATAACCCTGTGGAATGATTTGGATCTCCGAATACTGTAGTATATAATGGATGCAATGGATAAACATGTATGATCTATCCCAATAAGATACTAGGGAAGATATCTCATTGTCAAACCCTCGCTAGCTTAAGACACTGTCTCCAACCCCAACTGTTGCGGCTGCACGCTGTGCTGCTGCTCGAAACTCCAAAATCAATCAACAATAACAATAGATAGTTCCTTTAGTCCCATAACCATTCTTAAATAGAAATTCATATGCTTTTAAGGTTTGCATGTCACTTTTAGGGTTTATTCTTCACTCTTGCATGCATGCAATTCTAATTTGATGTTAACTTTAATACTTACTAAACAAGGCCTGCATGCTTTAGGATATGAACTCTGATGGCCCTCCTTCTACATTGATGAATTAATAATATTGAATTGATGTAACTTCTACTCCTAGTACTATCAGTCCTCAATTATTCCCTTTTTATAAAAATACTAAACATTAGAGCCCTCCCTTGCCAAAAATTGCTTGCGCTCAAGCAATGCCAACGCAACTCCACAATCAATCAAATTGAACCAACTGAATCCGGGGATGATCCCAGGGTCCCAAATTATCCTAGGATTTTTTTATCACCCTATGTTCAAATCACTGTAGTGTACAGTACCATCATAAGATATCCCATGGAATACTCCTATAAGTAGAGTAACTATCCAAGATGATACGACTATTCATACTTTGATCTCTCTCAGTGATATTACCAACCATGTTGGGTTCTACCCTCAGAGATACAACCACTCATACTGGGATATCCCTCAATGATACCACCAACCATGTTGGGATATACCCACAGAGATACAACCACTCATACTAAGATCTCCCTCAGTGATACCACCAACCATGTTAGTCTCATCCCTCATCATTGAGATACAACCATCTAAGCTAGGATCATCACATAAAGTGACTAGTTCTTTTTCATTCTAGGTTTACACCTCTGTAGTGATAGTAATTTTTCATACTAGATCCAAATCTCATACGTCTTCCATAGATTCAACCCTTTTTCATGATATATGTGAAGACCACTCATCTTCCACAGAGCCAACCCTTTTTCATGTTGTATGTGAATACCGTGGGGATTGATCACTCCCTCTTGCAATGGACATCGATCTAGACAAATCCAAGTTTGTCCCCAAAGTACTCAAACTTCACTCTCTCCAAAGGCTTGGTCAATACATCATATATCTACTTGTTTGTTGCAATGTATTGTAGCTTCATTTCTCCTCTCTACACCATATCCTGAATATAGTGATATATCATCTTGATGTGCTTCGACTTGTCATGGAACACTAGGTTCTCAAACAAGTTCACACAACTCTGGTTGTCATGGATCACATAAGTCATCTCAAACTCTACATCAAACAATCCTGCAAGTAGTTTTCTAAACCATGTTGCCTCACAACTTTCTGAGCAAGCTGCAATATACTATGCCTCGGTGGTACTCAGTGCTACACTCATATGCTTCTTTTTGAACCAAAAAATTGTGCTAGACCCCAAATTAAAGAAACATCCTAAAGTGCTCTTCCTATCTATAGCACTACCAGCCCAATATAAGTCAACATATCCTTGCACATAGATCCTCTAATCTCTCACATATATGATTCCATTCTCAATCATACCCTTTAGGTACCTAAACACATGATTTTCTGCAATCATGTGAGCACGTCTCTTATCTTTCATATACTGACTCAAGTCGTTCACCGTAAAGCAAAGATATGGCCTCGTGTTCATAATGTACATCAATGAACCAATCATATGCTTGTAGATTGTGGCATCAATTGTATCTGAAGTAGATCACATAGCAATTTCAATTTTTAAGCCATTAATGTTCCAATATCCTTACAATCCATCATCACGAACCTCTTCGGGATATCTATGACATATTTTCCTTTACTCGAAAAAATCGCATCTGGATTATGCCACACCTCAATACCTAATAAATAGTGCATCATACCTAGGTTGTTCATCTGAAACTATGTGGAAAACCTCTTATTCATTTATGTTGTTAGCATAAACCCAGCCAACGAAACCCAGTCAACAAGGGTTTCGAATCTGTTGACAGCCAAACCAGCGCGATCTCCCTGAGCACTGGCCCAGAAAGGTTTTACCCTATCCAGCAACACCCATGGAGCGGATTAGATATCACCCAATATGTTCTACAGAGAGCTGACAGAACCAATTTTCGTAGAATAGGAAGAGACAATGTGGCATCGATATTAACAACTCAGCGCGCCATTAACAGATATGATTACTTAAGCATTAACACAAAACTGTATCATCATTCTTCATCAGATTGCATCATTCCATTATAAATGCAGTAAACATACTAACACGCAAACAGATCCAATAAAATAACATCATTTAAAACAGGAAAACATCGCATCATAGATCCATGTCGCGCATTCACTTAACATTCATCATAGAGTCGCAAAAACGGTAAAATAGTAAAATAGAAAGACACAGTGATTCAAATCAACTTCTGCCTTATCATATTACTTCCACAACAAAACAGCAGGTTCTTTAATCCAGTTCACAAATCACCAAGTGCTCTTTAATTTCTTCGTTCAAGTCTTTCTTCCTAAAAATACCCCTTGACATTTGTAATTCTACTTCTATTTATAGGCTTGTTCCTTTACATTCAAGGTCCACTTGCATGACTTTCTAACTATTAACTGATTCTACAAATTGATGACCAATATCCACAAAATATGGTCCAAAACAACAAAACGTGACACAAAATATAAAAGATATTCTAATCTCCTCTTTGTGCACTTCTCTTTCTCTTGCATGGTGTCTTTTGAGCTTGCGTAGCATCCACAATGTTGCGCAATTAATGTATCCCAAAACCCCTACCAACGGGCCCCCAACACAATCTTGTGGCTCTCCCTTGATCCACGTCAGTTGGACATGGTGTACTCATTGATCTTCAGTCTGAAGTCTTCATATTTTTTAGTGAATTCCTTCACTTGCACTTGAATTCTTTTAGCAATGTCCTGACTCCCTATCAAATCCTGCTTCAATGGTTGCTCCACCATATTTTTGGTGACTTCTTTCCTTCCTTCATGTACATCCTATAGCGTAGAAACTACCTTCATAAACAGTTGTGCTCCGATGTCTTGGAACTCATCGAGCTGATCATTTCTCTTATGTTGTCAGTCCTGATCTTTCCAACCCTCTGTTGCATCTCCCGCGTTTCGGTCAACCATATAATCTGGATGATTGGATGCATTGCTCAAAATGCGGTCTTTAGTTTCGCTAGTTTCTCTTTCGCCTCCTGCAACTGCTTGGTCAGTTTCTCTAGCTGCCCATATTGGATGACAGTGCCCTGAAATTATGACGTTGCCTCAGTGACCTTCTTAGCTTCCTACTCCATCTCTTCAAGTTGTGCTACCACTTTCTCGATGGCATTCTTCTGCTCAGCAATTTGCTCCAAAGGAATGTTTGGATAGATCATGGTATTCAAAATGTTGTTGTCCTTCTACAATTGCACAATAATTTCCCCAAGTCACATTGCTTTTGATATTGCATCTAGTTCCATGATGTTTTCACAAACGTGCTTACAGGCATCTGTAACTGCCTCTTCCACTTGTATTTGACTATTGAAAAGGTGGGCCTTTTCAACAATGAGGTGGTTCATATCCTTCTTCAGCTCCATGATCACCTTAGCATTCTTCATCTTCAACTCTTCTTTCACTTTCTTCACCTCTTCTATCTCCTGTGCTTTTTCTTCCATCAGCTTTTCCTTAGCGCATTGTAACCCATCGACTTCTTTTTGCACCACCTCCTCTTTCTCCTGCGATTGTGGAAATTGATTGATGATCTCTTTCTTCCTGTCTACCAACTCCTAGTTGGAAACTCACTACAATGTGCCAACATCTGTGTGGATAGTGTAATATCCCAAATACTGATATTCTCTAATGTTCTATGATAATGCTGACTAGCACACTCAATCTCATACAAATTTTCAAAATAACTATGCATGCAAACTCGCCATGCAAAAATGCCCTAAAATATAGCTGAATTAGGGTTAGGGTTTTTGTAGAGAGAAATTAACACTTACCACTGATATCCTGGCTGATAATGACTCCAGAGATAGCCTCATGCATAAGGATCTGGATGGGTGTTCTAATAATGCTATTTTCCTCCGGTGTTACTGCCTCGTAGTACCATAAAAACCCTTCAGACTGAAGGTGACATTTTTGTAGGAGGAGAGGTTCGTTCGGGCTGAAACTTTTTGAGCTTTTCCGTCTACTAATGCTGGAGAGATGGCTTGGAACATGCAGAGGTTTAACTGCATCTAAGTGCCCTAACGAATTGATTAGTATGTTTCTACTCACACCCCCAATTGATCTGTTTGGCTAATAGTTGCTCTAGGTGAGAAAAATGATGCCTGATAATCACTGCATACTATAGGATAGGCCTACAGAGAAAGAGGAAGCTGACATGTGGAGGAAAGACTAGGTTTTGTGGTACCAGTGAGTCCTTCTGTGTTTTCCCTGCTACTTCCGGCTGCAAAACGTGGATCTACTAATAACCCTTCGGAATGTGTTGGATCTCCGAATACTATAGTATATAATGGATGCAATGGATAAACATGTATGATCTATCCCAATAAGAGACTAGGGCAGATATCTCACTGTCAAACCCTCACTAGCTTAAGACACCGTCTCCAACCCCAATTGTCACAGCTGCACATTGTGCTGTTGCTCGAAACTCCAAAATCAATCAACAATAACAATAGATAGTTTCTTTAGTCCCATAACCCTTCTTAAATAGATCTTCATATGATTTTAGGGTTTGCATGTCACTTTTAGGGTTTATGCTTCACTCTTGCATGCATGCAATTCTAATTTGATGTTGACTTTAATACTTATTAAACAAGGCATGCATGCTCCGCATGCTTTAGGATATGAACTCTGATGGCCCTCCTTCTACACTAATGACTTAATAATATTGAATTGATGTACCTTCTATTCCTAGTGATATCAGTCCTCAATTATTCCTTTTTTATAAAAATATGAAACATTATAGTCCTCCCTTGCCAAAAATTGCTTTTCCTCAAGCAATGCCAACGCAACTCCACAATCAATCAAATTGAACCAACAGAATCCGGGGATGATCACAGGGTCCCAAATTCTCCTAGGATATTTGTAGCACCCTCTACTCAAATCACTACATTTTACACTACCATCACAAGATATCCCACGGAATCCTCCTATGAGTAACTATCCAAGCTGTAAACGAGGTACCATCACAATAGACCTCCTGAAATCATCCTCTAGCAATCACCAAACTACTAGTCACTATAATCCTAGGGTCCCAAATCAATCTAAGAATTGCAAAGGTCACAATGCATCCACCACTACCCTGCATAGTATCGACAAAAGGAGCATCGTAAAGACTCCCAAGTAACCCCATCATTAAACATTGTATCCATCCCTCATAAGGTCTCCCACCTGGATCCCAATGCAAACTTGTGCATCTTTCTTCCCAAATATCCCAAGGATCTTGTGGGACTATACCCTTTGCTAGGAATGTCTTCCTAAGAATCGCCCACTCAATAGGACACCAACTCTTAATCTCTCTCCAATCCAATCCCCAAAAAGGACCTTGTCCATAAGCACCATNTAAGCTAACATTCTACCCTTCTGATTTCAACTTGAAGGCTCATATACTACTGCCCAATTTCTCGATCCTGGCCAACCTGTAAAAACCATCTGCCATTATGCAAATGTGGACTCAAGCTACTACAAGCCTTGTCTATGTACTCCTTAAGAGGACTGCTTTGAAATGCAATAGTATGTTTTTTATGCTGCCCCATCAAGGAATCCAACTGCTCTTCAATACTAGAAAGCCTAACCACTGACTTGCTACATACAACTCGAATAACTTTAATCTCAACATCTCATTGTACTATGGTGTCTCAGAGTATCTTGGTCCTCTCTTTCATTGCTAGAATTCTTTCTTTAACACACTCAATCTTCTTTTGGTGGCTATCATCTAGAAGCTCTATCTCATGCATGTATAAACTCTCCCTAACCTCCATGTGTGACTACCCACTGTCTTGACTGTTGTGCTCATTGCCTTGCACCACATGTATTTCGTCTGTTGTAACTATCTAGACTCTTGATGTAGGTGATGAAGAGTATACCAAGTCCAACTCATCATACGGCTTGATCACAATCAGACTAGCAAATGTGATGGTGTCACTAGACTCACAAGATGGCTCTAATGCTATCTCCTCATGCACATCCTCATCATGTACTGTTAACTCCAAATCAAGCTCACCAACAACCTGTACTTCGTGCTCATATTTCTTCACTCCCCCAACTATGCCTTTAAGGAGATCCTCATCCAAATCCTTGGGCTGGATCCCAAAATTGATGGTGTAATAACCTTGAAAGGAAAATGATGCACATACCTCATCATCCAAGGCTAGATACTCCTGATATTGAGGCAAGTGTTGAAATACTACTAACCTCTGCAAATATCTAGTCCGGATGATGGCATATGCTAAGGCAGTGAGCCTATTGTAAGCTATGGGTTTGTTCTTAATTTTAAAGTGGAAAAAGTCAGTGAAGGTCATGGCTGAATGGAAGTCATCTCCTAAGGCTCTATACTCCCTCAGATAGACACTCGGGGATTCTTTGGGTTCTGCTTGTGCTAGAGGCACTATAGCTGGACTATCTAAGAATTGAGGCATGGTAGGGGTAGGCTTGTTTTATATATGGGGATGGCTCTACATGTTGGTATGTAAGTGTCCTCTACTACTACCGGTGGATACCCTATCACTATTGGGAAACAAGGGATTGTGTGGGGTGGGCCCATTTTTCTCTGTCATTTTCCTTAAGGTGCTCATCATTTATTTTTTCCCAGTAGTGAGTTCTTTTATGGCTGATATGAGACTATTGAAATTTGTTTTATCATCATCGGCCATAGTTTCTTTTCCTTTTCCAAACGGATACTCTCTGTTCCCCAAATCTATGTCCTCTAACTCCTCTTCTCTGTCTCTACACCTCCATCTCCAGTGAGTAATGTTGTATGGACCTTATGAATTCATTTATATTTTTTCATGCCCACACTTGGAAAGAAAAATAGCTCTGATACCACTATAATATCCCAAATACTGATATTCTTTAATGTTCTGTGATAGTGTTGACTCACACACTCAATCTCATACAAATTTACAAAATAACTATGCATGCAAACTCGCCATGCAAAAATGCCCTAAAATATAGCTGAATTAGGGTTAGGGTTTTGCAGAGAGAAATTAACACTTACCACTACTATTCTGGTTGATAATGACTCTAGAGATAGCTGTATGCATAAGGATTCAGATGGGTGGTCTAATAATGCTCTTTTCCTCCATTGTTACTGCTCTGTAGTACCATAAAAACCCTCAAGACTGAAGGTGACGTTTTTGTAGGAGGAGAGGTTCGTTTGGGATGAAACTTTCTAAGATTTTCCACCTGCTAATGCCAGAGATATGGCCTGGCACATGCAGAGTTTTTGCTACCTCTAAGTGCCCTAGTGAATTGATTAGCAGTTCTACTACTCATGCCCCCAACTGATCTGTTTGGCTGATAGTTGCTCCAGGTGAGCAAACTGATGGCTAATAATCACTACATACCATAGGATAGGCCTGATGAGAAAGAGTAAGTTGACATGTGGAGGAAATACAGGTTTTTGTGGTCCCAGTGAATCCTTCTATGTTTTCCCTGCTACTTCTGGCTGCAAAATGCGGATCTACTAATAACCTTTTGAAATGTGTTGGATATCCAAATACTGTAGTATATAATCGATGCAATGGATAAACCTGGATGATCTATCCCAATAAGATACTAGGGCAGATATCTCACTGCCAAACCCTCGCTATCTGAAGACACCGTCTCCAACCCCAACTGTCGTGGATGCATGATGTGCTTCTGCTCAAAACTCCAAAATCAATCAACAATAACAATAGATCGTTCCTTTAGTCCCATAACCCTTCTTAAATAGATCTTCATATGCTTTTAGGGTTTGCATGTAACTTTTAGGGTTTATGATTCACTTTTACATGCATGCAATTTTAATTTGATGTTGACTTTAATACTAACTAAACAAGGCCTGCATGCTCCACATGCTTTAAGATATGAACTCTGATGGCCCTCCTTCTACACTGATGACTTAATAATACTGAATTGATGTACTTTATGCTCCTAGAAGTCCTCAGTTATTCCCTTTTTATAAAAATATGGAACATTATAGACATCACGTTGATATCTAATGATATATCATGCAACTGGTGCAAGGAGGTATTTAAATCCTCTCATCCAGTGGCAATCGCAGTCGGGGGAATTTGAACATTCCTATCCCAAGGCTTAGTGCCGATTGACGTGAACTCTTGCACATTCACACTCTCTGGTGCTCATTTTGAAACAATCGCATATACAAAATCCAATTTGGCTCTTACCTTGGAAAATCCTTCCTGAGCCAATTTCTTCATCTCCTTTGTGGTCGCATCTTTTGCATTTTTAATTACCTTGATGAGCCAATTTAACTATGCTTCCATTGCAGACATAGTGCTACTGCTCATAGCCTATTCCATGCGCCTCTTTGTTCTCAGCTCCTTGAATATGCATTGTGATTCTAGGTCAGTAGGTGTCTTTGTCTACGATTCTTCATCAAATTGTTGGTCATCCTTGTGCACAGGATAATTAGGTGCATCCTTCAAAGGTCCCATCGAGACTTCTTCTATACTGACTGGTTCTCGGCATTCTACGAGCCAATCATTAATCAGTACCTCTAGTTCCACATCGGTCACCTTGTACCTCATTGGAAACCATTGCTTGGAGGTGTCCCTCCGTGCTTGAACATGAATAGGATGGAGTCCAATTGTGAACCATACAATCCTCTTATATTTTGTTGTGGATTCCTCTGTCAGTCTTGGAACTTTTACCACTGCCACCCATAGTGCTTCCTAGTAGATCCAAAATTGGATTGAGTAGTCTGTCAATATCTCTGCTTCTCTAACCCACCATAAATTTTAATAACTCACACCCTTTCATACTTATATTTCTTTGACATCCATACCGTGGTAATCATCTGGCTCCATCCAAGCCACTAACGCGATCAAAATGAGGAGCCAAATGTATGTGAATTGTCTTTCAATTGCTTGTGTTGCCACTGCATCCTCTGCTAACTTGTTCATAAGAAAAAGGGACCAATTCATTTGTATGTATTGTGCACACAACTCAGCACATGCGACCACCCCTGAATTACATTGAACTAGGTGGTTCTTCCTGACCACTTTACTAGCCAAAATACTTGCACCAATACATACTACGTGGCCATTGATACTATCAATGCAATATGCCCTCCTGTCGTGCTCTAGAGAATATAGATTCTTTAGTGTCACTTCCAAATTCTTGTCATTATCCTTGCCACAGAAATATTGTGAGGGGTCTGGCCCATCCTTGGGTACCCCTGTTATCTCTGAAATTAACCCCACTATGACTTCAACTGGCTCATCTAACCATAAAAACCCGCCATGGAAGCACACCAAAATATGCTTCAAGCATTAATTCACTTCAGTCGGCCACCCAAAGTGTGGCATGTTGATCAACCCAAGTAATCTAGCTCTGGTCAGCCCGCTCACCCAGTCCTTTGGGATGCACTCTATCAGCCCACTTCCAACCGCTACCATTGACACATATGGTTCATACACAACCTCCTCTAGTGAAAGTACGTCATGGTATTCATATTTCATCTGCATCAACATAGGCATGATCTTAGAAGTGCATATCATCAATTGTGGTATCACTGGCATCCTTATCTGATACTTATGATTCTTCATGGGATTCTTGGCCTTCGCACTAGGCCAACTAGGAGGGACATATATAGGGATTTCCTTGACAACCCTTCTTTAGCTGCAGACTCCACCACTCTCGACCTCGAAGGCCCCGTCTATGTAGTGTCTTCCCGTTGTGCCCTTTCAAAAGTTCTGGTCTGTCTTTTCTGTGGTGTCGGATAGCTAGGCTTCTATTCCTTTCTCTTCCCCTTTGGCATCGTCGATGATCCAACTTGCATACTGGATACTTCTTCCCTAATTGCAGCTGGTATCTTCAGTGATTCTCGCTCACTGGAAATCTCTATAGTATTTGGCTTACTCTACATGTTGCACCAATTCCTCTCAAGAATTAATAATCGCACACCCTCTCTAGACTTAGAAACCTCCTCACCCTTTCTCAACAACTCACTCTAAAACTTGGCAGCTCTGCAACTCAACTCAACTCTACACAATGGTGTCTTTCGACCGTGTTGAGCTTGCTCTTATAGTGACAAATCAACTCATACTCATCATTACCAAATCAACAGGATCATCATGACCAAATCATGCATTAACTACCCGAATCCTCCATCGATTTTTCCACCCCAACGGTCAGATCCGCCATCATGATGCATCACTTCCACAAGCCCCGCCTATTGACTACTTTTAACTGTCTACATTTATTATTGATTTGACTTTGTGCATAGCACTCCAGATGTCACAGCATGACCTCCTACTATGCTGCTAACTCCTATTCTTGTGAAACCACCTCCTCTTGGTGCATCTTCCATGCGTCCATCATCCTATCTATTTTTGTTATTTTTTTTTCATTGCGCAGTGCCTCAAGCATTGTGCAGTTCTAGGCCCATCCTATAGGGATTCAGCCTGCTACCATTTACTAGATTTGGAAGCATTGCTCCATCTAACTGATGTAGTTTAAATGCACCTCCTGAAGTAATTGAATTAACAAGATATGGACCTAACCAATGGATCTATAACTTACCTAGATGCTTCAAGAACTTGTTGTCATATAACAACACCAAATCACCTTGCAGAAATTGTTTATTCTTTATGTGGCGATCGTGCCAAGCCTTCTATCGATCCTTCTCAATGTGCTGGTGGAATCCTGCAATAAAGAGGTCCTCTTTGAGCTACATCAACTACTCCACACGCTCCTCAAGCACCACTTCATCGTCCATGCTCATCGCTGCAAAAATGTGCAAGCGTGGAACAATGTACTCCATAGGCATGACAACCTCTAGTCCATATACCAATTTAAACGGTGTTTTTCCTTTCAATCTCTTACAAGTGGTGCGATATGCCCACAAGAATGCTAGAATATTCAAATCCCAGTCATCCCAGTTAGCATTACATACCTTTGTAAGCGTGTGCTCCAATAACTTGTTGAATGCTTCTATTGTCCCATTCTTCTACAGATGATATGGTGTACTCTTCTTGTGTTGTATTTGTAACTCCTCTGTCAACATGCTTACCGTGCGGCTGATGAAGTGACTGCCCTAGGCACTCATCAATATCTAGGGGCATCCAAACCATGTTACAATGTTATCAAATAGGAACTTGGTTGTTGTCATAGCAGTGCAATCCATGACTGCTGCGGCCTCCATCCACCTTGTCAAATAATCTGTTGTTGTAATGATGTACTGTGCACCAATTCTCTTCCCAAGTGGGTTGATTAGTCCCACAAATTCCATGGCCCATTTATCAAATGGTTGTAGTGTTACTTGTGGTACTAGCAGCATCTCATCTCTTCGCGATGATTTTCCAGTGCATTGATAGACATTGCAACTCGGTGCATAATTGGTCGCATCATTATGTAGAGTGGGACACCAGAGCCCTACGTGAAGTACCTTCCTTACAGTAGCTCAACCTCCGTAGTGTCCACTGGAAAATCCTACATGGCCCTCTTCTAAAATAGGCCCTTTTTCTTGCGATAGGACACATCATCACAAAATCTCATCTGGTCCCATTTTATATAGTTGTCCAGCAATCAACTGGAAGTCTGAAGCCCTTACCACCAACTGCTTCTTCTAACTTGTTCAAAATTCCTTTGGTGCGACTCCTATCATCAAGAACTAAATTATTTGAGAATAATAGTCATCATCCATGTCGACTATGAACATTTGTGCATTTGGAAGCACGTCTTCAATATTTGTAGGCTCCTCTCCTATCTCAATTCAAAATAAATGATTAGGGCCCGCATTTAAGCGACTCGGCTTCACAATTATCTCAAAATAAATTCCTGAAAGAGAAGTAGCCAACATCGTATCTTCCCCCCCAATACAAGCTTATTGAATAGGTACTTCAAAGTATAATGGTCTATAAACATCTTAAAATGACCACCCAAGAGGTAATGCCTAAATTTTTGTAGCGCATATACCATTTCCAAACCTTCTCTCTATGTGGTTGTATAGTTCTTTTATGCAAATGACAACTTCCAACTAGTGAAAGTGATCTCATGATCTAGATCCCCCTCTCATGGTTGCGCAAGCACCACTCCCAGTGAAACAGAGGATGCATCCACATGAACATGGAATTCCTTGTCCCAATTAGGAAAAACAAGAATCTATGCAGAAGCCATCTTGGCCTTCAATGTATCGAAACTCCCTTGACACTCTTGACTCCATACAAATGATGTGTCTTTCTTTAATATCTTCTCCATAGGGGTTGTAACCACAGCATAACCTCTTATGAATTTTTGATAGTATCCGGTGTGCCCCAGCATTGCTCTAAGCATATTCACATTCGTAGATGGCGATAAGCTCAAAATGAGCGCAATCTTTGCAGAGTCAACCAACATCCCTTGATTGCAAACAATGTGACCCAACAGAATCCCAAAGGGTGCTTAGAAAATACACTTCTTTAAGTTCATTGTGATCTGATGTTGTCGACATCTTTCCATCATCAATTGCAAGTTTTCCAAATGGTCTCTGATCAATCAAAGGGCTTTCAGAAGGCACATCAAAAGCTAGTGAAAAATGACTAGTTTTGGCAGGAAGCTTTGATGAACTGACTGCGAATTTTTTCAAGGAAGGGATGGAGGTTTCAGGTTTTGTTATATCAGAATGTGAATCAGAAACAAATCTATTAGAAACAGAGAAAACAGAATTGGGTTTTACCCATGCACCTAATGCATGCTCAGCCTTGCCATTTCCTTGCTTGTGATCCCATCTTTTTACAAATTCTGGAAGAGCAATATGGTTCTCCTCAAGGAGCTTGGTCATGATATCAATTTTCTTTATAAATAAATCTTTCTCAATATGTGAACCTCTGCAATAATCACATGTGGTTCTTTCTCTCTTGTTTCTCATCCTCTTGGATCTCGAGCTCCCATCAGCAAAACTAGAGCTTTCTAGACTTGATTCCTTCTTCTATTTCTTCGTTTGCTTCAAATATTTCTGATTGCTTTGGGATTGATTTGATACACCGGAAGCAAGGGATTGATCCTTGGATTTGATGATGGTCCACATTTGTATGAGATTGTTTGGCTCTTGATTCAAAGACTCCATGAAATATGCTAGCGCAGGCATCTTCCAATTTCTAGTTGTAAGTTTGCTAGAGTGAAATGTCGAAACATATATAGAATACTCCAGCCCCAACTTAGAAAGGATGGACAAGATAAGATGATCATATTTATTCTATATTCCACATTTTTTTAGCTGAAGTACTAGCGCTTTAAACTTAGTGAAGAAGTCTTCAATGGTCTCATAGTGAGATGGGCTTAGTGAGATTAGCTCATTCTCAAGATGATGGCCTCTCATTCCATCTGTCTTCCTGAATAGTGACTCAAACTTGACCCAAACTTCATTCAGTGTGCCAAGAATTTCTATGTGAAATAGAAGTTCTCCTGAAGTTCCGAGGTAGAGCATACCGAAGGCCTCATCAAGCCTATTAAAATACTTAGATTTCTCCACAGTAGAATTTGGCTCGTTCTCAATTCCGATGGTGACCCAATAGAGGCCCTTGGACCTCAACTAGATGAGCATCTCAGCCTTTCACTCAAGATAATTGAATGGAGTAATCAAATTTTGAGTTTTCCCCATGCTGCTTGTTCAACCTGTGACAAAAAATGTTGTTAAACCTGCAAAGAAAACACTCAAGTTTTCTGGAAATATGCCATAAACAACAACGCAAACCTCACAAGATTTGTTTGCAGCTCCAACTAGATATAATATGATGTAATAATTTACTTCTCAATCAGATCTAGGAGCTAGAACAATATTCACACATGAAGTGTTTGACAAAATGTGCAAGAGAATCAACAAGAGACAAAAAATAGTTGGAATAACACATGTGAATGATGCTAATTGCTTAACATATTATTATCATACATCTTGTAGATGTTATGGTACACATTTATAATACATTGGACAAAATTCAAGTGGATTTGGAAGCCAATTGGGGAAATACAAGTGTCATGATGAGATTTGACCTCAATCCCCCCCTAGGTGGACCAAAGGAGCTCCAACTCAACTCAAACAGTCACGAAACCTCATGTGAACATTGGTTAAGTGTTTTGGTTCATTAATGAGTCCTATTCAAGCATGGGTGAGAATATAGAGGTGAGTGGGATTCTCTAGGTGGCAATAAATGCTCATGGGAGAGCCAAAATGGACCAAATACGCCACTGGCACCCCCTATTCAAACCCATATCACCCAAATCAAGGATGTAGCACCCCAAGGCATTACATGAGGTGCACATGTGCTAGGTTGACCAACTAGAGTGCTATTGTAGGTGTGAACGGGCCAAAATAACCAATTATCTTGTTGAATCTGCTCTCCTAAGTCTTAAACCATAGGATATCATTGCATGAAGGAAAATAAAGTTATCCTAAGGTCAAAATTGTGTACTAAGCATGTATTACTGCTCCAACACCCCCCTTAATCCAGAATTAGTACAATTTAATCAAAAATATTTATTAAGGCCTTGGCAACTAAGGCACAAGTCACCTTTTACAACAAATTTTATTGATCCATGTAACCGAGGTAAGGAGGAAAACCTCATGGGACAAAACCTCCCCTAAAAAATGGATATTGCAGAGATCAAGAATTTCTTTAGCAGGTCCTCTTCTTCACTTGAATGAGCTGAAATAACAACTTCTTGGTGATGGACTTGGTGAATATGTTGTGGATGCCAATATCATGCGTCAATGCATCAAAGTGCTGTAAACAAAGATCATGTGGAGAGTCCCTTTGATGGTCATCATTTGATGATGGAGGGGAATCATAAGAATGTATTTTTCTGCAAGAATAATATTATATAATATCATAATCAACCATGGAAAATATATCTCTACAAACTCTCTCCCAAATAACATCAAAAGATTCAACAAAATCTACATTATGTGTAGTTGCCATATCATGAATAAAACCATGAATCTTTCTTCCAATTTGATGAAGAACCTTCAGAACTCCGTAAAAAATATCATGATGCTCTGAAATATCAGAATATATATCATACATAGTATAAAATATCATAGGTATGGTGTCTCCATGAGCGAATGGATCCATAGGAAGAGAAGAGTGGGAAAATAGATCACAATTGCAATTGAGCGAACCTAGAAGGTCTGGAGACTTGAGATTTGAACCATGGGTGGTGAAAGCAATTCCAGACATATGGAAAAGAAGTCCCATGAATGCCAATGATATGGCTTTCCAACCAATGAAATACATACAAGACATAACAGCAACATATACAAGAGACATAGCATTGGAAACTAAGCAATTTTCTGAATTTCAAACTAGTGAACTTGAGGGTTGATGGGTCTTTTGGTCATGATATGGTTGGGGAAATTATTCAATGACTATAATAAGATATATATCATCCTATTTATCATATTTAGAATCATAAATGGAAATATCTTAATGGATTTGGAAAGGGCTTTCAGAAGGCACATCAAAAGCTAGTGAAAAATGACTAGTTTTGGGAGGAAGCTTTAATGAACTGAATGGGAATTTTTTCAAGGAAGGGATGGAGGTTTCAGGTTATAATATATCATAAATATAGAAAAAATAATTGGGTTTTACCCATGCACCCAATACATTCTCAGCCTTACCATTTCCTTGCTTGTGCTCCCATATTTTTGCAAATTATGGAAGAGCAATATGGTTCTCCTCAAGGAGCTTGGTCAAGATATCCATTTTATTTATGAAGAAATATTTCTCAAGATGTGAACCTATGCAATAATCACATGTGGATATTTATCTATTATTTCTCCTCCTCTTGGATCTCGAGCTCCCATCAGTAGAACTAGAGCTTTCTAAACTTGATTTCTTCTTCTCTTTCTCCTTTTGCTTCAAATATTTATTCTTGCTCTGGGATTGATTTGATACACCAGAAGCAAGGGATTGATCCTTGGATTTTATTATGGTACCCGTTTTTATGAGATTGTCCCACTCCTAAGTCAAAGACTCCATGAAATCTGTTAGCGCAGGCATCTTCCAATTTCTAGTTGTAAGTTTGCTAGAGTAAAATGTCAAAACATATAAAGAATAATCCGGCCCCAACTTAGAAGATAATATTATCATCTTTCTTCTCTATGCCACATTGTTTTAGATGAAGTACTAGTGCTTTAAAATTGGTGAAGAAGTCTTCAATGGTCTCGTAGTGAGTTGTGCTCAGTGAGATTAGCTCATTCTCAAGATGATGGCCTCTCATTTCATCTATCTTCCCAAATAGTGACTCAAACTTGACCCAAACTTCATTCGGTGTGCCAAGAATTTATATGTGAAAGAGAAGTTCTCTTGAAATGCCGAGGCAGAGCATACTGAAGGCCTCATCAAGCCTATTAAAATATTTAGCTTTCTCCACAGCATAATTTGGTTCATTCTAAGTTCCCATGGTGACCCGGTGATGGCCTCAAAGACCAACTAGATCCAAGAATTCTACTAACAAGCTGAATTCTTGATTGAAATCTTCTTTCCACAAACTTTAACTCATGTATCTTTCCCTTCTGCAAGATCATTCTTCTGCAATCTCCACCTTTCCGCAACTTATCTTTTCTACAAATGTCGTTCCACAAGACATTTCTGCAACTCCTTTTCCACAACATTGCAGATTGTGGGATGTGGCTTTACAACTTTTATTTTTTTAAATTGAACTTCCACAACTAATTGTGGTCACAATGGTTTATCCCACATGCGGATTGCAGAACTTGACTTATCGAAAACTGAGTTCCCGCAATTTCCATGTTTCCTGATTTCCGCAATTTTGAAGTCTTTCGCACCGTCAATTCTTACGGATTAGTTCTTGATCATTGATTTGTCTCCAGATACAGAACAGATTGTAACCATTAATTTCCATCGTGATCTTTCTTCGTCGTTCGATCTTCTCTGAGATATTTCTTCGTAGCTCACCAAATTGATCACTGAAAGGATCAATTTCTCTACAATTCAGGAACTAAAGAATTTATACACATAACTATATGGAGTGAACACAAAATGAATTCATATCTCTACATATTTATATAAAACCAGGAATCCATCAAAACACACATAGAATGTAATCCTCTATTTTTATTCAACTTGATCGAAATTTAAAACACACGGAATTCAACTTATTCACTCCTTATGTGCACACTCTTTATTCTCTCATCTTTCACTCTTTTTTCCTTTTCCTTTTGCCCCTCCTTCCTTCTATACCTTTTACACTCAAATTAATTTATAACACTCAAAAAACCTGTCAAATCCAACTAAGTTGGACCTGAGGACCTAATAATAGAAAACCCTATTGACAAAGATCAATCCTTGAGAAATCCACACATGGATCAAGGAGAACAAAGGAAAAATTGCCACTTGTTACAAATTTAAAACTAATTCTATATACTTGTCATCGAACCCTATCCATCTAGAGCTTGATTACAAGGCAAGCTGATTCATTAGTAAATGAACTTTGAGCAATATGCTAAGCTGATTCATCAATCAATGAACTTTGAGTTGGATGCAACTACATCATACTCCTGGGAAGAAAATAAGTTTTCATTAAGTCTTCAGGCAGTACATTGTACTTGAAAATTTCTTGCTCTGTCATCTAGGTTGCATCTTTAGTAGGTTGATTTCTCCATTTGACCAGGTATTGAAAGAAGGTTTTGTTCCTGATCTTCCTTAAGATTATTTTTGTCAAGGATGGCTTCAATCTGAGGTTGTTCTTTTTGTGGAATTTATCCTTTCCAATCTATAGATGGATCATCTCTATCTAAATTTACACCATCTGGTTGGATACTTGCATCTCTAAAAGGATACAAATCTGAAATATTAAAAATTGGTGAAATCTAAAGGTCAGAAGGAAGTTCAATTTCATAAGCATTTGCAAAAAACTTCCTTAAAAATTTACAAGGTCAGATATTTTTAAGCTTCAACTTATTATAAGTTCCTTTAGGGAACCTTTCCTTTTTAATATAGGCCATCACTAAATCTCCAATCTGAAAATTCACTTCTCTCCTCTTTAGGTATGCTCTTTGTTTATACTTCTTCGCACTTTCCTGTAATCTCTTCTTGATGTTTTCTTGTATCTCATGCATACTAACTGCAAAGCCTTCACCCTATGCACTTCTCTTTTCCTGTTTTCCCAAATCTCTAAGTTCATATACACCTCTCGGATGCATCCCATAGACAATTTGAAAAGGACTCATACCTATACTTCTATTGGGTGAATCACTGTATGCGAACTCAACCTGAGATAAAGCTAAATCCCACTGTTTTGGATGTTCATACACCAGACTTCTCATTATATTTCCTAAGCTCCTATTTACCACTTCAGTATGTCCATGAGTCTGAGTGTGATAAGAAAAACTAAAACTGAGATTAGTCCCCAATTTCTTCCATAGAGTTCTCCAAAAATGACCAACAAATTTTGTATCTCTGTCAGACACAATAGTCAAAGGCAAACCATGCAACTTTAAAATTTCTAAAAAGAATAGATTAGCAATGTTTGTTGCATCATTAGTCTTTTTTCATGCAATAAAATGAGCCATTTTGGAAAATCTATCTACTACAACATAAATTGAATCATGACCTCTATGAGTTCTAGGTAAACCTAAAACAAAATCCATGCTTGTTGAATCGTAAGGCCTAGCTGGAATAGGTAATGGTTGATACAATCATGTGCTCTGACTTCTCCCTTTTGCATGTTGACAGAATCTACATCCTTCAACAAAATTCTTCACATCATGCTACATCTTTGGCCAAAAATAAAAATTACTCACCAGAGCAAAAGTCTTGTCTTGCCCAAAATGTCCTGAGAGAACCCCACTCTGCTTTTCTTGAAATTAAATTTTCCCTCATTGAACATCTTGGAATACACAACTTACTATCTTTGAACAAAAATCCTTCTCGCATCATATAATCTAACCACTAGCTTCTGTTATGGGTAACTAGATTTTCATAGGAAGCATAAATATCCTTGAAATATACATCTTATTTATACATATCAATCAAATTTTCAAATCCCAGAGTACTGGCCTTAACTTCTTGCATTACCAAACTTATCCTGCTCAAAGCATCAGTAACTTTATTAGACTTACCACTTGTATGTTTGATAACGAAGGTAAATTTCTGCAAAAATTCTACCCATTTAGCATGCCTCTGATTTAATTTAGGTTGTTGTTGATGAATTACAAATCATGATTGTCAGAATACAAATTAAATTCCCTAAGCATTAAATAATGTCTCCACTTTTTAAGAGCTTGCAAAACAGCATATAATTCTTTATCATACGAAGAGTACTTTTATTTGGCTTCATTCAAATTTTCACTGAAATATTGCATTGGCCTCTGTTCTTGACTTAAAAATTCTCCCACTGTTTCTCCACTGGCATCTGTCTCCACTTGAAACACTTTATCAAAACTTGAGAAATCCAAAATAGGCTTCTCAGTTATTTTCTCCTTCAATAATTTAAAATTTCTATCAGCTGCTTTGGTCCATTAGAAAGGCTATTTACTTCCTCTGAAAGTATATATTAAAGGTGCACAAATGTGACTGAAATTCTTAATGACCTTCCTATAGAAACTAGCAAGTCCATGAAAAATTATTACCTCATAATCATTCCTTGGAACTGACCAATTTAAAATTGCTTGCACTTTATCAGAATCCATTTTCAGTCCTTGTTCTGAAACCATGAACCCCAAGTAGACCAATTCTTTTTTCAGGAATCTACACTTCCTCAAATTTATCAGTAGCTTCTCATTCTGCAAAGTCCTCAACACCAACTTAATGTGCCTTAAATTCTCTTCTCTGTTCTGACTAAAAATCAGGATGTCATCTAGATATACTATCACAAATTTTCCAGTAAATTCTTTCAGAACCTCATTCATCAATCTCATGAAAGTACTAGGTGCATTTGTAATCTCAAATGGCATCACTAACCACTCATATAGACCATCATTAGTTTTAAATGTTGTTTTCCATTCATCCCCTTCCCTTATTCTAATCTGATGATATCCACTTTTCAAATCTATTTTGGAAAAATATTTTGAACCACTTAAACAGTCCATCAGATCATCAATTATGAGTAAAGGAAATCTATACCTGATAGTGATCTTGTTGATTTCCCTAGAGTTAGTACACATTCTCCACCCGCCATCTTTCTTTGAACTTAGCACAGTGGGTACAACACAAGGACTCAAGCTCTCTTTCACCAATCCCTTCTCCAACATCTCCTATACTTGTTGTTTGATTTCTTCATTTTCTAGAGGGGTAAATCTGTATGTTTCTTTGTTAGGTAAACTTGCACCAGGTATTAAGTCAATGTGATGACTAATACTTCTTACAGGAGGTAATTCATTTGGCAATTCATCCACAACAATGTCAGCATACTAATCAAGCAAAGTTTTAACTTCATCTAGATCATCTAAATCTGTAGAAGTTAAAAATACCTTTGGCTTACCAATAAGAGAAAAATGTAGATCCTTTTCTTTCTAAACTTCTTGTAACATTTCTTTTCCAGACATCAGCAGAATGCTTGATCCTAAACTTCCTTGAACTACTTCACCTTCCAAGGGTGACAAGGTATGTCTCTTCCCATCTTTCTCCAGAGAATAAGTATTCTTCCTCCCATCATGAACATCTTTCCTGTCATACTACCATGGCCTCCCTAAGAGTATATGGCATGCATCCATAGGCATTATGTCACACAATATTTCACCCTTGTAAGTACCAATATGGAACTCCACATTACATTTCTCATTCACCAAGAGTTGATGTCCTTTCTATAACCAGGAAACTTTGTAAGGAGTGGGATGCTTCATCCTCTTCAATCTAGGCTTCTCTACCATCTCTGTGGAAACCAAATTATCAGTACTACCACTATCAATAAACCATTTTACAACACTTACCTTGTGACTTACACCTTGTTCTGAACAGACTTTTCCTTTGAGCTGGTTCATGTACCTGTTTCTCTGTCTTCACCATGACTCTCTTCAACAAAAGAGCCTCTCCATCCTCTGGAGGATTATTCACCTTTGTTTCTTCTTTTGATTCTTCTTGAGCCTCTGTAACATTCACATTTCTCTAACTTGTATATTTATTTCTCGGACAATCCCAAGACATATGTCCAATATCTCCACAAGTATAACATCTTACTTCTCTATTTCTACCTCTTCCTCTACCTCCTCTGAATCCTCCTCTCTAGAATGATTGACTGCTACTGCTAGAACTTTTAGCTTCATCTTTAGAAGTTCTACCTCCTCTGTTTGGAACACCTCTGCCTCTTACCATGTTCTTTCCTCTATTTCCTTGGTTTTTCTTTCTTAGAAATTTCTCTTTTACCTTTAAAGATACCTGATATGCATCTTCTACAGTTTTAAAATTTTATAGACTAAGTTCATCCTTTATATCATATATCAACCCATTCATATACCTAGCTACTCTTTCTAGACCTCCCTATGTGTGTCCAGATCTAATATTCAGTCTAAAAAACTCTTATGTATATTCCTTTACTGTCATAGCCTTCTGTCTAAGGTTCTGTAATTGTCTAAGAAGATTTAACTAATAGTCCTTACGCATAAATTGAATTTTAATATTATACAGTATCTTATCCCAAGAGTTAATTTTTTTCTTACCTATTCTTTCTCGATTCATCTAGAGCTCATCCCACCAGATAGTTGCATGTCCCTTCAATATAGTAGCTGCATATCTTACTTTCGTCTTGTCTTCTATCTCTTCAAAATCAAAGTATTTACTCGAAGCATTAATCCAATCCATAAGTTCTTCAACATTTAAGTTACCTGAATACATAGGTACTTCTATTCTTGGTCTACCACTAGTTTTCATCAACATCTTCAAGATTTTAACTTCATTGGGATCTTCTTCTTCTTCCCCAGAGGATTCGAATTCAGTTTCTTCATCACTGTCATCTAAATTGTTTGAATGGTTCTTTATTTCCATAGCTTCTAACCTTTCTTCCAGTATTCTCATGTTTCTTTCCATTTCTATTTCTACAGGTTATCTTCCTCGACCACATCCTACAGGAACTCCATGTATGCACCCCCTTCTTGGTGGCATATTTCTTCACAGGCTCAACTGTTCAACTGAGCCACTACGCAGAATCTTTGTCCTGCTCTGATACCAAGACCGATGGCCTCAAAGACCAACTAGATCCAAGAATTCTACTAACATGTTGAATTCCTGATTGAAATCTTCTTTCCGCAAACTTTAACTCATGTATATTGCCCTTCTGCAAGATCATTCTTCTGCAATCTCCACCTTTCCACAACTCAGATTTTCTACAAACATCGTTCCGCAAGAGGTTTCTGCAACCCATTTTCCACAACACTGCGGATTGCGGGATGCGTCTTTACAAATTTTATTTTTTTAAATTGAAATTCTGCAACTAATTGCGGCCACAACGTTCTATCTTGCATGTGGGTTGCGGAACTTAACTTATCGAAAACTGAGTTCCCGCAATTTCCACGTTTCCCTATTTCCGCAATTTCGAAGTCTTCCACACCGTCGATTCTTGCGGATTAGTTCTCGGTCGTTGATCTGTCTCAAGATGCGGAACAGATTGTAACCGTTGATTTTTGTTGTGATCTTTCTTCATCATTCGATCTTCTCTAAGATCTTTCTTCATAGCTCGCCAAATTGATCATTGAAAGGATCAATTTCTCTACAATTCGAAAACTAAAGAATTTATACACATAATTGTATGGAGTGAACGTGGGATGAATTCATATCTCTACATATTTATATAAAACTAGGAATCCATCAAAACACACATGGAATGTAATCCTCTATTTTTTATTCAACTTGATCGAAATTTCAAACACAGAGAATTCATCTTATTCACTCCTTTTGTGCACACTATTTATTCTCTCATATTTCACTCTTTTTTCCTTTTCCTTCTACTCCTCCTTCCTTCTAGAACTATTACACACAAATTAATTTATAAAACTCAGAAATCTTATCAGATCTGACTAAGTTGGACCTGAGGACCTAATAACAGAAAACCCTATCGACAAAGATCAATCCTTGAGAAATCCACGCAGGGATCAAGCAGAAGAAAGGAAAATTTTCCACTTATTACAAATTTAAAAATAATTCTATATACTTGTCATTGAACCCTATCCATCTAGAACTTGATTACAAGGAAATTCGATTCATTAGTAAATGAACTCTGAGCTGGATGCTAAGTTGATTCATCAGTTAATGAACTTCGAGCTGGATGCTCCCGCATCACCTGGTAGAGGCCTTTGGACCTCAACGGGATGACCATCTCAGCCTTCCACTCAAAATAATTGAATGGAGTAAGAATATCTTGATTTTTCTCCATCCTTCTTGCGCAACCTATGACAATAAATGATGTTAAAACTGCAAAGCAAACACTCAAATTTTCTGAAAATATGCCCTAAACAGCAACTCAAACCTCACAATATCTGTTTGCAGCTCCAAATAGCTCTGATACCATGTAATAATTTACTTCTCAATCAGATATAGGAGCTAGAACAATATTTACACATGAAGTGTTTGAAAAAATATGCAAGAGAATCAACAAGAGACAGAAAATAGCTGGAATAGCAGATGTGAATGGTGCTAATTGTTGATCATATTATTATCATACATCTTGTAGATGTTATGGTACACATTTATAATACATTGGACAAAATTTGAGTCGCTTTGGCAACCAATTGGGAAAATACAAGTGTCATGATGAGATTTGACCCCAATCCCCCCTAGGTGGACCAAAGGAGCTCCAACTCAGCTCAAACAGTCACAAAACCTTATGTGAACATTGGTGAAGTATTTTGGGTAATTAATGAGTCCTAGGAAAGTGTGGGGGAGAATATAGAGGTGAGTGGGATGCTCTACGTAGCAATAAATGCTCATGGGAGAGCCAAAATGGAGCATATACACCACTAGCACGCCCTAGTCAAACCCTGATCACCCAAATCAAGGATTTAGTGCCCCAAGGCATTAAATGAGGTGCACATGTGTTGGGTTGACCAACTAGGGCATTGTTGTAGGTGTGAATAGGCCAAAATAACTAATTATCTTGTTGAATCAGCTCTCCTAAGTCTTAAACCATTGGATATCATTGCATGAAGGAAAATAAAGTTAGGATAAGGTAAAAACTATGTACTAAGGATGTATTACTGCTCCAAAACATGGATTTAGGTGATACAGCCTCTGCCTTACTGGTTTCACATCTAGCTTTAATGGGATCTTTATCTCCCCTAAATCACCCAGTATCCCCTTCATTTCAGAGAACTTGGTCAGAAATAAATCCTGAAACTCATGTAGCAGATATGTGATCTTTGCAATGGTATATTCATCCCATTAGTCCCCAACACTTGCAAATTTTGGGTTTTCCTCCGTCCCAATGTTGACTTTCCTTATCTTCAATGGTTGATTCATTAGGTCCGTTGGTCCATCCGGTGTTGCGACATCCCAACTACCCTTTGTTTCTAGGATGTTGATGTTTCATAGCTCATCATCATCCTTAGGTCCTCTGGATACATTATAACATTTCATCATTGACTGCATGTGGAAATGCGCATGTGGATCCGTTGTGTATGCAATGGGAACCACCTTCAGCACCACATCGCGGATGAGTTGTAGTGTGTTGTGGACATCTAGATTGGCATCCGCGAAGCTAATGGTATGCGTAAAACAAACTTTCAATTCCTCCCAAGTGGTTATTTCCTTGTGCAGCTCAGCTCGTACATACCATGATCGTGGTTTCTCATCTAGTGTGTGAACTAAGGCATGGACCCATTCATCCCTTGGTTGTGATGCCCATAAGGTCTGACATTCAATCAGATGATCGCCCAGACTATTATGCTTGTCATATCATCCAGCATGGTATACTTCTACATCTCCAAACTAAATTGTCATCAGTCGTCAATGCTGTGACCATCCAGTAATTGATTTTTTATGAGTTTCCCACCATCGTGCTGAAGTATCTTTCAATGCCTCCTCCAACGCCAGCAACCGCTGTGGTTCTGACACTTTCTCTTTGAACTCAACAAGAAACTTAGAGAACTCAGGAATTCCTTCATAAATGGGTAATTCAATAACCTTAGTCGTGACACGGCATAGAGACTGCATGATCAAACCACACTTCATGACCGATACTTCATGCATGTGATTCTGCCAGTTCTCTAATGCATCATCTAAATCGAAAGATGCAGAGCTAGCACTGCACCAACCTAGTTCTCCATCAGTAGTCGGATGTATATAATATTATGAAATATTATAAGCATGATCCCATCCCCTGACAACTTCATCTTTTACTGGCTCAATATACCTTCTCCCTTTGCTTGGATCCATGGGAGCGATTAATTTGACGTCTTGATTCTCAAATTTCATCATCCGCTTTTTAAAGTTGATTACTATCATACCATCATTCACCCATCCAATCCCCAGTAACATGGGATAGGATCCTCCACCCTCTACAACTTCAATTACATCAAAATCATCATAGGTATTCATACCTTCAACATCCACTACCAGGTGCGACATACGCCGGATCGATTGTACCTTGGCTTGATTAGCCAATATCAGTTGCACTGGAGACCATACCAATGTTGGCCTCCCCATCTTTTGCCATGTCTATTTTGTCAAGATATTAACATCTGAGCCCAGGTCCAAGATGATTGAATCTACTTCATAGTCCCCAATCTGAATGTTCATATGCATCTCTTTCCCTGTATTTTTCTTGTGCATGGAATTCATTGCGGAATCCTTTTGTCATTTATCTGGTTGATACATCAAGATTTCCATCTTAGCAAGAGCATCAGGATCTCTTGCCAGCGACAAGCAACTTTCAAAGAAGCTCTGCAATGTATCATGTTATCGCGATGGTCCTACCTCCAAAGAAGAATCAAAAGCAGTGGGCATTTCATATATGAGTGACTTACGAGGATTTATCTCAATTGAAACACGTGCTTCAAATAATGTGTCTTTCTCAACATCGACGTCAAACTGTGCCTTCTTCTTCCCAGCCAGCCGAACTTGTGGACGGGGCCCATATTCTCTTGTCATCGTGCCTCCGTGTGTGATGACTGCGACATCAACATCATGTGTCCTAGGTTCCGCTGAAATCATCGCAAGCGTTGGTCCTTGATTCTAGTTCAATGGTGGATTCATAGGTTGACCCACATTCTGATTTGTATTTTGATTCGAAATCGGAAGTTGGTTATGCACTTGATTCTGCAATGGAGGCTGATTTTTTACTTGATTTTGGCTCTGCAACTGATTATGGTTATGTAATTGATTCTGATTCTATAACTGTGGTACATTTTCAGCCTACCAGATCGCAATCAATTGTGGATAGTTCTCAACGGTGTTATCAATCGCGGTACAATACGTGCATCTACACTATAGTTGTGAACAATCTCTTTGGTAATGCCCCAACATGCCACAATTGTAACATTGGACAGGTCTGTGACCTCATCCACCTCCTCGACTGAAGCCTCTTCCTCGTCCTCTTAATCCTCCACAGAATCCTCCTTGTTGTTGGTACTGCGGCTGAACCAATTGCTACAGTGGGGGATTCGACTACTGTTGAACATAGTGTGCTGAATGGACATATTGTGGCTATTGTGGTTCCATATGCATCTGATTCTAATGGGGTTGTGGCACAAACTGTTGTGGTGGCTATTGCATCTATTGTTGTGGTATAAACTGCATCTATGGTGGAGGTGCATACTATGGTTGAGGTGTTGGTTGCACCACCTGCGGCTGTGGCGGCTGTATCGTCTGATGATCCTCTCCCTTCACATAATACAAGTCATGTGTTCTATTCTGGAGTAGGTTGTATGCATGACACTCTTTATATATCTTCATGCCCAACAGATCAACAAAATGAGAAGTATAGATTTGTCGGCTTCATAACCATCTTCTGCATTTATCCACATTCCTTATGTCGATGCCCATATACTTGATCAATGCGGAACCATGGTACACTGCCGCAACTCAAAGGGTTTGGCGCCCCTCACACAGGTAGTTTCATAAATCTGGGAAAGTGTCCTTGGTATGTCCATGTGTGCAACATCGAGTGCACCAAATATCCTCTTGTTGTTCCTTTCCCTTCTTAATGTCTTGTAACTAAAGTGTCAAGTTTGCTAACTGCGTCTGAATTTGGTTCATACCAACTGCATTTTCATCACCCAGTAGAACTTCAAGCTGGATGCTCTCGCATCACCTGGTAGAGGCCCTTGGACCTCAATGGGATGACCATCTCAGCCTTCCACTCAAAATAATTGAATGGAGTAAGCATATCTTGAGTTTTCTCCATCCTGATTGCGCAACCTATGACAAAAAATGATGTTAAACCTGCAAAGCAAACACTCAAGTTTTCTGGAAATATGCCCTAAACAACAACTCAAACCTCACAAGTTTTGTTTGCAGCTCCAACTAGATCTGATACCATGTAATAATTTACTTCTCAATCAGATCTAGGAGCTAGAACAATATTCACACATGAAGTGTTTGACAAAAATATGCAAGAGAATCAACAAGAGACAGAAAATAGCTAGAATAGCACATGTGAATGGTGCTAATTGCTGATCATATTATTATCATACATCTTGTAGATGTTATGGTACACATTTATAATACATTGGACAAATTCAAGTGGATCTAGAAGCAAATTGGGAAAATACAAGTGTCATGATGAGATTTGACCTCAATCCCCCCTGGGTGGACCAAAGGAGCTCTAGCTCAGCTCAAACAGTCATGAATCCTTATGTGAACATTGGTGAAGTGTTTTGGGTCATTAATGAGTCCTAGGCAAGTGTGGGTGAGAATGTAGAAGTGAGTGGGATGCTCTAGGTGGCAATAAATGCTCATGGGAGAGCCAAAATGGAGCATATACACCACTATCACCCCCTAGTAAAACCTAGATCACCCAAATCAAGGATGTAGCACCCCAAGGCATTAAATTAGGTGCACATGTGTTGGGTTGACCAACTAGGGCGTTTTTGTAGGTGTGAACAGGCCAAAATAACTAATTATCTTGTTGAATCAGCTCTCCTAAGTCTTAAACCATAGGATATCATTGCATGAAGGAAAATAAAGTTAGCATAAGGTCAAAACTATGTACTAAGGATGTATTACTACTCCAAGCTTGTCAAAAACCCATCTATCCTGTCATACCACATCCTGGGTGCTTATTTCAATATGTACAAGGCCTTCTTCAATTTGCACACATGAGTCTCTTTGTCATGTGTCTCAAATCCTAGTGGTTTCTCCACATACACTTCCTCTTCTAATATGCCATTTAGGAAGGTATCCTTTACATCCATATGATGTACCTTCCACTTAATTACTACAACTATTGGTAAAATAGCTCTAATCGAAGTGTACCTAGCTACACGAGAACAATTATCCTCGTAATCGATGCCCTATTTATAGTAGAATCGACGAGCCATGAATATTTCCTTGTTTTTCTTGATGTTTCCATCTGTTTAATGCTTGATCTTGTAGATACACTTGGAAGACACTATAGACTTCCCTTCAAGTATTAGAACCACATCCCATACATCATTCTTCATGATCGACTGGTACTCTTCGATCATAGCATCCTTCCACTCTTTGTACTTGGTTGCGTATTCATAGCTGGAAGGCTCTACATCAATGATGTCACATAATAGTGCCACATAACTAGAGTGTGTACGAGTCCTCTTTATTTCTTTGGAAGTCTCATCTAGAGCACCATACTTCTCAGCATATTGGATGATCTCTCATGCCCTATCTAGCCTTCTATTGTGTGTGTTCATCTATTAGGGTGGATCTACTGGTCTCTATGGCTTGGTCATATCATGATCCTCATATTATTTTGAATTCCTCTCTTCCATTAATGTGTCTCTAATTTTGGAAGCTTCAGGTTCTTCTTCATATACTTCATCGAAGTGAATATGCATTGATTGTTATGGTTCAACCATCATCACTTTTTCTTTGGAACAAGTCTCATCATTCTTCACGTATAGGTGATTGCACATGATCTTTCTTACAAGTTAAATTTACTTTCATGATTAGAAATATTTCATCATTTTCAAAACATATTAATAATGACAAATTATTATGCATAAAGACATTAGTCACATAGTCACACAACTATCTTAGCCAACACAACATTCATCCATATCCCGTATACATATGGTAGCTTTCTAGATGCCATTCATCTCTATTAGGACATAATTAAGAGCGTGCACTGCTCCCAACATGTTAGAAAAGAGGTTTCATTCTAAATAAGTAGCAATGGAATGTTGATAGTGTAGCAGGGATTTCTCCTTGCTACAGGGGCAGGAATGGCTCCCTTTTGTCTATAGGATAGAAGGGCGGGTTCCTACTTGGAAAAAGATTGAAAGGAAAAATGAAATGTAAAGAACAGAAATAAAAGCAAAGATGGAAGAGAAATATGGAGAACCCCTTTGCAAACAAAGGTTAGGGTTCTGCTTCCAATGACCTACAAACAATGATTAAGCTACTATAAACTAAAATACCTGCAAAACGAGTTAGGAAATAAACCTGCAAATGAAATCATGGGTTAGAAAACAAATAAACTACTAAGAAAATAAACAAAACTAGAAAACACAGTTATACCTTCTCTTTGGGTGGAAATGAGCCACCATTCCCTAGCTTGTGGAAGCACCTCTCTTGGATGGGGGAGCTATGGCTCAATGGAGATGGAGGAGAGAGAGTGTGGGTGGCTTGAGAGAAAAAGGGTCTCAAGGCATCCATGGGCAACATAACAGTATGCAAGGGAGAAGTGTTTTAAGAGTGACCCCCCACCCTCCTTTTATAGATTTTTTAGGGGTTTTAGGGTTTTAAGCCGTTGGTCCGGGCTTTAGCCCCTTCCACCAAACTTTAGCTCTTTTTAGGGTTTTAGGCTCCTTTGAGGGGTTTTAGCCCCTTTTTGGAGGCCTTATCCCCTAGGAGAGTATTTTAGGCTCCTTTTTGGGGTTTGTAAGCCCTTTTCTTCATCCTTAAGCATTTTTGAGGGTGTGGGGGTCTAATGGAGGGTCGTGGAGTGGTGTCCTTGGGTGGTGTAGGTCATAGAGAGCTTAGTGAGGGATTTTTTGGGTTAACAGATTGGCCCCTGATATGTGAGGGTAGGAGCTCATCGTATGGCCAACGGACATCATAGGATTTGCGGCGGTGAGGTGGTGCTTTCGGGGCTAGGGCATGGTGGATTTTGTTTTTTATATTAATATGGTTCCCATCAATGGGTGAGATACAAATAATGTGTGACATGTATATGGATGAGGCGGGCATCCCCATGCTTGTAACAATGTCAAAAGAATAATTTGATCTATGCTCTAAAATACAAGAGTCGGTCATATACAACTGATGATACAATACTGGTTGCCTCAATGTGAGGCTGAATACAGTACTGATCTGGTACATTGGACTCGTGGCATTCTCATGGAATGTTATATATTCATGACTAACGGCCTGTTGGATCTAGGACAGTACATAGTTGTATGAACTCGTTGATTGAGAGTCAGAGTCTTTGTGGTACAAGTATGCTGCATCAATCATAAATCTATATAGAAGCACTGATGGGGCTTCTGAACACTGTCTCCAACGCAACCTGGAAATCACAAGGGACTTAACCTGTTTAGGTCCCTCGAATAGACTCATTAATGTGCTAGAGTCAAGTGACATCCGGGGTCTTTGACCAAGTACTATGTGGACCAAACCTTGTAACAATCTCAATGGTGCGATGATGTAGTTGGAGTCGAGCACGTGAGAAACAACCATCCCAAGAGGCACTAAGGACTCCTCTCAAGTGGTCCAAGGAACTCATCAATGAGGTTAATGAAACCAGGATACAGGGACCTCTAGGTCTATCCTCTAGAATATATGTGTTGTCCTCAATAGAGGGAGACCTACCCCTAGTTAAGGCAATGATGTTTCCTTGACCAGGAGCGCAACGGAGATAACCGAAAGGTGTAAGACAATCTGTGGACTGACCCACTGAATGGGGGGGAGGGGGAGGGAAATAATTGAATAGGGGTAGGGGGAGTGTGGTGGACTCAAACTTCTTTTGTTGAGAGTATGATGGTAGGGCAGATGAAGCAGCAAATGAAACTTGACTCATGGGAATGGGATCATAACTGTAATACCGGGAATGTTGCTACAGATGGGAAATGCTTGGGGGAGGTAGACACTTTTTGAAATTGATGGGATCCAAGGAAGACACATTGCAGAGTACTCTGAACAAAGGCGACCCAATGTGGGAATGCTACCAAACTGTTTTCTGTAGGGTGGTGTCTAGGGACACCGTTATGGTACGATCTTGTGGATTTTTGGTGATCCTGAGAAGGTAAATGCTCGATGGTGCTTTCAATTTTAGAGAGTCAGAAAGCACGAAGAAGACTCCAGTGTGGGCTCTTTTTCATTGGTAGTCTCCTGTGCCTGAAAAAGGATAAAAGTATACATAGGAGAGCTCTCCCATCCTGGAGGGGATGAGAGACTTCTTTACCATTGGTATTCCAATCAGGCCAAAAAAGTTTAAACCTATACTGAATGGACGGTCATTCGGATACTTTTATGAGCATGAATGAAACCAAGTTTGCTCGACAATATTTTCTTGATGAGAAGGCTGGAAAAGAGCTTAACGAAAACCCATGGTGAGCTTTTTCGTAAAGTACGGCCCCTCTGCCCAAGAAAGCATAAAAGTATGTAGAAGGGAATGGTCTTGGCTTGAATACACCAAGGTGGTCCTTTTCATTTAATGGTCTACATGGTTTGCAAAAGGAGGTAAATGAGACGATGTAGACGCCCTTTCATATACTTTCGCGAGCGGGAAAGGAAGCAGCTGTGCTTCGCTATCTTTTCATTGTTTTAAGGAGTTAGAAAAGAGCTTAAACAAAACTCTAGTGTGGTCAATCGATTGCGGTGGCACAGGTGGTGCCCCATGTCGGGACGATGGACAAAGGTCCAAAGGTCATCTGCATAGTATGGACAGCACAGAAGGCTCTCAAACATACCAATACATACGTGGTATAGATCATGGCAGAGGCTCGTGAGTTGGTGTAGCAGAGGCACGCAAACTGGCGTGGCTCTCAGACAAATCTCAGGAGAGTGTGTGTGTGTGTTGCAGTGGACGGACTTGAATACATGTGATGTGAGTGCAAATCCAAGGGCGTTTATATGCCAAATACATACAAGAAAAGTAAATTGTTTTGTGGACAATGGTCTAGAAGTCCGCATAAGGTGCGGTGGATGAAGAGACAACTATGTGTTAAAATTCAAAATAAAAGTAAAAAAATGGCATTCCTTAATGGGCAGTGACCAAAAAACTCACATGAGTAGCGGTCGGGAAGTGTGATACAAGTATAGGTCCGTAGACACTTGCATCGTCATGCCATGGCTCGTAAATTGAGGTGACTGGTGGGAAATGGTCCCAAAATTGATTTATTAAAAATGAGACAATGGTCTCATCAAGAGATAGAGAACATAATTCTAAAACCAGTGGCATAAACGGCGTCTCAAACGGAGTCCGTATGGTCCTGTTATGTCGATCAGAAGAAATTAGGTCAAATGGGGCCTATATAAGGGTGGGATCCACTTGGTGAGGTGTCATTGTCACTGTTCATTGTGAAGTTGGAGAGGTGGGCCCTAATTCTTCATTTGCTGATTTCTCTTGATCCAACTAAAGGTTTTGAGTGCTGCGACTTGCAGGTAAGAGCTCTCACTGAAACTCATCTTTTTGGTGGTTTACTTTCTGGATTTGGTCACCCGGAGGCCCCCCATGAGCAGTTTTGGGTTTCATGGGGGCCAAGTCGCACCTTATGAAGGAAAAGGTGCACCATGGGTGCATTTGTGGGGAAATTTTGAGTGCCTTGGGTGCTCATTTTTCCCAAACATGTGTGCCTTGGCCTCTTTTGGGTGTTTTTTGATGATGGGAGTGGATTACATCAGGATTTTTGCTTGTGCAGGATGGCAGAGATCAAGTGGCAAGAGAGAGACTGCAAGAGTCTCATCGATGCATCCTTACATGATGGGAATGTTAGGGATACATTAGCCTATTGCAGATTGCTAAAGTTTATGAGGATACCCCTCATCCAGAGCTTGTGTTTGCTGATGCAAACACTGGTGAGTTTTTGGGATGCTGATGAGGAGGTGTTCCTCTTTCAAGGCCAGCGTATCGAGATTACATTGGAAAATGTCTACTTTCTTACTGGGCTCCCTATGTTGGGATTGGTTGGTGACTTGATACCTGAGTTGTCTTGGGGGGAGACATTGGAGGAGTTGTGCGATCGACACTATTACGCTACGGCGTACGTGCGTGGCTCCTACATCTTGATGTGTGACATAAAGGATTTGTCCACATGGGAAGTGGGGACCTTATTACAGCATATCTTGGGTTCCACAGGGAGCCACAAGATCTCTGGTGATCAGCTACAGCTAGTATAGCATGCTATAGGTGGCACGTACTATGCATGGGGCCAAATGTATCTGCAGCCTATTCGGCATCAGCTAAACAAGTCGAAGACATCTGGTGCTGGTTTTTATTTTGGCTCTTTCTTGTGTGCTTTCTTTTTTGAGAAAGTACCTACACTTCATCCTCACCGGGTTGTGCAAGATAGTGGTCCACGAGAGCCACAAATGTACAGATGGTGTCAAATGATGATCCAAGAGGGTGGCGGCAGAGTGGGCCACTTTTTTACTGAGGAGCTGTTGGAGCAGTGGCACCAGCTTCCTGTAGTGATTGAGGAGTACCCATATGCGGGTATGGACTACCAGGGAGACCCTGAGATGCCTCGACCTCCTGGCCAGGCTTGGGGACCAGCTGGTATGTATGCGTGATTTTTTTATACTCATCTTTATATATAGTGTATTTGAGTTGGTTGGTAGTTTCTATTATTGATGTATGTGGACTGATGGTGTCCTTGTTTGTATATGTAGATATTGGTCCTTGCCCGTCGCCCAGGCATCGGAGGCGAGTTGTTTCCATAGCTCCTGCGGTGGTTCCTGTCGGGAGCTCCCGCAGGCGACGGCGAGAGATGGATGGAGTGTTGCCGTATCTGGAGCAGCTTGCTTCTGGAGTCTCAGATAATGGCTAGCAACATCTAAGTAGTGATATGATCGCCACTATTCACAGCCTTCCTTCAGAGTTGACTGGTGTGATGAGGAATATGGTGATGGCTTGTGAGCACTTTCGTCGGGTGGCGAGAGGAGATCTTCCTGCAGAGGATGAGTCCTCTGAGGAAGATGATGAGTCTGAGTCATATTATTATCCTAGTGGGGCTATCCCTAGTGCATTGGTGCACTTAGGGGTTTTTGTGTCGCTATGTATATCCTACTGAGAAAGCATATGTGGCTTCTCATTTTGTATTGGACATGTTTTGAACATGCGACTTATCTATTTATCTATATATTTTTTACGCACGTGGATGTGCTTTTATGGTTTTATTATGTGAGTCTTTTTTATGATGATGTGGAATGCAAATGTCCATGTGATGTATTGGTACACTTGTGTGTGTATTTTTAGACATAGTTATGCATGATGTTATGGTTGTATGTTTCCTATATGCGGTTATGGATGTGCCAATTTAGAATATCGTTAGCCATTTGATCTGCGACACTGTTGAGATTTTTGGGAACATGTGTGAATGTGATGGATTCAAATGTTCTAACCATTTGTTTAGTGCGCAGGTACTTTCTAAAGAGGCAAGGATCACGTACTCGGTAATGGTTATTCAACTGAGAAGCCAGCAGCTAGGAATCTAAGAAGACATCGAGATGGTGAATGCCTAACTGAAGAGCAGCGGCCAAGAGGCCATTGACACCATCATATTCAGCCTAGTTGTTGGTTGCAATGCCCACGTATATTCCATCGATTTGGATCAACTCATGCGATGGGGAGTAAATTACCCATGTAGCCGAGGCGAGGTTCAGAGACATTCTACTTGCTCCATCCGCGAATCCCATATACCGCTTTAAGGTGTGCTCCATCTGAAGCAATGAGAGGAAACGATACATAAGACTCAATTTTGAAAAATGTGTAAAACAAAAAATGGAAAGACTATAATACAAGTTGTAACGTTGTCACTCAAAGGGGTGATGTTAGAGGGAAAGTCGTTTGGAATTTCTAGTGATCAGAGGTCATTCCTTTGTGTGACACAATGAATCCTTGTAGACGGCCTGTGGGTACACATAAAACACACTTGAAAGGGTTCAAGAAGATTTTGTACTTGCGACATCATGAGAACACTTGTCACAGGTCGTCTATGTGTTGTGTTTGCTTTTGCAACCACATAATGAGGTTGTCGAAACAAACCAACATAATGTGAATGAGGTCGTGGAAGCAGTGTGTCATGGTGCGCTGGAAGGTGGCTCCAGCATTTTTTAGGCCAAAGGGCATGACTCGATATGCGTATGTGCCCCATGGGGTTGTGAATGCCATCTTATAACGGTCTTCTTTCTAGATTTGGATTTGGTTATATCTAGAAAAACCGTCCATGAAGGAAAAGGCCTCATGTCCGGTGCATGCATCGATGATCTGATCAATGAAAGGTGTGGGGAAGTTTTCTTTGGGACATGCCCCATTAAGGTCATGGAAGTCTATGCAAACGTGAATAGTACCATGTTTTTTATTCACGGGAATAGGATTAGAAACCCAAGTGGTGTACGCAATGGGATAAATGAAGCCGGGTGTGTGCAGCGTTTCTATCTCAGCTTTAACTACAGCCACTTTGGATGGATGGATGGGCCATTGCTTTTGGCGTACGGGTGCCACATCCGTCCATGTGCCAATGTGGTGTTCCACGATGGATGGATCTAGGCCGAGCATTTCAGTGTAATACCAAGCAAAGATGTCGCAAAATTCTTGGAAGAGGGCTTTGTAGGCATCGACCTCTTCCGGGGAGCAAGATGCCCCCAGCATGATTTCTTCAACAATCTCAAAATTGGTTGAGATGTCGATTTTAATGGTTGGAAAAATGTTCACCATATTCCCTTCTTCGAAGGCATCTAGTGCTAGGATGGGGTTCTTGAACCAGTCGACCTTCCCATGGATAAAATATTTGGTCTCCACGAAAAACTGGTCAAACTACAACACAAGTTCTTTAGGGAGTAAGAACAAGCAATGGTTCATGTCGTCCCATGGGTATTCTAGGGCGGTCAGAGCTTCCTGTATCTCCTCATCATTGCTAAAGCAACAAAGAGATAGGTCTGATGAACCATCATTGGAGGTGGAGATAAGCGGGTCAGTTGAACTGGCATCATGTAAATGGACATGGTGTCTGAAGAAGGCAGTGGGGGGTGAACTTCTTCAATCAAGGTGATTTCAGACTCAAGGGAATGTTGACGGAGGTCAGCTAGAGCCATTCAAAATTCAGGCAAGTCCTAGAAATGGTGAGAGTAATGTCCATACAAACCGCAAAGAGAGCAAGCATGGTTTGTTCTCAATGCCTTGTTCCTAACTATTGGTGCGGTTGGGAGTTCAACCACGGGGATGTTTTCATTTGTATCCATGGCATATAAATGCACATGGATCATTGGGATTTCAAGGTAGTTTTGAGTTGGATGGCCCTATTGTTCGCAGAAGGCATAAGGTGGGACTTGTCATGGCTCTACAGTGGCTTTGGCATTCTTGCCCTTGGCCCTTTTCAGGTGGGGCGATGCGGGTGTGACAGTTGGCTTTTGTGGGCTGGGTGGAGGGTGAGACTCCACCATGATGGGTTGCACTGGGGTTAAAACAACCTGGGGGATTGCTAGTTGAGCCAGTGGATCAAGATACCACACCAGAATTCCCAATGTAAAGTTGGGTAAGCTTAAAGTGGCCATTACCGGTTTTCTCATGACGTCGGGTGGGGGAAAGAGGATGAGAATTGTATGGACTGGAGATGATCCTAGATAACTCCCTACTAGTTGCATGTGGGGATGCGGTTGTGGTTGCGGCTGCATGAAATGCTGCTGCTGTGGGTGATGTTGTGGCTACTGTTAGTGTTGTGGTTGTGGTTGGGGCTGCGGCTGCGGTTGTTGTTTGGGTGCAGCGGTGCTTGATGAAACCATGCACAAGTCCATAGTTTCATTTTGTGTCATTGGTGGTGACACTAACAAGAAAGGAGTCGTCATGGTGGTATCGGCAAACAACCCAGGGCCCACATTCAACAATGGGGAGGCTTGTGTGTTTTAAACCATGGTGTTGATTGCATGGATGACATTGGCATGTGTAGTCATCCCTTGCGGCTCAATAGTGGTGATGGTCAGGATAACGTTGGCGGGTGCCATTAACCCTTGCGGATCATGATAAGTGAGTTGATCAACCGTCACAATCTTCCCTTCGTGGGGGAACATTATGAGACGGAAGACAGTTGATGCGACTGCTCTCATGGCATACATATAAATTCTTCCAATGAGAAGGTTATAGTCTAGTTGAGCATTGACGACCTCTATGTCGATCAACATTGTCTTCCCGGCTACTATCATGGGGACATGGGGGAGGATTCCTTGGGCTTTAGTGGGATGTCCATCATAAGCCTGCAGAGTTGTGGAGGAGGGTTGCAGAATTGGTGATCTAAGTTTCTACCAAACCAAGGTAGACATAACGCACGTGGATGCCCCCTCATCCACTATGCACCGGTGCACAACCAAATTTCAGATGGACACTAGGATTTGAAAGGCGATGGTCGATGGCATGTGCGGTTCTCCGTTCTCCATGTCGAATGTGATCAACTTGGAGTCGGAGGGGTCTACTACCCCAAGGGTAGCTAGTAAGGCTTTCTGCTACGTTGGGCATGTTTTAAGTACCTCAAGAGTAGACATGGCAATTGGAATTTGGGCCAAATCATCCACAATACTATATCTGACTACAGCTCTAGCTGTGGCATTATTGAAAATTTTGCATACGGGGGGGTCACAGGAATGGGGGTAACTGAAGAGGTAGGTTGACTATTTTGGACATTGAATCCATTGATGTGTCAGCAGGTTCAGTGGTGGTACCGTACTGATTCCGTCTAGTTTGCAAGTTGACCTCTTCAGTCGTCATGGCTAGCAGGTGGTGAACACCTATTTCAGCCATGGGAGGTGCCCTCAGAGTGTTGGGATTAGGTTGGGGATGGGGTGCAGTTGCCACCAATCCTTGCACTGGTAGTAGGTTTTGAAGCACCATAGGAGGAGGTCCTTGTGGTGTTCAGTTGGGTTAGGCTTGATTTACAGTGTTGGTGGCTTGTTGAACCTCATTCTGAATGGCCTGCTTAGCTCGACCCATGAGGGGACACTTGAATGTGTAGTGCCCATAAACATCATAGAGTGTGCACAGTTGGTTTGTGTGCAATAGGGCGTTGCATCTTGGTGCATTCTGTCGTGGGGGGTTTTGAGCTGGTCGGTTTGCCATGGCATTGTTGGGAGGGTTCGATTGTTGACCGCCTCCTTGTGGTTGGTTATTGCCTTGGTTGCGGGGCCGGTTATTTCTAGCTTTCCCTTGTTGATTGTTGGGGGCAGGCTGGTTGAGACGGTTTCATTGTGTGAACACTTATCCCAATGGAGTGGGTGGAGCGGGGGTGGGGGCTTGAACTGGTTGCACTGGTGGTTCATAATAGATTTGTGGGGGTGGTGGTGCCACAAATGTGGGAATTTTCCCCACATACTACTATGCTGGCCAAGCCATGGCCTGAGTTTGTTGCGATGTGCGGTTTGTGCATAGGAAGTTGTTGCTCCAAATTGGGACATCATTCTTGCGTAGTCTAGAGCTTGGTTTGGTAAGAAACATTAGCAATGTTGCTTGGTTGTGATGGAACTGTAGGTGGGGTTGATCAGTGTTGTGGATGTTGGGAGACCAATCTTATGATGCCATCTGCAGCATGGGATGCCCCTGGTGCATCGCGGTAGGAGGTACTCAGACAAGGAGCATCTGGAATGACCGTGTATAGATATCTAGATTGAGCATAGATCAGGTCAAACTGTTGAGCTTTCAGTATGGCCTCTTCTTTAGATTGAGGATGTTCGGATGCGACGTCCTTTGCTATGGGTGGGAGCAAGGTTTTAAGGAACCAATCCAAGAAGATCCTATCGTCAAGTTGGATTTTGCATAGGCTACGGCGTTGCCGCCACTCATGGATATGGTCGGTTATATGAGTGGCAGTGTTTTGACGGTAGGATAATAGGATCTCCACCCCCTCATCATATTTGACAGGGAGTTGGAAATACTATAGGAACATGAAGGCTAGGGAGTTGAAGTTTGGTTATTTGGCCTGCGGTAGCTCAATGTACCATTTGGTCGCAACACCTGTGAGGGTGCATTGGAATAGCCTCAGTCTGATGGAATCATATATGATGTTGTTTGACAAGCACCATAGATGGAATGTCATTATGTGGTTTTGGGGACATTCCCCTGCTTTTCCTTCAAACTTGGGGATGTCCAATGGCAGCTTAGTTGGCATGGTGGCCAGAAATCTTAATGGAAGATGGGGTCGCTTGTTAACCAAGCCAAATCAGGCAGGTTGAGCCATGAATGGTAGATTTGACCCTAGATTGATGTGGGATGGAGCTTCAATGGTGGTGGGATTTGTAGGTGCATAATGCATCTACACAGCTGGGGACACTTGCAGTGGCACCATTGTGGATGGGCCAATTCCCCCAAGTGTTGTGGGGGGGACGGTATGGGGTTGTTTTTTAACCGAACCAAATCAAGCAAGTTAAGATGAGCCATGAATGGCAGATTTGACCCCAGGTTGATGTGGGATGGAGCTGCGATGGTGGTGGGATTTGAAGGTGCATAATGCATATACACAGCTAGAGGCACTTGTGGTGGCACCATTGTGGATGGGCCAATGCCCCCAAGTGTTGTGGGGGGGATGGTATGAGTGGCAGGTACATTTCCCCCATGTATGATAGTAGGGGCCATGTAAATGGACGGTCCACTACCCCCCTGTGTGGCAGGAGGGGCAATGTGTGTGGAAGGGCCACTTCCCCCATGTGCTGGAAGTGGGCCAGCTTAGCTGGCCACTATAGGTGGTGGCAGTTGACTGATGACAGTCTGCATGACTGTGCTTGGGCCACTTGCCAGGTTGTCGGTGACAATTTGTGGTCTGGACATGGGTCCACTTGCTAAGGTTATGCCAAAAAATGGATCCAGGTTTGCACTAGCCATGTGGCTTGATGGTGCAGTATGCAGATCTCGTTCAAAATGATATGGGTCTGAATCTGAATCAGAGGCTATGTGTCCTTCCGATGGTGTGGGAGATCACTAAGAATGATTCCGTCAGTGTCGGTTGAGTGTTCTGAATGGTGGTGGTTTGCCTCTTAGGCGTGAGGAAGAGCATGGAAGATCAATTGTGTTAGATTTTATGTATGAAACTGGTGGGAATGATGTTTGGACCCTAGTTCCAGTGGCTTCCTATTGGTTGTAGGTGGTCACTTGGCCACCAAGACTGCCAGTAGATAGCGCTTGGCTTTTTCCTCATAGGTGTTTCTACTCAATCGAAAGGGGTCGTTTCCCGTTTCGCTTGGCAATTCCTCTCAACGGCTAGCTACTTTCGAGTTCCTGTGGTACTCCTCATAATGATTTTCTAGGCAGAGCCCAAGTACTTCCCACAGTTGAAGCAGTCAGGGACTTATGTCCTCAAAGACTGCAGATTTGTTTGTACTTAGTGTAAATTGATAAATTTTAAGGCTCTCTCAGCGTCATGAACTAAGTTGGGTTGATTACTTGGTATGGTGTATTTGTTTGTATGTTTTTCTAGTATTTGGTAGCTGCAGATGGTTTATGACTTCATCGTATTGTGGTATAGTTCATGTCATTATGTATGCAAGCATTGTATAGTCAAAAATTTGTGAACAAATACAGTTTTTAACCCTGAATGTTGATGGCCTAACTAGATGACTACCTCACACTGATATTCCTCTTCAACCAAGAGAAGGTGTTGGGCTCTCAACAAAATAGGACTAAGCCCATCCGTAGATCCACGGGTCACCTCCCAGATGCAAGGTTGGTCAACAGGGAGGACGCTTAGCGTCATGAGAATCCCTCCTTCTCTACCCCCTCTACCTTCCAGGTCATTCGGTTTTAATGGTTTGGAACAATATTAGTGAAGGGCCTAGATCTATACGAGCTTGCCCTTCGACGTATCCCAGAATACCCCAGAGGGTGATGACTGGGTAGAGGAGGAAGGGTAAGCAAGATAGTTAGTTTTAGGTTGATTTTAGTTAAGCTACATTCATTTGCTTAAGCCATTAAAATTTACTTGGAATTGACACATTATTTGTACAAGAAATTGCAGGAAATTGAAACAAAAAACACAAATTGACTTACAGTGTTGGACAGAGGCGGCTGAGCCACATTGACAGTCCCTATAAAACTAAAATTTAAGCTCTATTAAACTGAAATTGAACTTCTGATTGACAGACCGCACATTTCTCATCAAATTTGGTGAGGGGGTCGCAAAAAAAATTCAAAAACATGCGAGGGGGTCGCACAGATTTCACAAATAGTCACGGTCTGTGTTTTTGAGTGAAGCCGCACCTTTTGAGGGATTAAGTGCACCCTAGGCATGCTTTTCAGGCCATTAAGTGCGCCCTCATCCCCTGTTCAGGCCCGATAAGTGCGACCTGCCCCGGATTTGGGGGTTTTTCTAATCCTGAGTTAGATCCGACCGACAGTAACGTGTACTATGGCCAAATTGACTCAGATTTTCCTGGCAGAGGCTTCAGAAACACTAATAACTGGAAATAAACTAGATCTAAACTTAATTTGACATGAAATTTGAAAAACTAGGGAAAAACTTGAAAAACTTGAAATTTTAAAAATTTGGACCAGGGCTCCTATGGGATCGACCTAGTATGGTCACCAGTTCTGTAGCAGGGATTTCTCCTTGCTACAGGGGCAGGAATGGCTCCCTTCTGTCTATAGGATATAAGGGTAGGTTCCTTCTTCGAAAAAGACTGAAAGGAAAAATGAAATGTAAAGAACAGAAATAAAAGCAAAGATGGAAGAGAAATATGGAGAACCCCTCTACAAACAAAGGTTAGGGTTCCGCTTCCAATGACCTGCAAACAATGATTAAGCCACTATAAACTGAAATACCTACAAAAAATTTTAGGAAATAAACCTGCAAATGAAATCATGGGTTAGAAAACAAAGAAACTACTAAGCAAATAAACAAAACCAGAAAACACAGTTATACCTTCTCTTTGGGTGGAAATGGGCCACCATGCCCTAGCTTGTGGAAGTACCTCTCTTGGATGGGGGAGCTATGGCTCAATGGAGATGGAGGAGAGGGAGTGTGGGTGGCTTGAGAGACAAAGGGTCTCAAGGTATCCACAGGAAACATAATAGTATGCAAGGAAGAAGTGTTTTGAGAGTGACCCCCCACCCTCCTTTTATAGCTTTTTTAGGGGTTTTAGGGTTTTAAGCCCTTGGTCCAGTATTTAGCACCTTTTTGGGATTTTATCCCCTTTCATCCTAACTTTAGCTCTTTTTAGGGTTTTAGGCTCCTTTGAGGGGTTTTAGCCCCTTTTTGGAGTCCTTAGCCCCTAGGAGAGTATTTTAGGCTCCTTTTTAGGGTTTTTAAGCCCTTTTCTTCATCCTTAAGCATTTTTTAGGGTGTGGGGGTCTAATGGAGGGTCGTGGAGTGGTGTCCTTGGGTGGTGTAGGTCATAGAGAGCTTAGTGAGGGATTTTTTAGGTGAACAGATAGCACCATAGGATACTTAACCATCACATGCATATTAGTATAATATTGTTCATGAATGCAAACACTCTAACATGCATAATACATTTTTTAAATCTAGGAACATAAATATGTACATAGCTAATAATATCATTTAAGCAACTCGATATACAAGAAATGACAATTCAAATACTTATCTTTGGTTTTTTGGTTGGATCCCTCTTGATCCTTGTCTACTTGTAGGAATTATTGGAGTGTCTGACAGTGTTCTCTACTCCATCATCTAATTCTGAGGATTTGTTCCTATATTTCTCATGATTGGAAATGTTGAGAAAGTATTCTACACCATAGATCACAATGAACTATGTACTAGTGTTGTATTTTTTCTCCCATATTCTTCATTCACGATTGCATCACTCTTTATCCAATGTTGAAATGGATAAGAGGTTCTTCCATCTTCATGGTTTGAATCCTTTTGGATCAAAATACATATTCATCATCACTGGAGGAATCTTCTTTATCTTTCTTCTTTATTGGTTCATCATCTTCTGTAATGTGAGCATGGTGTCTCTTCTTCTTTCCTTTCTTCTTTGGATAATATTTCACGAAGTGTCCTTTCTCATCACAAGTGAAACATCTGAGCTATGAGAGGTCCTTCTTCTGAAATATTTTATTCTTGCAATAATTTTCTTCCTTCTTGTTCTTTCTCTTCTTGGAATGAGATGTTAGGGATTGATTGTCATCTTCACCCATGTTCACTCCTCTTGCTACTAATCAGGCATCTTCTTGTGTGTATTCCCACCATAGTCTACTGAAATTGGTGATATTCCTTCTAGAACAAATTCCTTGGATCAATGATTCCAATGATCTTGGGAGACCATTCAAGGTGGTCATCGCCACTTATGCTTCTTCAACATTATCTCCAATATCTTCTAGTTGTTCCTTGATCTAGGAGACTCTTATGAAGTAATATTGAATGCTTTCTAACATCGACACCTTCACACCCTTGAGTTGAGTCCTCAAGTTCATCTTCCTATTAATATTATTTCCTTCATATAAGTTCTTCAATGCATCAAGCATATCCTTGGGAGTATTCAAGGATGATATGTGTGGTATAAAATGGTCCTTTATATATTCTACAATGATCCCCTTCGCTTTGACCAGGTTCTTCTTATGCTTAGCTTTGTCCTCATCTCCCTCTGGCTTTGTAACTTCTCCTTTGACATAGTTTTCTAAATCATCTATTTCTAGTATGAGAATCACTCTATACTTCCATTCCCAGAAGTTCTCAGCTACTTAAAGCTTGTCCTCAAGCTTGGTACTATTTTTCATCTTGATAAGATGAGAACCTCAAATGGAAATAGAGAAAATATAACTTACCAATGAGAGTGCTTTAACTAGATACTTGATTCAATGATTTTCTAGAAAACTGTTTCTAGTGGACCTAGGGTTTGATAGAGAAACCCTAATTTTTCAACTTTGGTTCCTTGCAAATGTGATTGGATAGAAATATTTTCCTCCTCAAGGCGAGTTGAACAGTATACTCCTTTTCCCAAATATGTGGATAGAACTGCAAAATATTTGATGCCCTAGTTTTCCTAGTAGTATTGTTAGGTCAAAAATTGAAAATCCACAGAACGTAAAACTATCTCCATAAAAATATGTGCTCTCCTAGAGAGATTTATATGGTCCTTCTTTTTCAACATATTTATGGAGGTAAGTGCTCGTAATAGGAAACCCTATTTTCCAACTTGTGTTAGTTACAAGTGCACAAAGACTTCTTTCAAGGTAGCTATGATACCATGTTATAATTTTAATGGTTATACAAGGTATTTAAACATTTAGCATCATTTCATCATAACCATAAAATTAGGATCACCGAAAGAAAGAAAATCACAGCAAGACAAAAGAACACAAAGATTTTATTCTAGGAGACCATGGGGGAGCCTAACTCAGTAAATTCTTTAGTATAGTTTATGTCACCAAGTGAAATTCCAACTAAGATCAGATAAACCCAAAGACAATAGCAGTTATCTCTCTCTCTCTCTCTCTCTTACACACTTAATTGAGTGAGAAGTGTGTCCAAATGGGAGGAGTTCCCTCTCTATTTAAAATCATCAATTGATTGACATTTTTACCTAACTAGTCCGACCTGTTGCTCTAAACAGGGCTGACCTACTAGGGAGACTCAAATAAACATTTATATAATATTTATTGTGGGTATTATTGAACCAACTTACAATGGAGGGGTTACACTGATTCTTTCAATTATATTTACATAACCAAGTACATCAATAACATCTCCTAAAGGAGGCACAACAATAATACAATGAAATTCCAATAAGAATATCTTATGAAGTTACATCCTGCAACACATTGGATAACCTAAGTGGGTGGTGGGGTATTCAATTTGACTTATATTATGCCACCATTCCTATGTTTGGAGGGGATACTTGTTGATTGTTCAAAGAACCCAAAATGAATTATGTTATTAGCAACCCAAAAAACCCACAAATTTTCCCTTCTACAATAGTGATAATGTTGGGAATTTCCCACTCATCCATAATCCTCCCTTAGTTGAAGAATGCAACTCCATGTTGGGTATATAAAGAAAAATATATCCTTTATTATTATGGAGTTTATATTTTTGCGGGACTTGTAATAGAGAAGGTAGTGGGGCAGGTGTTTTACTGACCTCCCTTGAAGGGAAGGAATTACCTCATGGTTTTAAATAGGGATTTAAGTGTACCAATAGTGTAGTATAAAATGAAGCATTGGTTCTAGGGTTAGAAAAAACTAGAAAGATGGGGGTAAAACAACTTGAAATATTTGGAGATTCTAAATTCAATATAATTCAAGTGAAGGGGAAGTTTCAAATCAAACACACAATACTGAGCCAATACAAGCATGTAGTGTGGGATATGTTTGATAATTTATTTCAAGTTATTAATATCATAGTTTCACTTATGAGAAATCAATAAGAATTGAATAATTTGTCCAAATCGGCTACCAATTTTAATCCCTTAAACCTCAATCAACTCTCTCACTCCATCAAAGCCACTAGGCATTCTATCTCTAATAGCATCAAAGGAATTGCTTAAAGATGGTGAACAAATCAAGAAGTTCCTAACCATTATCGATGAGTATTCCAATTAACATAGACTTTGATGGGGATGAATATGAAGCAAATGAGTATACAAGTTACTTTTGTGCTTATAAAACTCATGACGAAATGGAATCAAATAAATCATTCTAATGAACACAAAATTTATTCCATGGGGACTAGTTCTGTTGGAGCAATTGTTTAACACAAATGAAACACCACAAAACTTATCCATCAAACTAAAACTTGTAGATGTTTAATAATAAATTATGGATAATTAAGAAGATCCAAAGTATTTCAAGGTTTCCAAAACCCTATCCCAACAAGAAATAGAAATGTATATCAAATTATTAAAATAATTTAAGGATGTGTTCACCTAGAGGTATGAAGATCTCAAGACCTATTACCTAGTTATTTTCCACCATCATATTATTTTCAAGAAATATATCAAGAATATCCTCATTAATAATTTTACTATTTATTAACATAAGTTAACCTTCTTCCTATTCGACTTCTTCTGGTCCTGATGATGAACCCACCCAGTGGTTCTAAACATTGACTATAAAATTTTAATGGGGATCTCTCAAAAAAATTCTCAATGGATAAAAGCAAATACAAATGAATATTATGCTATGTACTTTAGTACAGTGGGAGATTAAAAATATTTGTGATGTTGAGATATGAATACTAGTAAGATACTCAGAGTGGTTTGCGGACATGGTACAGATTAAAAAAAAAGACTAGAGAGATAAGACTTTGCATAGATTTGAGAAAATTGTATAGAGATCCCCTCAAGGATAATTATCCCTTGCCAAATATGGATCAAATGGTGCAAAAATTGGCAGGGTTGAAATAATGTCTATGAGGGATGGTTTCTTTAGATAAAATCAATCCATAATCGATGTTGAAGATGTGTTGAAGACCACCTTTACCACCTTATGGAGCACTTTTTCATGTGTGATAATTCCTTTTAGATGAATGAATGTTGTAGCCACTTTCCAAAGAGGCGTAAATTATTCTTTTGTAGACATCAAGGACTTATTCATTGTAATATATCTCGATGACATGACCATCTTCTCCAAAAGAGTAGATGATCATCTTGGACACCTGAAACAAGTCTTTGAAAGGTGCAACAAGTTCAATATTTCCCTTAAACCCAAAAAATATTTCTTTAGAATGATGGAGGAAAATTATTAGGGAATATAATAGTTTCTTACAGGATCAAGATAAATCCAAAGAGGTTATAAGAAATAAATACTCCCCCCTACTCGGGCATCAAAAGGGCCTTCAATATTTCTTTGGGAAGATCAAATTCATAATGAAATTCATACACAACTTTGTTGAAATCACTAAGCAACTCACTAGGATGTTAAAGAAGGATGGTGAAATAAAATGGGATAATGTAGATAGGGAATTTTTCTCGTCCATAATGAAATCATTGTGAGAGATTCTAATCCTAGTCAAATTTCACTAGAATAAGGATTTATTAGTCTTCCTCTTCCCCTCAAAACACATTATAGCATCAGTCCTATTAAACAAAATTACAAGGGGTATGAAAAAACCATGACTTTATTCAACAAATCCTTCAAGGACGTAAAGTTGAAATATAAAATTATGGAAAAGCAAGCATACACCCCAATGTAGGCCTTGAAATATTTCAGGGAATATGTACGCAAATACAAAATAATTACCTATTTCCCTCATATTTTAGTCAAGGACGTGTTCTTCCAACCTTGAGAATATAATAAAAGAGGAGTGGATCACCAAAATTCAAAAATATGGCATTATAATTAGGTCATCCAAATTGATCAAGGGGCACAGTTTGTCCCGGTTGATGACCAAAACATCTACAAGCAATTGGCATCAACTTAGTATAAGTTGATGATAGAGAAAATCAACAAGAACAATAGGCTACACATATTGAGGTATGTAATCATTGATTTCCATGGTACCATGATAGATTTCATTTTCCAACCATAAGTCTCTACCCCAAGAGATAGAAAAATATAAAAGGAGGTCCTTGAAATTTGGAGTTGTCAAGTATTGTGTTGTAGGTGTTGAATTACATTAGAGGAATATGGAAGGACCAATGCTTAAGTGTATGATGGAAGAATAAGTGAAAACAATAATCAAATACATGCATCAAGGAATCCATGGGGTCACTTCGAAACCAAGGAAACAACCCGAAAAATCCTTAGGTTTTCATATTTATGGCTTGCTGTGTTCTTCGATGTTCATAATTTTGTAAAATCGTGTACTAAATGCCAAAATATTTCTTGAAGACAGAAAATCCTTTCCCTTCCCTTAAAACCATTACAAGTATAAAAATATTTTCAACAATGGGGCTTTGACTTCATAAGAGAGATTGACCCCGCTTCTAGTGTTTAGCACAAACGAGTCATTATGACCAATTATTATTTTACAAAATAAGTAGAAGGAATTCCCACAAGGCAAGAAAATAATTAAACAATTATTATATTCTTTGAATAAAATATCTTATCCATGTTTGGGTATCCCTATAATCTAGTCATAGACAATTCCAAAGACTTCACTTACTTAAGACCGATGGCTTTCTACCAACATCATAAAATTATCCTAGGTCACTCATCTACCCAAAACCCCCAATGGAATGGGAAATTTTAGTCCTCAAATAAAAATCTTATGAATATCATCAACAAAACCCTTATCAACAATAAAAATTCATGGGTTTCACAACTCAGGTATGCACTATGGGGTAGGAAAAATCAACACAAAGAGAACTAGAAATCCCCATTTCAATTGGTATACAACCTAGAGGTGGTCTTACCAACACAATTGGAATTCTTCACAATGATATTTTTACAAAATGTAGTGAGAAACCTAGATAAGATGAGGAGGAGAATAAATCAATTGGTAGAAGAACTAGGTATGTGGCAAGCACAAAGAGTACCAAAAGAAAAATTTTCTTTATTTATTTATAAAATTGTCAAGCCCTGAAGTTTTCTCAAAGGAGAACTAATCCTGTTGTGGGATAAGCAACATGAAGATCCACATAAACATGGAAAATGTGATAATTTATGGTTGGGTCCCTATGGCATAGAGGAGGTTTGTGGTTGAATTATCAACTCTTTCCACTTGGATAACTTGGAGGGGAAAATACTTTAATTTCTTGAAAATGTTGGGCATCTTAAGCATTTGACACAAACATAAGAATATGCTAATGAAGGTCCTTAGCACACAATAATCCTCCCTTTCCTGTTCTGAAAGTATTTATTTGCATTTTGCATATTTTTCTTACATTTGTTTAGCTTTATGAAGCTTTTTCACTAAGTATGTAACTAACATGTTTACTTTGTGGCCCAATGGATAAAGTGATAGTCTACTTATTTGAGATATATGGTCCTTGGCCTTGAAAAGGGGGGATTCATTTCTCATAAGGATGTTGAATATATGTTTCCATTGATGTCAAAGGTCATATATGAAAGACCCAAGTCAAATATAGGGACAAGTTGAAAGATGGACAAGATAGATCAAAAGATGCACCAGAATGTTCATGTCAAAGATCAAATATGGTTCAACAGGATAGACAATACAAGTTTAATATATGGACAAGATAGATCAAAAGTGTCAAAAGATCAAAAGATGGACCAGAATGTTTATGTCAAATATCAAATATTGTTATACTTGATAGACAAGACAATTTGAATATATGGACAAGTTGAAATATGGACAAGAAAGATCAAAATATGGACCATAAATGAAATCCTAAGCGGTCCAAAAACCATCATGACATTGGTTGCATTTGGGAACATACTTATGTACATAAAAGAATAATTATAAATAACCATAAGTATGAGAATTTTGAATTATATGTGCAAAAGTCCCACATAAGTAGTGGCATATGTGTGTCTTAAATTACAAAGATGAATTACAAATGTGGCACTCCAACACAAACATTAAACTTGTCGGAGACGCAATCTAGTGGGACAATATCTGAAGTAAATGGACTTCACAAGTGGACACATCTCTTGATTCAAGAAGATTATAAATAGGCAAGAGATTACCGTTGTGATGTAAGCTTGTGGAATATGAAGATCTAATTATTTGACAAAATTCAGAGTCTTTCTTTTTTGGGGTATCAATGGATCGTTGATCACAGACGAATATTATTTTCAAGCAGAGCTGTAGTACAAGATGAGAATCACTGGTTGATAGGATACCCGGAGTCTAGATGTGCAAACAGTAAGTATAACTGTGCAAATCATTGTTATCTTCGCACATCATATTTTGAAGAAAGGTCTGACGTGAAAAGACGCATAAGTACTTTGAATAAAAGTCTTATGTGAAAGATGTAGATGTATTTTGAAGAAAGGTATGATGTGAAATAGGTGGACATATTTTGAAGAAAGGTTTGATGTAGAAAGACATAGATGTACTTTGCAAAAAGGTCTGACTTGAACAAACGTATACGCATTTTGAAGAAAGGTCTAACGCAAATATTTAGGCACAGGCTCATAGAGGAAGATTTGAATTTTTTTAGGCAACTATCTGACTTAATTACAAATAAGAAGATTAAGGATTGTGACAGTTATGTCAATTGAAAAGGAAAATTCAAATCATAATCTTTTGTGGAAATAGATGGTGCATATACACAAACACAAAACAAAAGAATTCAGTAATTGCAGATTTTGAAGGAACAGAATTTCACTACTTATTATATACTCACATTTTTTAATCAGGGAGGCAAGAGGGAGAAAAGATCAGGAGGCTCAAACCTACTTACAGTGGGTGTTGGAGAACTATCAGGGTGTAATAACATCATTTTTGTGGGTGCAGATAAAATTCAAGGGATTGCGATCTCCTTCTAGTGGGTACTGAAGAACAAAATGAAGTTATCACTTCCACACCTAGAGAGCGCAATTCTTCCGCAGATCAGAGCTTCAAGACTCAAGTCCCAATTTGCGCAACAATACTGATATCTGTTCAAGTCAATGCCTGGAGGTCGTAAGTTGAATCTTACATAGATAGAATTTGTTGCAAGTTAGTGTCAGTAGACTGCAAGTTGTACTTGAGATCAAGTAAACATATGAATGAGTGGGTGATCATGATTAGAGACTATAATATCCCATTGATGTAACTTTTCATATACATATATATAGATATACATATGTTCTCATATTTTTTGTGGTGTTCAATTTATTAGTGTGATTGTTTTAAATATGAAAGTATGCATATTTTCAACATATCTACGCTATCATTAATTCACCCCCCGTCTCAGTAATAACTTAATACCAACAATTGGTATCAAAGTGGGTGTCTTCAATAAACAGACTAACATATGGAACACTGATCCAACGCAAAAATGATGAGATCAGATGTAATGTCCCAAATTTTTCATTGGGTCACAATGGCCAAATCACAGTTTCCATGTTCATGAAAGTTGTCAAAGGGATGCTAAAAGTCAAATAATTTCCAAGGAGGAAAATCACTAGTTTCCTAGGTTGGGGGTGGAAGCTTTGATATTTGGAATAAGGGGGATAATAAATGATGTTTAGACATTATAAGGGGATAAATATTTAATAATTGATATTATTAAATAAATACAAGAGAAAATGGAAGTAGCAATGGAGCATGAAGACACATGGAGACTATGGGGCCCACACTAGCTAGAATACCTATGTTAAATGGTATCTTTCTCTTGCAAATTCGAATATATGGGAAGCCTAATGTTTTTGGATGGATTATAAGGTTAATATAATTATCCATATACTTAATAGGTCTAATTTGGGATGAATTGTAACTTACATGGGAGAGGAAGAGCCAAATGGGAGTTTCATGGACACTTGGCTAGATTCCCCTTACATTTATGACATCTATGACACCAATGATGGAGATTCTATGACAGTTATGAACAATTCAGATATGAAATTTGGAATACCGACATGTTAGGACTGAATATAGCATCTTAGAGGTTGAATTTGGGAGTTGGATAAGGCCAAGAGGCTCCTACTCAAATTTGGGAGAAGAGGGAAGGTGAAGAGAGAGGCCACATGGCATAGCATGTTAAGCCACACCAATTCCACTTGGCTTTGGTTTATGGATGGATTTGGAACCTTATAAGAATAATATTTTTTATAAAATATATTGATCAGCCATGAGAAGAAGCTTTTTCTCATTTGTGAAATTGTCGTTTGTGAATTGTAAGAGCTAGTGGATGACTAGTTTTCTTGCTTAAGCCAATTTCGAGGGTGAAAGATTCCCATCATAGTTGGTGTTTGGAAAGGACACTTAGGCATTTCATGGAGATTTAATGGAGTCTTATTTTTAGGTTTAAGCTACAGGAAATCATGTGGATTCTTCTATTGCAGCACTCTCTCTCGACTATTTCCAGTTTTCACACCATATTCATGCCAATGGAGGGATTGCGCTTTGGGTGAGCTATTGATATCTTTAGGGAAGATTATAATGCCAATTATATTATGTGATGATTTATATTCTATTTATTTCATTTTCATAATACTCTCAGGTCGAAATACCCAAAATAATTCATGTAAAAATGTTGAACAATGAAGAAATAGTGTCATTTCCCCACTATCTTGTTGTGAACCATTGTAATGCTGATGATTTCCAATTGGGAGAGAATTTAATTGTCCATTTATGATTTTAATCAGTTCAATATTTTATTTTATTCATTCTCAAAAAATTTCAAGTATAAATTCCCAAGATATGTATGTCAAAATGACTTTTAATGAGCAAACAATGACCATTTCCACTCCATTTTGATATATGCCATGGTAATGCTTATTATTTCGAATGGAGGAATGTATCTCTGATAAATATATGATGTATGGACTGTAATTAATTTTTATTTCAAGTCTCATGTTCATTAATTAAGCATTGGAATCCATTTTACTCATTTTTATTGCATTGGGAGAAGATTTGGTGCATTTTCCCCAAGGGTCGAAATTGTGACTTGGGGACTTGTTTTGGAAAGAGTCATAACAGCCTGTATAAACTGAAACATGATGCATATGAGAATTTTAAAGGGTCCCTTACACATACCCAGCCTCTGTTAAAAAATTCAAGTGATTTTGGGATCATTTGTGATGCCATTTTCGGCAATTACCCAGGGGGAATTGGAGCCCCAATATGCTAGTAAAGACTCTTAATTTGAAAAAAACATTGAACAAGTTTGAAGAATTAATTGGGAGGTCACAAAAAATACATGAGAATTATATTTAAGTTATATTATCATTCATGTACCTTCAGATAAAATTTGGAAGCATTTGGGTCAATTTGGAGGTCTAGACATCAAAACTAGTTAAGCTCAAAATTGGGGAAAAAGTAAAAAATTGGTCATTTAAAAAAATTTCAAAAAGGGACATTACAGTGGTATCAAAGCATGATATTGGCACCTAATGTGGTATTATATTTATTATTACAATAATTCAGGGACCATTATATATTGAAACCCAAAAGTGCTTTTAGTGAAGGAAAAAAAAGTAGTAGAAGAAGACAATTATTTGGAAACTATGACTAGGCATGAAAAGAGAACCTCATAGGATGGTAAGGAGATAATAAAAATAATGTAACCTATATTTGAAGATATTTCCAATAATATTATGAAAGGATTTGAATTTTTTTCTATCCAAAGTTGGAGAACATATATTGAATTTAAGAAAACCAAGGAGAAAAATGCATCATCTTGTTTGAAGGTGCAAAAGGAGGAGACCCATGAACCACCTAGTTCTAAAATAGGTGGAGTAGAAGAAGTAGTACATGAAGAGGATATAAATTCACTCCCAAATGACTTTGAAAAAAATGAAGATACATCACATGAGTATGACGAAGTTTTTATTGAAAATACTGAAGATAATTTTGAGACACATGCTACCTTGGAAATGAAACAAAGAGCATATACTGATGGATGCTTGAACTATGAAGGAGTACCTACTGATGGGTGATCACAACTCTATGTTGGTGACATAGATATCAGATTTCAAAATGTTTCTGCAAGACAAAATTCCATTAAACATGAAAATGAATACCTTGTAGCAGTTGAAGAAGAAACAAGATCAACTTCCCCATCACCACTTGAGCTTCATGAAGTTGGTCCAAGCAAGAAGGAAGAATACGAGGAGGTTCATTTGCAAGAGCCTTGTTTTCTTTAAGGTTCCTTAAATATGAATGAAAATAATATCCAAGAGGCCCTTAGCATACTCCATGACACTCAAGCATTGGTATCAAATTCTTGTTGGAGAGCTACTTCCTTGGAGGATCCATCCTTCCTTGAAGACATGGAGAAGATCCAAATAGCAATGTGCAACATCAAAGGTAATTTCATTTCTTTGATTTTTTATAGAAAAAATTTGATTGAGCTTATTGAATGGTTACATGAATCCTACTTGAATAATAATAAATTTATTGATAAGCTCACAATTCAAAATGAGCAACTTATTGAAAAGTTGCAAGACACTTGTTTTTCCTCCTATGTTTCAAAATGTCAAATGGTAGATTGTTTGGAGGATTCTCATGACATGGTGGATCATGAGAAATTTGTAAATTTGAATGTACTTGATGTGTTTGAATATGAACTTGAAGAGATCCAAACACTTGATGTGGTGGAAGAGGAACTTGAATTGTCTCTTGATGAAGGGTATGCAATTTTTAAAGAAGAGCATGATTCCTCTACATTAGAGCCAATCTATGACAAAGGTTTCACACTCTTGAAGGATATGCATAATCATACCCCTATGGATCCTTCACATTATGACAACTCTGCACTTACTGATCATTTCGGTGAGTTGGTTCTTTCTCCTACATCCTACACTTCTAAATTTTGCAGCAGTCATCCTAATGAAGTATGGGTGAAAGGTTTCTTTTTTATGGTGCCACATGAAGAGCATGGACATTCTATTTCTCCTTTTGATGATGGAATTATTAGAGAACCATATTATTTACATTTGCAGCAGCATTCTTGTTTACATTATGATTATACACATCTACATGGGTGCACCTATGATGTTCACTTGAGTCACTTCGAGACTCATGATTTTCCTTGCTCCTTTCCTAGTCTATTTGAAGTTGGAGGAACTTCATCCCACACTTGGGTGAAGAGTTATATGATTGAAGAAAATTATTATTAGCAGAAACATCCTCTATTATTTCATGATGATATACATATTCATGGGCGTATTGATGAGACTTCTTTGAGACACTTGAAGTATTCATGTTTTATTTGCTCCTTATTTGGTTCATATTTTGGTGGAGGTTCTTCATTCACTTCTTGGATGAAAGAAAAAATGGCTGATTATTATTTTGATGCATATTACATTATTTGGGAGTAGCATTATAGGACATGGGATCCTCACCTATGTCATTGGAGCAGATTTGATTGGTCACTTGAAGCATGTATGCACTTGGCAAATGGTAGTCTACTCACTAGGAGGTATAAGCACTTTCATGATTTCTTGGTGAGGCACTTCCTTGATGTACATTCCTATTATGTTGTTATATACTTTGATGATATATATTATCCACTCATGATGTTTGGAAAAAATTATACAAGAAAATGGGATCCAATAATTCTCTTTCCAAATGGTATGGGTTGGAGAGCACTCTTAATTGTTGGAGTGCAATGCAAGCAATGGGACCCTGGGATAGTTTTTAGTCCCATTGATTTCAAATTCTTTGGGAAACAAGAAGTATGGGAGATGGATTCCCCATTTAATAAGGTGATGTTAATCAGAGTAGTGCATCATAAATCATGGTGGTTCCTCTCTGAAATCTTCATGGAATCTCAAAGACTCAAGGTGGGTAGCCCAGTGGCAACTTCAAAGAATCATACAGAAAGCAGGTTCTTCAACAACCATGTTTGAAATTTCTTGAGGACAAGCAATATTGAGAAGGGAGGATTTGTAATTTCCCAAATTTTTCATTGGGTCACAATGTCCAAATCACATTTTCCATGTTCATGAAAGTTGTCAAAGGGATGATAAAAGTCAAATAATTGCCAAGGAGGAAAATCACTAGTTTCCTAGGTTGGGGGTGGAAGCTTTGATATTTGGAATAAGGGGGATAATAAATGATGTTTAGACATTATAAGGGGATAAATATTTAATAATTTATCTTATTAAATAAATACAATATAAAATGGAAGTGGCAATGGAGCATGAAGACACATGGAGACTATGGGGCCCACACTAGCTAGAATTCCTATGTTAAATGGTATCTTTCTCTTGCAAATTCGACTATATGGGAAGCCTAATGTTTTTGGATGGATTAGAAGGTTAATATACTTATCCATATACTTAATAGGTCAAATTTTGGATGAATTGTAACTTACATGGGAGAGGAAGAACCAAATGGGAGTTTCATGGACACTTGGCTAGATTCCCCTTACATTTATGACATCTATGACACCAACGATGGAGATTCTATGACAGTTATGAAACAAGTCATATCTGAAGGCTGAAATACTGACATACAGACATTTCAAGACTGAATAGATCATCTTATATGTCGAATTTTGGAGTTGGAGAAGGCCAAGAGGCTCCTACTCAAATTTGGGAGAAGAGGGAAGGTGAAGAGAGAGACCACAAGGCATAGCATGAGAAGCCACACCAATTCGACTTGGATTTGGTTTATGGATGGATTTGGAACCTTATAAGAATAATAATGTTTATAAAATACAGGGATCAGCCATGAGAAGAATATTTTTCTCATTTGTGAAATTGTCATTTGTGAATTGTGAGAGCTAGTGGATGACTAGTTTTCTTACTTAAGCCAATTTCGAGGGTGAAAGATTCTCATCCTAGTTGGTGTTTGGAAAGGCCACTCAGGTATTTCATGGAGTTTTAATGGATTCTTATTTTCAGGTTTAATCTATAGGAAAGAGTTTTGATTCTTCTATTGCAGCACTCTCTCTCAACTATTTCCAGTTTTCACACCATATTCATGCCAATGGAGGGATTGCGCTTTGGGTGAGCTATTGATATATTTGGGGAATATTATAATGAAAATTATATTATGTGCTGATTTATATTCTCCATATTTCATGTTTATAATACTCTCAGGTCGAAATACCCAAAATAATTCATGTAAAAATGTTGAACAATGAAGAAATAGTGTCATTTCCCCACTATCTTGTTGTGAACCATTGTAATGCTGATGATTTAGAATTGGGAGAGAATTTAATTGTCCATTTATGATTGTAATCAGTTAAATATTATATTTTATTCATTATCAAAAAATTTCAAGTCGAAATTCCCAAGAGTTGTATGTCAAAATGACTTTTAATGAGCAAACAATGACCATTTCCACTCCATTTTGATATATTCCATGGTAATGCTTATTATTTCGAATGGAGGAATGTATATCTGATAAATGTATGATGTATGGAATTTAATTAATTTTTGTTTCAAGTCTCATGTTCAGTAATTAAGAATTTGAATCCATTTTACTGATTTTTATTGCATTGGGAGAAGATTTGGTGCATTTTCCCCAAGGGTCGAAGTTGTGACTTGGGAGTTGTTTTGGAAAGAGTCATAACAGCCTGTATAAACTAAACCATGATGCATATGAGACTTTGAAAAATTCCCTTACACATACCCATCCTCTTTTCATAAATTCAAGTGACTTTGGGATCATTTGTGAAGCCATTTTCGGCAATTACTCAGGGGGAATTGGAGCCCCAATTTGCTAGTAAAGACTCTTACTTTGAACAGAACATTAAACAAGTTTATAGAAGTAATTGGGAGGTCACAAAACATACATGAGCATGATATTTAATTTATATTATAATTCATTTACCTTCAGATAAAATTTGGTAACATTTGGGTCAATTTGGAGGTCTAGACATCAAAACTAGTTAAGCTCAAAATTGGGGAAAAAGTAAAAAATTGGTCATTTAAAAAAATTTCAAAAAGGGACATTACATCAGAATTATATCCTAAGGCCACAAAGGACACACAAAGGATGAATAACTTGTAGAGGTGGACTTTGAATAATAATTGATCAGTGCTCTTAAAGAATTAGAAATATACAAGAAGAAAAACAAGGCTTTGAAAGAGCAGCTTGCAAAACAAAAGGAACAAATTCAAGAAATGAGGAAACTTATAATGGAAATAATGGAATATATAGTACAACAAGAAGAAATGTGTAATAAACTGGAAGGTGAAATAGTTCATCAGAAAGAATATTTGCACAAGGAAAATAATCTACTGAATTCTGGAAAAAAATCAGGAATTACATAGAACTACAAAAGACTAGATACAGTCATCAACTACTATATCAATACTGTCAAAAATTATATACCAAAGGAAGAACAAATTTATACAACAGAGGATTCCTCCTCTCCAAAGGACAACCCTATGCTCCAATATTCACTCATCCAATAAGGTATCAAACTCTCTTTATAGGAAACTATTTTTATGTAGAGAGTTTGGTCACAAAGTACTAAACTATAGAGCATGTCCAAGAAACTACTCTAAAGAGTATAAACTATCCCATAAAAGGGATGAGGCTAAAATTCCGATGGAGGTTTCACAAGAAGACTCGAACTCATTCATTCCCTTGAATACAAAACATGAATTCCAACAATGTGGCAACTATGGACATAAAACTGAACATTGTGAAAAAGGGATTTCACTAGAAAATAGTTATCACCAAAAGAAAAAACTTGTTGGATCAATATGTGAAGACTACAAACTAGCACTACATGCGCATAATAAAAGGGGTGAGTGGTATATTGATAGTGGATTTTCTAAACATATGACATGTGACAAAGGAAAATTCTTAAAACGCAAGGAAGAAAAGGGAGGAAATGTCTACTTTAGAGACAATGGGTCGACCAAAATCATAGGAAAAGGAAAGGTCACTCTAGGAAACCAAAAAACTAAAGCAGATAATGTCCTATTGGTTGAAAATATGAAACCTAATCTACTTAGTGTGATTCAAATGTGCAATCAAGAACATACTCTCACCTTTGATTTAGAGAAATGTAGGATAAATGACAGAAATATTGGCTACTTGGTAGCAACTACTAATAGAAATCCAAACAATGTTAACATACTAAATGAAGAGGAAGAAAGATGTTTCCTAGGAAAAGTAGATGAAAGATGGCTCTGGAATAGAAGAATGGGACATATAAATTTTGACAATCTAGTCAAAATTAGCAAAATGCAGGTTGTATGAGATATTCCAAGAATTACAAACCTACACAAACAATCTGTAAATATTGTCAACATGGAAAACAAATAAGATTCAGTTTCAAGGGCAAGAAACACTCTACATAGAAAACATTAGAATTACTTAATACATATGTATGTGGTCCCACCATAATAAAGGGTTGAAAGGTGAATGCTACTTCGCATTGTACATATAGGATTTCACTCGAATGACATGGGTTTTCTTCCTTCAAAAAAAGGATCTCAAAAATTTTCTGGAAAATGAAACAAATCAAAAAATCAAATGTCTCAGGTTAGACAACGGTCGAGAATTATTTTGAAATGAGTTTGAGGACTATTGCGAACAATACGGGATAAAAAATAAAATTCTCAGTAGCCAGAACACCACAGAATAATGAGGTAGCTGAAAGGAAGAATAGATCTATGTAGGAAATGGCTAGAACTCTACTTAATGATTCTAAGCTTCCAGATACATTCAGGACACATGTTGTTCACATAGTAGTTCACATTTTAACAAGAGCATAGATTAGAACATGCAGCAATATGACGCAATATGACCTCTAGAAATGAAGACCAACCACTATCAATCATTTTTGAATCTTTGGAAGTAAATGTTAGATAAAGCGAAATAAAAACAACCTTGGAAAATTTGCTTCAAGATCAGATGAAGGTATTTTTCTGGGATATGCAGTCAGGAGTAAAGCCTGCATATGTTATAATCTAAGGCTAAATAAGGTAATTGAAATTTCATATGTAAAATTAGATGAGGAATTAAAATACAACATATCAAAAGATGATGACCAGCCCTTTCCTGAACAACTTACCTAATCCATACAAAATGAAGAAGGGACCATCGATCATTAAGACAGACTGCCTCAAGAAGAGGAAACAAGTCAGAAAGACACAAAAACTCCTTCTATATTTGTTCAAAAGAATCACTCAGAAGATTTGATCATAGGTGATAAGAACACAGGCATGGAAACCAGGAGAAAAATTCTGAGAAATGGCACCGAGCAGGTACATCTCTCTCTATTGGCTCAAATAGAACCAATTAACATTAATGAAGAAAAAATTGACAAACATTGGGTCAAGGCTATGAAGGAAGAACTGAATCAAATAAATAGAAACAAAACTTGGGAGCTAGTTCTGTGACCCAAAACAAAAATGTCATAGGAACAAAATGCGTCTTTAGAAATAAACTAAATGAGGAAGGAATGGTTGTGAGAAACAATGAAACATTATTCTGTAAGGGGTATGCACAAATTGATGGTATAGATTTTGAAGAAACCTTTGCCCCGGTTTCCCAAATGGAAGCAATCAAGATGTTTCTAGGCTATTCCTACTCCAAGAATATTATTGTATATCAGATGGATGTCAAATCATCCTTCTTAAATGGGGAATTAGAGGAAGAATTCTACATTGAACAACCTGAAGGATTGTCTCTTAGACAATAAATCCTATGTATGTAGACTAAAGAAGGAATTATATGGACTAAAACAAGCTCCAAGAGCCTGATATTCAAGATTAGACAAATATTTGTGACAACAAGGCTTCACACTAGGTCACGTTGACAAAAACTTGTACATTAAATGGGAAGGGGAATCCATTATGATGATTGAGGTATACATATATGACATCATTTTTTGGAGCAGTGATGACAATCTTAGTAACAGGTTTGTTGAGTGCATGCAAAAAGAGTTTGAAATGTCACTCTTCAATGAACTATCCTTCTTCTTAAGATTTCAAGTATCCCATCTCAAGGATGGTATTTTCATCACCCAAACCAAATACATTAAGGAGATGCTAAATAAATTCAATATGGAGGAATGTAAACCAGTGTGCACAGACATGATCACAGGATGCAAACTAAGCAAGGATGATGAAGAAAGTGAGGTAGATAAAAAGCTCTACAAATCGATGATAGGAATTCTATTATATGTAACAGCTTCAATAACTGATATAATGCAAGATGTAGGACTTGTTGCAAGATTTCAATCCTTTCCAAAGGAAACACATGTTCAAGCAGTCAAAAGAATTTTTAGGTATTTGAAAGGGACTTTGGCTTATGGTATACGCGTAGTGCTGAACTAATTCTAGAAGCATACACTAATACATACTAGGAAAGAAGTATTGACGATCGAAAAAGTAAAAGTGGGTCTTGTTGTTGTAAATGTAACTGCAGAATATATTCTATTGTATATTATTATTGTATTTTTATTGTACCTTCATCGAAGATGTTTTTCCTCTGTTCGGGGATGTCATTAGTATGTTTGGTCATGTAATTGTAATTCGGTGCAATAGAACCCCAAAAGAAATAATGTAAAATGTATTTTTGAGTCTCCCAAGATACAAATCATCCCTGCTAAGTCAGGAGGTCACCCTAGTTACGCTTTAGGTCAATCACTTGAAGGGTATAAATAGGGAGGCTCCCTCCCTCATTTATACACACACTAACTCACTCAAGTTCGCATGAGTAAGAGAGAGAATACAAGTTTTCTAGAGTAGAAAGAGAGATCTACATAAGACTTCCTATTTTTGGGTTTTTCCATTTTGGTGACATTGTATTAGTGACGAATCTATCTCTAAGGAAGTTGCATGGTTTTCTCCTTTATGGTTTCCCCGAGGAAAATTCTTGTTTCTATTGTGTTTTGTTGTGCTTATTATTCTTTCAATTAAAAATCCTAATTAAAGTGAGTTAAAGTGAAAACTCTTACATGGTATCAAAGCCAATCTAAAAGAAGGCACTATGCAGCTGCAAAAACTATGGATTCCTAGTTCAAGGTCTTCTATCCACAGATCATCATAAAAAGAGGGCTAAACAAATTCTCCCTAGGAGGTTGCATCTTTTGGAGGAATCATAATCAAGTTTGAAGAAATTTCATTTTTGACCCAGACAATAGTGTTGGGAGAAAACTATGGCATTAAGCTTTGGGGTTTTACTCCATCAGTTTGGAAAAAGGAGCACATTAGACAACTTGCCTTAAAGAGGCACATCTTCCTGTCCAATCAGAAGTTTGAAATTCCTACTTTGGAAAATTAGGGTTTCTCTAACAAACCCTAAGCAAGCCAACTCTGGAACCAAGTTGGGCATCTCAAATTGGTAATACCTAAAATCTTTGTTATTTCCATTTGAGGTTCTCATTTCAAAATGACTCACCACACCAAGCTTAATGATAATATTGATGGAGATGACAACTTCCAAGCATGGAAGTATAGGATATCTCTTGTCCTTGAAGAAAATTATTTGGAAAAATATATTAGTGAGGAAGTTCCAGCACCATAGGGAAATGAAGAAAAGGTTATCCACAAAAAGATCTTGGTCAAGGCCAGGAGAATTATTGTAGATTCTATTAATGATCATCCCATTCACCATGTGTCATATGTGAAGACACCCAAGGATTTGTTTGGTTCCTTGATGAATTTATTCGAAGGGAAGAACATCAATCAGAAGATGACATTAAGGAACCATCTCAAGAATGTGAAGATCCTAAAATCAAAGACCATACAATCCTACTTCACAAGGGTTGCTCAAATGAAGTAACAACTTGAAGCAGTTGAATAAAAGGTAGAAGAAGGAGAGATCACTATGACCAGCCTGAATGGTCTCCCAAGATCATGGGACTCATTCATTCAAGGAATATGTGCCAGAAAGAAGTTGATCACTTTCAGCACTATCGGAAGAATGCACTCAAGAAGAATGTCGAATAATAACAAGACAAGAGAATATGGGAGAAAATCATGATCAAACTCTCACAGTTCATAATAGAAGAAATCAGAAGACAAAGGAGACCCAGAAGATATCTATCTAGTGTTAGATGTTACACATGTGATGAGAAAGGAAACTACTCCAAATATTGTCCCAGAAATGAAGGTTCCTCCGACAATAAAACTAACAATAAAAGACATCATGCTCACACTATTGAAGATGATGAACTAGCAAGGAAAAGAACCATGAAGAAAAACTTTATTCTTTAAGTGATAAATAATATTTCCTAATCTCAACACTCATGGACACTGTCACACATGGGAGCAATGTTTGGCTTGTATATAGTGGAGCATCCAAGCACAAAACAAGATTCAAAGAATCATTCGTCATTCTATCTGAGCATGAGTCACCTCACAAGGTGAAACTTGGGTATGACAATCAATACCCCATAAAAGGAAGTGGAGAAGCTTCCTAAAGCTATATTCCAACAAATCTTTGAATATGAAAGATGTTATATATGCTCCAAGATCAAAGAAGAATCCTCTCTCCATATCAACACTAGATGAAAAAGGAATAAGGGTTTCATTTGTTGATGGCCAAGTCCTAATTTGTCCAAAAGGAAAGACAATAGATGATGCGACAGTAATTGGAGAGAAAGAGGGAGGCATGTACAAGTTGAAGGGACAACCTGAACAAGAATTTTTTCATGAATCCATGGGTAGAATGATTGCACATGTTCACTATAGAGCACTGCCTATTGCAAGCAAAGTTGTTTCAGGACTTTCAAAAATCCAGATAAAAGGAATTTGCAAGGTATGTGCGCATGGAAAGAATGTAAAGAAGGTGTTAATTTCCTAGTAGTGAAAGAAAAGAAAAAGGAATATTGGGGATAGCCCACTTAGATGTACGTGGTCCCATGTCATCCATCTCAATAAGAGGGTATGTATATTATGTTTCTTTTATAAATGACTTTTCCCATAAGACTTGGATCTATTTCTTGAAAAGTAAAGATGAGGTATTTGGCAAGTTCAAGGTATTCAAAGCCTTGGTTGAAAATCACATTGAGAAGAAGATCAAGACCCTACAGTCATATAAAGGCGTAGAATTCACCTCATAATAATTCAAGGATATTTGCAGAGAATTTGGGATTAAGAGGGAGTTTAGAACTCCCTACAATCCTCAACAGAATCGTGTTGCAAAATAAAATAACATAATGATAATGGAAGCATCAAAATCAATGCTACATGACCAAGATATTTCAATGCACTTATGAGTAGAAGCAGCAAGGACAGTTGTAAATGTACAGAACCATACACCTCATAAAGTATTAAGCAATAAGACTCTCAAAGAAGCTTTCTTAGGTGAGAAACCAGAAGTCAACCATCTCATGATATTTGGTTTCCTAGTGTACATACACATCCCAAAGGAAAAGAGAACCAAGATAGATCCTTCAGGAAAGATGGGAATATCCATAGGATACAATGACACTTCAAAATCCTATCGAATATACTTTATAGGATTCAAGAAGATCGACATCAGCAAAGACGTAACCTTCTACAAATACTTGGCATACACCAAATCAAGAAAACTACCTATTAAAGAGATTGAAGAACCTGAAGCAACCAGAGTCTGAGATATATCAATGGAAGAAGCGACTCTAAAATATCATGAAGACCATGACATGGGAAAACCACAAGAACCACTTTGTGAGAAGAACTCCCACAAAAGAAGACCATTATGGGAATGAGAATCAATACAAGATGCATAGAAGTATGGCACTCCAGATGGGATGTTAGAGAAAGAAAGATACCTAGACCATACACCATCTATGTGGACCTACTATGTGACATCATTAATAAAGAACCTTCCAACTATGAAGAAGCAGTAGAGAAGAAAGAATGGAAGGATTCCATGATCAAGGAGTACCAATCAATTATGAAGAATGATGTCTGGGAGATAGTTCTAATACCAGAAGAGAAGTCTTTTGTCACTTCAAAGTGGATATACAAGATCATGCATGATGAATATGGTAGCATTGAAAAACACAAGGAAATATTTGTGTCTTGTGGTTTCTCCCAGAAAGAAGGCATGGACTACAAGGAAACATTTGCACCTATATAAAGATACACTTCCATAATATCTATACTTGCATTGGCTACAATAATGAAATGGAAGGTACACAAAATGGACGTCAAGACAACATTCTTGAATGGTGTAGTTGAACAGGATGTGTATGTGGAGCAGCCACTAGGAATTGAGACACATGACAGGCATACTCAAGTGTGCAAATTAAAGAAATCCTTGTACGGATTGAAGCAGGAACCCAAGACATGGTACAACAGGATGGAAAAAATCTTGATGAGCTTAGGCTTTACTAAGAGTAAAGCCTAGATTCTAACCTTTACGTCAAGGCTGAAGGTGGAAGACCATTGATACTCCTACTATATGTAGATGACTTGTTTCTAATAAGTGAGGATGAGCTCATTCTATATGCAAAGAGGAGGCTTTGTACTGCATTCGAGATGAAAGACCTAGGGATGATGCATTACTTCTTAGACATGGAGGTGTGGAAGAGTGTGGATGGGATCTTCCTTGGTGAAGGAAAGTATGCAGTGGAGATTTTGAAGAGGTTCAAAATGTTGGAGTACAAGGTAATGGCCACACCAATGGCATCAAACTTGAAACTATTGTGTGATGCTTCATCAGAGATAGTTGATGTCATGATGTATCCACATATGATTGGTTCGTTGATGCACCTAATGAACACGAGGCTAGACATATGCTTTGCTATGAAAACCCTGAGCTAGTTCTTAAAAGGTCCGAGACATATTCACCTGATCATTGCAAAGCATGTATTGAGGTACCTAGAAGGTACAGTTGAGTATCGACTCAACTATGAAGTGAATCAGAATATTAACATGCACGGTTATGTTTAATCATACTGGGAAGGTAGTGCCACAGATAGGAAGAGTAATTTGGGATGTTTCTTCGGTTTGGGATCTGGTATGATCTACTGGTTTAGAAGAAAGCATCCATGTGTGGTGTTCAGTACAGCTGACACAGAGTATGTTGTAGCCTGTTCAGCTAGTTTTGAGGCAGTGTGGCTTCGAAAACTACTATCATATTTGTCGCCAATTCTGTTGTACAGGATTATACACCTTATAACTGAAGGTCTGGGGTTACCAACATACTCAATCAACTTCCAGACAATTGACTCTAGAGTGTAGTAAATGAAATAGGAGGATAAGAAAGACTTACTCGATTAACAAAGGTCGATCCTTGCTTGTCCTCTTCTGCTCTGCTTCACCTCCAAAGTATTCAAGGTTGCTCCTCTTTCACCTGTCAAGATTCAATCTTCCAGATACAAGATGATTCATATATATATAAGCAGGTTAGAAAAATCATATATAAAATGCAGAAACATAAACATTTATCAAACCATGATACAGGAAACACATATGGAAGAACGATTCTCTTTATTATCAACAATGGAAAGAGTTCAGATTACAACCCAACGCCTAAGACAAGGACTCCTCTGCAACCAAAGGATTCTGAGTTTCACTGCTCCAAAGACTTCTGTATAAAATCCACCAGCATGACTTTGCTCTCCAAATGCATATCCAACACCCTCCCCAAGGCCTGTATTTATATGGATGAAATAAGGCAGTTTCGAAGGTTGAGGAGGTTGAGACAGTTAAGGTGATTAAGGGATCAATGCTTAACTAATCTCAAGTGATTGTGTGTTTTTATTTTTAAATTTCAAGGGACATATTTGTGGGTATGGAGAAGGAAAACCCATGAATGATCCACGAGTTGCTATAAGAGAAACCCGTGAATACATCCATCCACGACTTGCAAACACTGACACTTGTGAATGATCCACGAGTTGTACATATGGAGAGTCGCGAATACAACTTAACATAAAAAAAATGGCAAAGAAACCAGCTGGATGGAGGAGGAATGTATTGTATAGTAAACCAATCTATAGTGTATTGGGCAAACCTCTATCCATAGATGTCCTTTTGTGTGCCAACATGAGGGATGTCAGCACTCGGATGGAGAGGTGCCATTCAGGTGTATAACAGATGCCCCCTAATGTGTGAGGTCAGAGGGAAACGATGGACGAAATACATTATAATATCATCTTTGGAGAACTCAAAAATCCAATGGATTAGAGAGAGTACCTAAAACAAATACATAGTAATGTCATACACAAAGTTACATCTGAGGATGCTATGTTCAATTTACTGGAACACTAGCTCCTTTACAATATTTGAGTACATCATATGATACGGGTATAAACCACATATATTACAAAGGTGGATCGAAGCCACAATATACAATAATGAGTCTTCAAAGATCTGGAAGCTGTGTATAGGAATAGAACATAATCTTGTGCAACTTAGTCCATAGGTGAGGAACTAAGGTCTTCATAAAAGATCCCAAAGAACCAGTACAATCCAAGCCATGTGAATAAGGGTAAGCTGAAGTCGAACATGGAGAGGATTCAATAGTTTGTCAATCAATAGGTGATAATTGACAACTGAAGCAAAGGAAGTCACCAATAAGGAAAGCGAATTTTGAGGTACGATCGTCAAAACTCTAGGTCTTCGTCATCAGGAAGCGCTGAAATGGAACCATGAAACAGAACCATGTTGTGATAAGGAAGGAAACAGATCCTCCAATGGATCGCAAGAGTGACTAGGAACTAGGCAAAAGAAGGGAGACACAAATAGATAACAGATATAACAATGATGGGATCAGGCTAGAAATCAGACATTTGGGAAGAATCCTTGAACAGTGAGCACACCACAGAGATGACCCAAGGCAGCGTATAACTTATAGAGAGAACAACTAGACTTATCTGTCATGTAGGAGACATGATCAGATTCCCCAGGTATAACGGACAAGAGGAGGAGTAAGAAACTCAAAGTGATAGTTGAACACAAGTGAACACTGAAACATGGATATCGGAAAACAAAGAGTGCTATGTTCAAGGATGACATGTGCCATTACTGAAAACAAGAGAAAACTTCTTCCTTACCTTCCCTGTTAAATTTTAACGAGTCCAGGAAAGCAAACTCGGGACCATCTTCATTTTTGGCAAGCTCGAAGAAAAGAAAGAAGAATGCTTGATAAAGCACTGATTCATGGATTTTACGAGCCCAAACTAGTACATGCTCGACAGTCTTTTCATAGTTTAGAGAGTCTGAAAACTCCAAAGAAGACTCCAGGGGGGGTCTTTTTTCATACAATTTAGTCTCCTGAGGCCGAAAAAGTATAAAACATACCAAAGAAGAACTCTCTTAACTTCCGAAGAAGAAAAGGCATACCTTTTTCGTACTTAGTCAGGAAGGTCCGAAAAAGGTTAAATTACCACCTACCCAACGCTCCTTCAAAAGCAGCATATAGCCTGAGTTTTACGAGTGTGAAGGAAGGCAAGATCACTTGGAAAGATCCATTTGATTACGAGAAATGGGGATTACAACAATAAACTCGATGCTTTGTTCTTTAGAGTTTAATGATCATGACAAAGACATAAAGTACACTCGAAATCTTTTTCATGTTTTGGTCTAGAGCACGAAAAAGAGAAAACTAAGCTCATACCGAGGGTTCCTTTTTTGTAAGTTTAGTCCCTCAGGTCCGGAAAAGTGATAAACCTATGCCTGAGAATACTCTTCTCAATTCAAAAGAAAAGAGAGGGATCCTTTCTCGTATTATTCCACCTTGTCCGAGAAAGAGATAACCTACCACCAATGTGGATGCCCATTCACATATTCTTGACGAGCCTGAACAGACAAGTTTACTCGACAGTCAAGTCTATTTTAAGGAGTCAGACTTGGGCCTAAAGAAACTCAAAATATTTCCCGTGAAATTTTAACGAGTCCGGAAAAGGCAACTCATGGCCTCCTTACTGTTTTTAACGAGCTTGAAGGAGAGCAAAAAGAATGCTCTAAATGCGAGGAGACGAGTGTCATAGGCAGGCGAAACTAGTTCCAAGCGCAAGGAACAGACCTATGCATAATGCAAGGAAAGCAAGCAAGATAAGGACACTCGGGGAACGTCTCCTCAAGGTAAAAGGTGTCAAGTTGCAAAGGAAAAATGATACAAGGCTGGGCGATAATGAGAACAAAGATGAGGGCTTATAAAACGAGCTAAAAGCGTGGAAGCCGGCATCAGGCTCATAAGTGCGAGCAGGGAACATGCAAATGTGATTACAACTTAAACAACAAGGTGAGGCCAGTAAACAGTTGTGAATCCAACTACAAATCCTGTCTCCAAGAAACAACAACATCATAATCATGTTCAGAAGAAACGATCGGATGCGGGTCACTTTGGCAGAAACACATGTGACTTTGATAACTTCTACAAAAGGTAAAGTCAAGGCAGAATCAACCAAAGAGGATTATATAGAACCAAGGCTCGAGGGTTTATAATCTTCAAGATCAACCTCAAAAGGAGAGAAAAAATCAACAAGAGATATAGAGTCTGTAGGAACAAACTCAGTATCACAGGAGTTGAAAAATTCATAAGAAAAATCAAACTCATCGGGATCACTGACTTGTTGTTCAAAGGAAGAGTCAAAAGACTCAACAAGACCAACATAAGAAGAAATATCAGGCTTACTAGGAAAATCAGGGTTAGACTTAGTCATGACTAAACCAACATCCAAAAGAAGGTCAGACTGTATTAAAGACGCTAGGAAGACTTCTTCGGAAGGAAGGAGATCATCCGAGATAGGACACATGTCTAAACTTGCAAATGGATTAACAGAGTGGAGAGAAGGCTCTACAGTCTGTATAGGATGACTCACCCGTTCAACTGCTGGGACCAAGTCCCAAGAAGGTAAGCATGAAAACAGAAGCTGCTTCTCAGTAGCAATTGAACACAAAGGACATGAGGCCACATAGTTCACCTGTGGTGGGGTAGTGTCTATAGAAACACCGGGAATCAATAAAGGAAAGACTTGGTCTCTAGTTTGGTCAGGAGACAGATCAAGAAAATCCAACTAATCGATAGTGACAATTTATTCACCATGATTAAAGTACATCACACGAAAGAAAGTTGACACCACAGCTTGCATGGCATAGACATAATCACGTCCAAGGAGCATATTGAAGTCCATGGGGTCTTCTATCACCATCAAGTCAACTAAGACGGTCTTCCCACCCAAAGTAACAGGTGTTTGAGCAAGAATTCCCAAGGCTATACAAGTTCTTCTATCAAATGCCAGTAACTGACTAGCAGTCGACACAAGGCTAGGAGATCACATGCCTCACCAAGCACGAGCAGACAAAATACTAACTGAGGCTCCTTCATCAACAATACAACAAGCAATCATGTAAGGTTCAACTTTGACCTTTATCTGGAAAGGTATATTAGAAGGAAGGGGCGACTCAACTAGGCTATCCCAATCAAAGGAAGCAATCCAAGAGCTTGGTGGGGGTTGATCCGAAGCAAGTTCAGTGCCCCCTTGTTCAATAAGTTCTGAACTGGAAGTGAAGAAAATGTGACTAGTAGACACTTCACTCTCCAAAGGAAGAGTGGGATTGATCGATACTGAGATCGATTCAACCACTTCGTGAAAGTCACTCTCTGAAAGGAGAGTGGGATTGACCAAAGATGACATTGGTTCAATCACATCAGGATCACTCTCCAAAAGAAGAGTGGGATCGACCAAATCTGATATTGGTTCGACCACTTGATCAACCAAAGGTTGAATAGGTTGTTGAGAAACTATAGGTTGTTTAGGAGAAGGAAAATCTTGAGTCTTGGACCACACTTTTCGCACCTCTGCAATAGCATGGCACTTGTGAGTAAGATAATCTCCCTCATATAGCATATAAGGGAACTTAAGTTTGCACTTTGAACGACTAGTTTTCTCAATGGTGTCAACATGACTAGTAGTGGATGACTGTTTGCTCTCAGCATGACCTGCAGAGGCTAAGAGTTTGCCCCCAGCATGAACTACAGAGGATGGGTGATGGGGTCCAACCTGACTAAGAGAGGCTGGTTGTTGAAAAGCTTCAGAATGTTCAAAAACGGGATGACCATGAATCCAAACTCTTCGCACCTCCATGATAGAAGGGCATTTATAAGTAAGGTGATCTCCCTCAAAAATATTACAAGGAAACTTGGGCTTGTGTTTTAAACGGGTAGTCTTTTCAACAGTGTCAACATGAATCACAGTGGCTGATGGATTGTCTTCAGCATGAAGTACAGAGGCTGAGAGACTGCCCCCAGCATGACTTGCAGAGGCTGAGAGACTGGATCCAACATGGCCTGTAGAGGTTGGATGGGCACCACCAACATGAACAACAGAGGTTGAATGGTTAGGATCAATCTGCTTTGTAGTAGTTAAGTGTGTGCCCCCAGCATGAACAACAAAGGCTGGGTGGATGGATCCAACATGAACAACAGAGGTTGGATGGGGAGGTTCAACTTGAAAAACAGAGGTTGAACAGGTGCCCTCAGCATGACCTGCAGAGGCTGAGTGACTGGATCTGACATGGCCTGGAAAGGATGGAAGGATCCCACCAGCATGATCAACAGAGGCTGGATGGTGAAGATCAACTTGACTTGCAGAGGTTGAGTGCTTAGATCCAACATGACCTACAGAGGTTGGATAGGTGCCCCCAGTATGAACAACAGAGGCTGGGTGGAGAGGTTCAACTTGACTTGCAGAGGTTGAAAGGGTGCCCCCTTGCTTATGTGCCTTCTTCCTATTCCTCCTTCTTTTACTCCTTTTAGACTGTCGGTTACTAGTATCAGTACTTTCACCGCATGAGGTAGAAGGAGGAGGAGAATCAACTATAGTTGAAGGGGAAGCTGTGTTTTGATGCCCTTGATATAAGGAGCTTACTTGAGAAGCATCAGGAGCATTCAGGACAGTTGGAGTGGAAAAAAACCACACCGGTAGCCCTAGGGTGAATCTAGGTAGATTTAGGGTGGCCATCAAAGGGACACCAACATTCCCTGTGAGAGGAATAGAACAAGGAGTTCCCATCATGGGGATCTCTTGGTTGGTGTTCGAAGGGGTGTTAGCCATAGTTTCAAACTAGGAGACAAAGTCCGAGGTTGATAAGCAACCAAAATTACAAAGCACACACCTAAAGGCACACTAAGTACAGACAAACCACACAGCACTCACTAAAAATTTCCTAAAGCCAAACAGACAAACAGGTATAAGATATACTTTCCAGAAGAAAGCTGAGAGACAGTTACTTGGCATCCCTGTAGATGTTCTTAGGCACAAGCAGAGGAATCACTCACCACCCTCCCACACTTTCTACCAGGGTTACCTTCCAAGTTCGTCCAAGGTCAACCAGAAATAACCTTTCGGTGTACCTGTGTATGAACCCTGGATGTCAAGAGACTAAAGGCTACCTTGGCTATACCAACAGTCTGGGGACACAGTCACAAGCCGGACTCGTACGCATGGGCAGGGTAGCTGAGCCTGAAACTCTGTCTAGGACAGAATCCCTAGATGCGTAAAAGTCCTGAGTTACATTTTGACAAGGATTCGGAGGGTTATCTCCTCTGTCCAAGCCTCCATGCAGCCTCATGCTTAACTCCCGTTTGAGAGGAGCTTCCCAGATACAGTCGATAAAGTCAAGGATTTACCTAGTGGTTGGCCAACTACGTCTGAAATTTTAACACTTGTGGGGAGTTTAAACTCCCTATCCCACAAGTCTAGCCTAAGCTAGTTGGTGTATGACCCTATAAAATAAAACTTACTAGTAATTTTTTAAAATTATATCGTTTATTTTAAGGGCTATTTTTAGTCAGAGGGTAAATGGCATGAAACTTATGTGGTGTTTTGACTCAAAGTTGAAACAAAACGACTAAGCAAAGAGAAATTAAATACAAAAATCAAAAACTATTCTCTTTATTTTTCAAATAGAAAACTTGAAAGCCATAAAAGATCAAATTCTTTTTATATTTTCCAAAAACAATGATATGCTATGCAATCTAGACTAAAAACCTAATCTACATGCATATAAAGCAAACATGTGTTTTTGTCTTTTTCTTTTATAAATGCAAAAGAAAAACTACCTACAAACTAAAAGCATGCAGATAACAAGAACAAAGCAAAAGGAACTCTGCTATACAACCACTAAACAAACTCTAGACTGAACTAAAGTTAGCATAAACCCTACTTGGAAGGAAGGCTTGCATAAAAGACAAGTCAATTATTTTAGCACGGTGAAGTTAACCAATAGAAAGGAAAGCAACACCAACAAGCTTCTGAACTCAGACAAAGATCACTGACATAGGCTGACTAGAAACATAAGCCAAAAATCATACCAAGCAAAGGAGGTGGGGGAAAGAGCAAAGAGAAAACCCTAAAGCTATAAAAAGCTTACCACAAAGATAAAGAACAAGCAACAAGGATGACACTAACTCCCTAGAGTCATGCACCTACTATGCACTGTACTTGAGCAAACTTGAATCAAATAAACTGTCTAAAAGCAACAAACTGAAGCAAACAGGCTGACAAAACCAAAATACAACCAACAAAGGAAGGTTAGGAACCCTATCTTGGGTGCACACAATGACAAAAATCATTGTAGACTTATAAAGGAAAATGACAACCAGCCACTATCGAAAGACAGTCTTGAAAAACAGAGCCTAAGACCCTGATCACAGATGTGGAAAAAGACACTTTAACCTTCAACCCAAACAGTCCAACCACTTCAGCATGCAAACAGAAAATAATCCAAGTAAAAGAGACTCAAGGGCTTTCGAAAAAGCACAAAGTGTGATCAACAGAGGCACACAGACAAGCCAAACAGCATTCATAAAGAAAGTCCACATAGAAATAGGAAATACACACAGAGTGGGACAAACTAACCCAATCCTAAAAAATCCATGCTTCCAGGCATATACGCGACTGTTCAGAAGGGAAACCTGCGTATGCAAAACTGTATCCGCGACTGTCCAGTAAAGCAACCCGCGAATGCAAGCCTGTATCCGTGACTGTGCAGAAGAGCAACTCGCGAATAGGTATAAGATTTTTCTCAAAAAACAAGAAAAATTCCCAAGACTTTCAAATACTGAGGCAAGTATGGACCAAGATAAAAGATCACATACAGACTTCAAGCAAAGACTGGTCAGGGGTGACAGAAACAACCTACAGTAGTCTAGGCATCCCCAGCGGAGTCGCCAATTCTATTGTACAGGATTATACACCTTATAACTGAAGGTCTGGGGTTACCAACATACTCAATCAACTTGCAAACAATTGACTCTAGAGTGCAGTAAAGGAAATAGGAGGATAAGAAAGACTTACTCGATTAACAAAGGTCGATCCTTGCTTTTCCTCTTCCACTCTGCTTCACCTCCAAAGTCTTCAAGGTTGCTCCTCTTTCACCTATCAAGAGTCAATCTTCCAGATACAAGATGATTCATATATATATAAGCAGGTTAGATAAATCATATATAAAATGCAGAAACATAAACATTTATCAAACCATGATACAGGAAACACATATGGAAGAAGGATTCTCTTTATTATCAACAATGGAAAGAGTTCAGATTACAACCCAATGCCTAAGACAAGGACTCCTCTGCAACCAAAGGATTCTGAGTTTCACTGCTCCAAAGACTTCTGTATAAAATCCACCAACATGACTTTGCTCTCCAAATGCATATCCAACACCCTCCCCAAGGCCTGTATTTATATGGATGAAATAAGGCAGTTTCGAAGGTTGAGGAGGTTGAGACAGTTAAGGTGATTAAGGGAACAATGCTTAACTAATCTCAAGTCATCGCATGTTTTTATTTTTAAATGTCAAGGGACATATTTTCGGGTATGGAGAAGGACAACCCGTGAATGATCCGCAAGTTGCTATAAGAGCAACCCATGGATACATCCATCCGCGACTTGCAAACACCGACACTCGCGAATGATCCGCGAGTTGTACATATGGAGAGTCGCGAATACAACTTAACATAAAAAAATGGAAAAGAAACCAGCTGGATGGAGGAGGAATGTATTGTATAGTAAACCAATCTATAGTGTATTGGGCAAACATCTATCCATAGATGTCCTTTTGTGTGCCAACATGAGGGATGTCGGCACTCGGACGGAGAGGTGCCATTCAGGTGTATAACAAGGAGTAGTGAAGCTCCAATATGTGGTGACAGACAAGAAAATAGCCAATCTGTTGACCAAGTCGTTAGCCAAAGTGAAATTTGTTGGAGACATTTACCACCATACACACTCATTTTGGTCAAATTGTCCTAGCTAAACCACTATCATAAGTATTATTGACATTAATTGACATCAGTGGAGCATTAAATGACATCATCTAGTCACACCCACGCCTACCTTTAGTCAAGGAGGCTAACTTAGCCTTCTCCTACATTTAGGGAGGCTAACTAGAGCACTTCGGGGGTGATATGAGTGTCATTAATGCACTTTATTGCTAACTGATGGTTACAATCAGTTAAACAGGGAAGTGAAGGTGCCTCCTCTCATTAAATTGATTATTTAATGATTAATTAATGAACTAGAGTCAATAGGGGCACCTCCAACCACTTCTGATGTTCAGTTCCACTTCAGTTAACCTCATCGGGGTTCATTGGAGTCATTGAAGCACTAGCACTTGATGGTTGGCTTGCTATGACATGTGTCTGATCTCTTTCAATTGAGACTCAGTCATTTATTGCACTCCGACTTCAATTAGGGCTCAGTGGAGTCAATTAGGGTTTTGATCAGTGGTTAACTTGAGTGTTGACTATGGCTTACATTCAATTAAGCTAGACTCACTCATTTAATTCAAATGACCTCCTTAGGAATTTGAATTGCTTCTCATTCATGCTTGTAGCATGACATTGTAATGTAATTTCTCATTCTTTGTGTGAATATACAGAGCGGCTACTCATTCTGTAGTCCGATTACACCATTTCATGAGTTATTTGTTGATTAATATTTGATGAGACTGATGTTTAGTCCCTAGATCAATGTGCAAGATTAATATGGTATCAGAGCTCATGGCGAGACGAAGCTCTATCTCTCAAAAAGAAGCCTTTTGACAGATTTCTGCATGAAAATTGAGCAATAGCTCAAAAATACAGCACAAGCCAAGGCTTACCACTTAATACCCCAAGTAAAGAACTTGTTGATAAAGCTTGCTTGATTTACTATGTTGGGTGTGATGAAAGCCTAAAATGTGCAGGCTGTCAAACCTTACATTTCCCTTTCTATTGTGATTTTCAGGTTTTCTACAGGTGAAGCATTCGCTCCAGAAGATCCAGATGGCCTCCTTAGTAGATATTTTGACTCCATACAATTTCCACTCATGGAAAGGTGACATGGAGATTCAGCTGCACTCCAGAATACTCTATAAAGTCACCATGGACACTAAATATGAGCTTGGTTCAGCCATAGAAAAATCAAGATTCTTGACCAAGAAGGATGAAGCCTTCGATTTCTTGTGCCTCTCTATTTCCCGGGATATTCTTTTCCATCTTGCAGGATTGAAGACTCCAAAATAAATATGGGACAAATTGGAAACTCTATATGGAAATCATGATGACTTGAGAGTTTACCATCTTGAAAATGAATTAATGTCTCTCCAGCCCTCCAATTTCGAGACTCTGAATGACTTTTTCACAAAGTTCAAGCATATTGTTTTACTCTTGAAGCAATGCAAAGTGGAGAAGGAGGATGATCACCTCATCCTCACCATACTCTCCAAAATTGGGGCTGATTATTAAGTTTTTGTTTCTACATTCTATGTGGGGAAGCTCACAACCCCTGGATGGAAGATGCCTACTCAAAGCCTTCATTGAGTCCCTAACAAGTGAACATGACCAGCTTGTCCAGATGGGGATCATCAAATATTCCTATGATCAAGCCCTCCATGTCTCAAGGCCCAAATATTTGAAGGGTAAAGGTAAGTAGCAGAAGAACCCAAAAACTAAATTTGATGCTCCTAAGCCTAGAGTTGAAAACCAGCAGCATGATGAGTCTTCCGGCTCAAGGAAGAACAAAGGAAAAGGGCACCATGGCAAGGAAAAATTTAAGTGTTCTTACTGTGGGAAGGGATTCCACCATGAACATGCCTGCATGAAGAAGAATCTTGATGAAGCTCCCTCTCTCCTTCAGATAAATCACATCAATCTTCTAAAAAGCTTTCGGAGGAGAGATCAGTAGGATCGGGAACCACAGCATGAAAAGGGTCATGCCCTCATGGCAAGCACTTCGAAGTACAAAGCACTCTTGATTGATTATGGAGCTTTGAACCACATGATGGCTAAAAGAGACTCCTTTTCATCCTTGGAGACCAGAAAATCCATCCACATCCACATGGGAGATGACTCCACCATCATTTCAGAAGGAGAAGATACTGTTGATCTTGAAAATGGATTTTTTCAAATGTTTTGTATGTACTGTCTCTGGCATCAAATATCCTTAGTGTCTATCAGATGACACATACTGGAGTGCCTAAGAGAGTTTCTTTCAGCCCAAATGATGTTGATATAATGGATCTTGCATCCGGCAAACTCATTGTTAAAGGTCCTGCAAACCATCATGCAAGAGCCTATGAGTTCTCCCACTTTGTGCCGGATGCAAAGCCAACCGCTCTGCTAACCCATGGAAATGAGGTTAGTAGGTTGTGGCATGAAAGGTTTGGCCATCTTAATTTCAAATATTTGCATCAATTACAGAAAAATTCCATGGTTGAAGGCCTCCCGGTCTTCAAGGCAACCACCGAAAATTGCAAGGGCTGTGTGATTGGAAAACACCCTTAGCACAAGTTCGATCGGGGGAAGGCAAGCCGAGCTACATGCATATTGGGGCTGATACATTCTGATATCAGCAATCTGATGCCTATCATATCCATGAATGGATCAAGGTATCTTCTGACCTTTATTGATGATTTTTCAAGGTACACATGGGTCTTCTTTCTCAAAAAGAAGTCTGAAGTATGTGAAAATTTTTCTGAATTGAAGGCCTTGATCGAAAATGCCTCTAGGATTAAGATCAATATATTGAGATCTGATAATGGAGGGGATTATGTCAGTAATTAGTTGCTGCACATATGCTCCCAAAGTGGTATTCAGGTCCAACATTCAATTCCCTACACTCCCCAGCAGAACGGAGTAGCAGAAAGGAAGAATCGATCTCTCAAGGAGATGACAATCTGTATGTTGGAATCCAAGAATATTGCTGCAAATTTGTGGGATTTGGCCATGCATGCTACAGAATACATTTAGAATAGGGTTCCACACTCTTCCATGAATGGGAATACCCCTTTTTAAGCATACTTTGGACACAAGTCGGATGTGTTGAACCTACGGGTGTTTGGGTCCACTGCATGGGCCCGGATTCCGCTTGATAAAAGAAGGGCTTTGCAACCGCAAAGCATAGAATGTATGTTCATTGGGTATCCTGATAAATCAAAAGGATTCAAGCTGCTATATATCAAAAAAAAATAGATCATTATCGAGAGAAGTGTCAAGTTCGATGAGCCTCTTCAGGAGGTGGAACTAGTGAAGGAGAAAATTGTTGAATTTCCTTCCTATTCTACTGAGTATTTGGATGATGAAATTGGAGGTGATGACCCTGATTTGGATCCTCTGATTTCTGATATCAGTGTGAAGCAATCATTATATTCTGAATCAGAACCTGAAGTACAAAATCATCTTCCCACATGGACCCAACAGACACTCTCCTCCGCAAGAGATAACATTGGAAATCCAGATGATCCAAGGAGAACCCGGTCTGATTTCCAAAGAATAGGTATTGCGCTCTCTTGTCCTAATAATTTGCTGTCTGAAACTTGCTATTTGATGATTATTTCAGATCCAAAATCCTACTACCATGCTCGGAAAGATCCGAGATGGCAAGTTGCCATGGATGAAGAGATGAATTCTCTTCAGAAAAACACTACTTGAGAGCTAGTTTCTCTTCCTCCGGCAAGGAAATTGGTTCAATGCAAGTGGGTGTTTCAGACCAAGGTTGCTGCTGATGGAAGCACCTGAAAATATAAGGCAATTATGGTGGCAAAAGGCTTCTCTCAGGTCCAAGGTGTGGACAACCATGAGACCTTTGCATCGGTTGCAAAAATGGACTCCATCCGCCTTGTTTTGGCATTTCAGCATCCAAGCACTTGGAAGTGCATCGCATGGATGTTAAGTTAGCCTTTCTACATGGATATCTTCATGAGGAGATATACATGAAGCAGCCTGAGGGATACATCACTGATCCATCTTTGGTTTGCAAGCTAAAGAAGTCACTATACAGGTTAAAACATGCCCCAAGAGAGTGGTATTCCAAGATGGATGCCTTCCTTCTCTCGCAAAACTTTCAAAGGTGTATATCAGATCCAAATGTGTATTTACAGCAGTATGATGGTCACATAATTATCATTGTTTTATATTTTTATGACTTACTGATCACAGGTAGCACAATTGCCTCCATTTCAGCCATCAAAACTGCTCTCCACAATGCCTTTGAAATGAGTGATTTGGGGCTCCTAAAACAATTTTTGGGGCTCGAAATTGAGCAAAATTCTGATGGGATTATGGTAACTCAGTCCAAATACATTTCAGACCTATTAGTCAAGTTTAACATGGCTGATTGTAGGCCTACACCATTCCCTTTCCTTTCAGGGATTGGCCTTGAAGAAGGAAAAAGCACACCTCCCATGGACTGCACTATCTATCGACAGCTGATTGGTAGCTTGTTGTACTTGACACATTCTTAGCCTGATATCTATTATTCCATGAATGATTTATCAAGAAATATGCAGTAGCCTCATGATATTCATTGGAAGGTAGCCAAGAGTATCCTCCAGTATATTCAGGGAACCAGGACCTACGGCATTCACTATGCTGCAAACCCCGAGCTAGAGCTGGTTGGATACACAGATTCCGATTGGGTGGGTGATTCTATTGATCAGAAGTCTACTTCCAGATATGTATTCATGTTTGGTGGTGGCCCCATTTGCTGGTCTAGCAAAAATCAGGCTGCCATAGCACTATCTTCAGCAGAGTTTGAGTATCGAGGAGCGGTGAATGCTTGCATCCAAGCAGTTTGGTTGCAAGGAATTCTTTCAGAGTTTGATCTTAGTATTACTTTGTCCACTGTCCTTTTTTGTGACAATCAAAGTGCTATTAATATTTCCATAGATCCAGTTACCAGGAAGAGGACCAAGCATGTAGAGATCCACATGCACTATATCAGGGAGCTAGTGCATGACAGGACCATCATTCTGCAATACTGCCCAACTGATGAGCAGATTGTAGACATCTTCACCAAGAGCTTTTCAGAAAATAAGTTCACTTACCTCCATTCACTATTGGGGGTGATTTCATCAGGGTGATTCATACTACTTTCAGTGTTCAGCTTGATGGGGGGGTTTTCCCACTGGGTTTTCCCTCTTTTCCTCACTTAGTTTGTTTTTGAGCATTGTTTCAGTTTCAGCATTGTACAAGGTGACCTATGGCCTTAGTTTCCAGGACCCTAGCATTTTTATGCATTTATGTTTTCTAACTCCTCCTGAGTATAGCTTAAGGGGGGGTGTTGGAGACATTTACCACCATACACACTCATTTTGGTCAAATTGGCCTAGCTAAACCACTATCCTAAGTATTATTGACATTAATTGACATTAGTGGAGCATTAAATGACATCATCCAGTCACACCCATGCCTACCTTCAGTCAAGGAGGCTAACTTAGCCTTCTCCTACATTCAGGGAGGCTAACTGGAGCACTCCGGGGGTGATCTAAGTGTCATTAATGTACTTTATTGCTAACTGATGGTTACAATCAGTTAAACAGGGCACTGAAGGTGCCTCCTCTCATTAAATTGATTATTTAATGATTAATCAATGAACTGGAGTCAACAGGGGCACCTCCAACCACTTCTGATGTTCAGTTCCACTTCAGTTAACCTCATTGGGGTTCATTGGAGTCATTGAAGCACTAGCACTTGATGGTTGGCTTGCTATGACATGTGTCTGATCTCTTTCAGTTGAGACTCAGTCATTTATTGCACTCCAACTTCGGTTAGGGCTCAGTGGAGTCAATTAGTGTTTTGATCAGTGGTTAACTTGAGTGTTGACCATGGCTTACATTAAGTTAAGCTAGACTCACTCATTCAATTCGAATGACCTCCTTAGGAATTCGAATTGCTTCTCATTCATGCTTGTAGCATGACATTGTAATGTAATTTCTCATTCTTTGTGTGAATATACAGAGCGGCTACTCATTCTGTAGTCCGATTACACCATTTCATGAGTTATTTGTTGATTAATCTTTGATGAGACTGATGTTTAGTCCCTAGATCAATGTGCAAGATTAATAAAATTCAAATACTTCAGAGAGAGGCTTGGTGTCATCTAGATCAAGGTCCCTAGAAAGAGGGAGTGATGAGACCAGAAGATGCAGATGCACTAGAGATGGTTCTCACATGGTGTAAGATGCAAGTGGTACTTGGGACGTAATGCACCTGGGGTGCTCCTATATGTACTCCCATGCTAGAGATGATGAGATGTCCACCACTCATAAAGACACTTTATGTGCACCAATGATGGTTCTCACATGGTGGAAAAATCAAGTGGTCCTTGGTACATAATGCACTCGGAGTGCTCCTAGCTATGTTCCCATGCTGGTAGATGTGGGATGATTGTTGAGATACATAATGCACCTGGGGTGCTCTTAGATTGCACCGACTGGGTGGGAGACGTAAGTGGTTTATTGAACACGAGGTGTGCATCTAGTATGCTCTTCGTTTGTTATGATGAGATGATCTGGATACAATGAGATGACGGTAGGAGACGCAAGTGATTACTGTGGCAATGTAACAAATGGTCCTATGTTGTACCTACATGGTGGATTGCTCATGGATATGATGAAGACCTAGATGAGATATAGGCCTACACCTAGCATGAAAAAGGGTTGGCTCTGTAGAACTTCTTATGACGGATAGATTCTAGATATATCACTAATCAATGATCAAACAAAATGAGGATTATAGCAACAGGGATGAAAATGATCCGGTGATGATGATGTGTCCAGAGTGTTGATGATATTGGTGATAGAATACCTTCCTAGTTAAGAGGGAGTGTTTTTGTAAATGTAACTTTGGAAGATATTTTACTGTATATATTATTGTATTTTTATTGTACCTCCGTCAAGGATTTTTTTCCTCCGTTCGGGATGTCATTATTATGTTTTTTCATGTAAGGTCAATGAGGTGAAACCTCCATTGTAATTCAGGGAAATAGCACCCCAAAAGAAATAATGTAAAATGTATTTTTGAGTCTCCCAAGAGACAAGTCAACCCTGCTAAGTCAAGAGGTCGACCCAATTATGTTTTAGGTCAATCGCTTAAAGGGTATAAATAGGAAGGTGCCTTCCCTCATTTATACACACACACACTCACTCAAGTTCACATGAGTAAGAGAGAGAAGACAAGTTCTCTAAAGGAGAAAGAGAGAGAGTTGCAAAAGACTTCCTATTTTTGGGTTTTTCCATTTTGGTGATATCGTATTAGTGATGAATCTATCTCTAAGGAAGTTATGGGGTTTTCTCCTTTATGATTTCCCTGAGGAAAATTCTTGTGTCTATTGTGTTTTGTTGTGCTCATTAATCCTTCAGTTAAAGATCCTAATTAAATTGAATTAAACTGCAAACTCTAACAAGACTGCCTTCTTCTTAGGGAAATTCTTAGTTTCCTGGCTAAGCAAGAAACAATCCTTCGTATCCCTATCAACTATTGAAGAAAAGTACATTGTTGTAGAAACATGTTGTTCACAAATATTATGGATGAATCAAAATATGGAAGATGTCCAAATAAAAAATGACCATCCTATTTCAGTCTTCTGTGACAATACGAGTGCCATAAGTATCTCAAAAAATATGATGATGCACTCAAAAACAAAGCACATACTAATTAAATATCATTTTGTAAGGGAGAAAGTGGATGAGAACACATTCAAGTTGGATTATGTGGATACAAAAGAAAAGATCACATACATCTTTACAAAACCTCTTCCTAGATAAACTTTTGAGTATTTAAGAAGAAAGTTACGAATAATTTCTACCTCATAGTTTGGGGCAAAATAAATCAACTAATGAAAGGTTCTGCGACCTAGAGAGCACAAATCCAAAGGGAGACTACAATGTAGAAGGTCCCTTTTCCATTTATGTCAAAGGGGGGGAGAATCCAAAAGTATGAATGGGAGAGAACTTGAATGAAGGACACCATGAGTATGAAGAAGACCCCAATGAAAGGGGGAGTATTAATAGAAGGATCCTAATTGTGTTGACATCAATGACAAAGAGGGATATTGTTGAATATATGTTGTCATTGATGTCAAAGTTCAAAGATCAAAGAACCAAGTCAAATATATGGACAAGATATATCAAAAGTGTCAAAAGATCAAAAGATGGACCAGAATGTTCATGTCAAAGATCAAATATGGTTCAACTTGATAGACAAGACAAGTTGAATATATGGACAAGTTGAAACATGGACAAGATAGATCAAAAGTGTCAAAAGATCAAAATATGGACCATAATGTTCATGTCAAAGATCAAACATGGTTCAACTTGATAGACAACAAGTTGAATATATGGATAAGTTGAAAGATGGACAAGATAAATCAAAAGTGTCAAAAGATCAAACAATGGACCAGAAATCAAAGCCTAAGAGGTCCAAGGGCCATCATGACATTGGTCACATTTGCACACATACTTATGTACATAAAAGAATAATTGTAAATAAAAATAAGTATGATACTTGTGAATTATGTGTGCAAAAGTCCTACATAAGTAGTGACATATGTGCATCTTAAATTACAAATGTAGCATGCCGACACTAACATTAAATTATCAGATATGCAATCCAATGGTATGATATATGAAGTAAATAGACTTCGAAGGTGGACACATATCTTGAGTAAACAAGGTTATAAATAGGAAAGAGATGATCGTTGTGATGTAAGCTTGTGGAATATGAAGATCTAACTGTTTGACAAGCTTTAGAGTCTTTGTTTTTTGTGGTATCAATGGCTCATTGATCATAGATTAATATTCTTTTGAAGTGGAGCCAAAGTGAAAGATGAGTAGCACTGTTTGATAAGATACTCGATGTTTGGATGTGCAAACAATAAGTATAAATGTGTAGATCATGGGTATATTTGCATATCATATTTTAAAGAAAGGTCTGACGTAGAAATATGTCGACGTACTTTGTTTTTGTGGTATCAATGGCTCGTTGATCATAAATGAATATTCTTTTGAAGCGGAGCCAAAGTGAAAGATGAGCAGCATTGGTTGATAAGATACTCAATGTTTGGATGTGCAAACAATAAGTATAAATGTGTAGATCACTGGTATCTTTTCATATCATATTTTGAAGAAAGGTCTGACGCAGAAATACTTCGATGTACTTTGAAGAAAGGTCTAAAGTGAAATACACATACGAATTTTGAAGAAGGGTCTAATGTGAAAGACGTAGACATATTTTGAACAAAGTTCTGACGCAAAAATACACAAACGTAATTTGCAGAAAGGTATGACTTGAACAAATGCAAATTCATTTTAAATAAAGTTTTGATAGAGATATTCATGCACAGACTCACAAACTAAGATCTTATTTGTTTTGGGCAACTATCCAATGCAATTACAAATACGTAGATTAAGGATTGCGACAGTTATGTAACTTGAAGAGGAAAATAAAGATCATAATCTTTTGGATAATTCGGTGATGCATATATGCAAACATAGAACAAAATAATTCAGCAGTTGTTGATTTTGAAGGAAGAACATTTCACTACTTACTATACACTCACATTTCATAATCAAGGAGACAAGATGAGCCAAGGATCAATGGGCTCAAACCTCCTTCCAATGGGTTATGGATAACTATTAGGGTGTAGCAAAATCCTTTCTGTGGGTGTAGATAAAATTCAGGGGAACACGATCTCCTTCTAGTGGGTGCTAGAGAACAAAAGGAAGTTGTCACTTCCACACCTGGAGAGCACAGTTATTCCGCAGATCGTATCTTGAAGACGTAATTCACAGTTTGCATGAAAATACTGATATTTGGTCAGGTCGTTTGTTGGATGTCGTAAGTTGAAGCTTACACAAATATAAGTTGTTGCGGGTTGGTTCCAACAGACCACAAGTTGTACTTGAGATCAAGTGAACATCTGAATGAGTGGGTGCTGATGATTGGATACTGTAATCTCCCATTGATGTAACTTTTCATATACATATATATAGATATACATTTGTTATTGCATATTTGTGCGGTGTTATTTTTATTGGTGTGATTATTTTAAATTTGAAAATCTACATATTTTATACATATATGTGATATTACTAATTCACCCCCCCCCCCCCCCCCCCTTCCTCTCAGTAATAACTTAATACCAACAAAGGATCTGAATATTTCCACCTTGTTGAGCTCTCTTTTTCTTGTCAATTCAAAAGTGGGCCTTCTTTTCCTTCATTCTCCTCAACTTTGAAATCAAGACCAAACTCTTGACCATGCCTCTTTCTCCTTTTCTTTCCAACTCTCCTTCTCAATTTTAAAATAAGGCATGATCAAGCCCTCTTTTCCTTTACTTCCTTCTTGATTTCAAAATCAGGCATAATCCAATGAGGCCCTATTTTTCTTTACTTCCTTCTAGATTTCAAAAATCAGGCATAATCTCCTAATCGATCCCTCTTTTACCTTCCTTCCTTCCCAATTTTGAAATCAAGCCCTCTTTAACCCATTTGGAATGACTCCCCCTTTTTATCTCATTTTGAATGTACCTTTTCCCTTTTGAACTTCCACTTGATATATCAATCACTAGAAAACGTAGAGATAAAGGCACAAACCAATCATCATTTTGCAATTGCACACCCCCCTCTTTTAATCATTGAAAAAGGTAGAGATGAATGCACAAATTTACCCCATTATTGCATTTGAGGGCCCACTTTAAAGCATTCAAAATAGTAGAGATGAAGGCATAGATAAAAGTACATTTCAACCCCTGTTTTGAAATTAGGCCCCCTTTTCAAGTATTCGATAAGGAATTTCTGATTATAGAGATAAAGACACAAATTGGCCCTGATTTTCCTATTGCTCCCCACTATCAAGCATTTGAAAACCAAATATAAAGGTAGAGATAAAGGCTTTAGATAATTTGAAGAATCATATGACCCTATTTGTTGTAAGAAATATTGAATGAAGAGAATACACTTGGCAAGGTAATAGACCAATAATTAAGGAATCACCACTTAGGAATCAATAATAGTTAGTTTAGAATCCACACAAGAAAACTAAAAAAAATGTTGCGACCAATACATAGAGGATTAAACCAATATATTTTATATGATTAAATGATAAGTTGACAAATAGATCTCATAAGGTTATAAAAGTGGAGCTCCAATAGTGAAAAAAATATTGTGGGTTATAATATTGTAAGGATACACAAATTCTAGAAACTGGGCTCTAAAACTATTTATGTTCTTATTTTTTCTCTTATCCTTAATCTTCCTCTATAAGCACCATGAGTATCCTTATATATATGTGAAGGGAAGCAAGAGACCCAAAATTGAGACTTTATAATCCCCACTTGGTATTCATTTTGTCCTATAATGAATTGTTGGGGGTTTTAATGTGAAGGACCAATGCATAGATACCAATAACTTAGTAGTATGATTCAAGAAAATTTATGTTAGCTTCCTTGCACTTTCTTGCTTTAGTGGTGTTGAATAAGTCAGTGGATTTATCCTTGGTCTTATCCATTTGGTTTTTTGTCTCATGAATATGTCTTGTATGAATGTATGGTTAGTCCTCTTTTGAGAGACATAATTCATGTCCTATAATTCTTATAAAGAATGAAAATATGATTAAGGTGCCCCATGATATAGGTTTTGAACAGTATCTCCTATATATTTGATTACTTTAATATCTTGGTCATATTCAAAATATTATAACAATTAAGTCGTGGTAGAGACTAAATCTATGCATCTTTTGTCACTATTTTAGAACTAGTTTGTGCTTCAATGATTGATATAGGTTGTATCGAGGGCATATCTCGATTGTCACCATTACCTAGGAAATATTGAGGGCAATATTGAAAGCACCTGCCCTTTGTACCATGAAATAGCTTTAAAACTGAGAGAAACGTAGCACAATGCATCTTGCACAGTGTATCTTGGCTTTTGGCCCCTTCGTGAGAGAGGGAACAACCTAGGGAATAATAGACCCAATGGATTACATGGTATCAAAGGAGAAATGGAGTCCATGTGGGATTGTGATGGAGGGGTGTGGACACACCTTATATAGCTACATCATCTTGGAGACATGATTGTGTATGACATCACTTTGGATATTAATATGTGTACTCTTGGACCATATTTCTCCACTTGTGTGATCCCACATGTGTTTAATGTAGGTTTCTTGTAATGGAATTGACCCACATTGTATTGTTAGTCTCCCTTACCTCCAATATATAAAGAGGAATGAGAGAGTCCTTCGCATTCATCATTGTACACATCATTAGTATTCATATTGTGATTAGAGATGTGACTAAGAGGAGGAGTGCACTAGGCATATTATCTCTCTTATATATTCATTTTTACTCAATATCTCTACATCTCTATCTCTTAAACTTGTTAGGGTTTCTCGATATTCTTGGAGTATATTTAAGTCTATGGCTAGGATTTCATCTTTTGGAAATTTGGATATCAAGGTTTTGATATAAAATGTCAAGTTTCATATGGTGAAGAAGAAGAGGACGATTGGTCTTTCCTTGGAGGACTATCATGAGTGGTTCATGCTTATTCGATCTCCTTGGTTGAGATAGATTTTTCATTATTCTCCCTATATATAACTTTGGAGATCTAGTGGATGGTGATATATCTGTGATAAGGCTTTGGTATGTACAATAACTTCATCTTATGCATATTAATGAAGTTTTCAATCATCCAATACTTGTGTAAATTCCATATTCAATTTTCAGCCACCTATGTTCTTTGTGTTTGTAATTTCCAACTATATATGTATTTATTATTTGACATAAGTTAAGAGAAATTATGTTAAATTATTTAACATAATAATTGACTCAAGACAAGGTTTGTTTTATTGTTGTATTTATTATCACAAATAAGAGTTTTTTCATCATGTTTATGCATGATAATATTGCCCTGGATGGATGAAGCTTATTAGTAACACTTTGGTATCTTTTCTCTTGGATTTCCTACAATATTGGGGTGTTAAGTATTGAAATACTATCTTCCACCACTATATTTTTGTTTTGTATTTCATAATAGCCCCAATGTAAAATTTTCATAAGTTTAAGATCTGGGACCTCTATTCAAATAGGTCATTTTTAAATTTTTTTCATTGATGTCAATTTGTGCCTGAAATTTACACAATCAAAACTCACCCAATAGGTATGGATCGACACTACCTTTGTGCCAGCATTAAATATGCCATGATATTCAATTCTTATGGTTGATAGGGAAACTACCTTATATTTTTTACAAGACTAGACTATGGGTGTAGATGCAAGATTACTCACATAACTTGAAATAAAATTCTTGTTGTCTTTATCTCAATCCAAATCGGAGTTTGTATAATTGAACACTATTTAACATTTTAACTACAATACTTTATAGCAATCTAATATGTACCCTTGATATAGAAAACGGTGCCTCTTTCTAGCCTTCAAGTGTATATCTTGGCATCACTCTTGTGAATCTTGCATGAACTTGGAGACACACTAATAAAAAATGATGTACTAGTTCAACCGTGAATTAAATAAATGAGGATACCAATGAGTTGCATATAGAGAGTAGCATCGACTTTCAAATAATCACGCTCCTTAGTTAACTTCACTCTCAACCGATATAGTGTAGCACATGGGTTATAGTTTTCCAAATTGAACCTTTGTAATATAAATATATCATATTTAGGTTCACAAATAAAGAAGCCATCATCCATATGTAATACTTGAATTCCCAAAAATAAATGCAAGAGACTTAGGTCAATCATTTCAAATGTATATGTTAATTGTTTCTTCAAAACCAAAATTAAGTGAGCACTACCATTAGTGTGACCAATTCATCAACATATGATGCAACTATCGGAATATCATCATTCACATTTATAACATATATAATGTGATTTGATTCACAAGGTTTGAAAATAATACTAAGAAATAACTTGTCAATATTCAAATACCATGCCATGCAGATCACTTGTTTTAAACCATACAAGGATTTATTCACTAGACACAAAATATTTTCATCCTTCTCAAAGCATGGGGGTTTCTCCATATAAATATCCTTAGTGAGATCACCATGTAAGAAAACACTATTAATATACATATAATGTGCCTACCATTTTAAGTAAGAAACAAATAAAGGAACAAACCTAACATAATTTATCTTTGCAACAAGGGAAAAGATATTGGTTTAGTTGATACGTTCTTGATGAGAAAATCCTTTTGCTACCAGTCAATCCTTATGCTTCTCAAAAACACCTTTATATATTAATTTATTCTTGTATACCCATCAACTATTCACCACATTCATTCCTTATGGTTGGGAAACCAAGGGGTCCTGTGTTGGTTCATATGCTTGGCATTAGGAGTGGGATCTTGATCAACCATTTTTCTTCAATGGAAATGGTCAATGCAAGGTCCTTCTACTTCATGATTGTGTTGTATGGTAACCTTGACTAAGTTGTAGATTATACCTAAGGTTTGACCTTTCCAAACCTATTACATAGTTCTCTAATTGTGAATATGTCAAATATAATTATAATCTAGACATGTATGACATAATAATCTAAATTGCATATCTGGAAAGTTATATAATATATAACTCTATGGTCTATATAATATAGTTCAGTTATATATGTATATGTATATGTATATGTACATGTATATGTACATGTACAGATACACATACACATACACATACACATACACACACACACACACACACATATACACATATACACATGTATATATGTATATATGTATACATATATGTATATATATACATATATATATATACATATATATATATACATATATATATATACATATATATATATACATATATATATACA
>LPNX011204620.1:613115-714941 GCA_001517045.1 Pseudotsuga menziesii
CTCTATATCCTATTTATACATATAGAATATTTCATAATATATTATATAGTATAAAATTTTCACTATCTTGAAATAGATAGGTGAAGCCCAGATGAGTAAGAAGGGATGAGGTGAAAGGATGGAAAATAGAGTAGTGGGAATTGGCATAGGAATACAAGTGGTTAATAAGCAAGATCCGTGAATTTGTTTTCTCATATCCTTAACCCTTCTTCAATGAGTTTGTAAACCATGTTGGGTATATGAGTTAGTCAATTTTTTATGGATTAGAGGTAGTTGTAGCTCTTGATCATGGATTTGTTAGCCCAGTAACAAGGTGTGGCAAGCCTTTTTCATTTGTAAGTTAGGGTGTGGTTATGCTCTCTTAGTCATTTATAAAGATTTTAATTGATGTATTAATTGAAATCGTTTGTGATACAACCAATTAGAGAGAGATCCCATGAATCATGGAATCACACATGACCTTTCATTTAGTGCCCTTCCCTCCCTATAAATGTATCCATTTGATGTCAAAACACTAAGTAAATCATAACATATTCAAACACGAATCATCTAAATTATTTTTTACCTTACCTTCAATATTAGTAATACACATGTAATGGTTCACATATAGTCTTAGGAATGGTTGTATAAGAGAATTTCCACATGAAAGAGTAATTTGTATAACCAAGTAGAGAGAATGGAAGTTATGTCGTTTCTTCCATTCATCTCATTGGAAGGAAAATGTGCAACAAGACACTGGGTCTAAGCATCTCAACTTCTTTCTTTATTGAGCAAGTTTATCTAGACACTTGACCAATGGGAAAGGAATAGTGAGGAAAATAAGTGTAAAGTTGATGAATGAAACCAAGATACTACTACTACTAATAGTTTCTAAGGTTTATTTATCATACGAAATTATAGTTTTCAACAATAAATTTTCCCATTCAAGTTGACCATGTGCATCTACATATGTATCAAGATCACAGGCCTCTGGTGCACATTCTAGTAAAGCAATACTACCATGTTGTTTATATCCTCTAGTCTTCATTGAGTCATTTATGTTTCTTACATAAACACCAATAGATTCAATTTTCTTAGTCATCAATCAAGGAACACTAATTTCCCCGGTAGGAAGAGTGACTACATCAAATTCACCATGAGATTTCTTAGTCAAAAGATCAAGCAATCCATTGATTGTAGTTAACTTATTGTGGAAATTCAACTGGAAGTTAGGTCTATTAGGTGATTTTACTTTCCAATCAACAAGCTTTTCAGTGTTGTGTAATAGTGAGTACATCCACAATTCTTCAAAATTCTAAAGTTATTGTTACTTAACAATCCATAAGAGGATTTCAACATAGAAACATGTGAAGCCTTCTCATTAAAGACTACAGCTCTTTGGAAAATAACTTCCTATTTGATTGGATCAAACAACCTACAGGATTTCAACTCGCCATAATACCCCATCATAATACAAGCATAATTGTTTGCATCCAACTTCATTTTTTTTTCGTTTGGAATGTGATCCATTATTATACATCCAAATGCTATGAGATTTCCAAATGAGGTTTTCCTTCCACTCCATTTATTAAAAGGACTCATATCCCACATAATTTTGGCCAGAATCATGTTTAGAAGTAGTATATAACATCTACCTCAAATCTAATGAATGCATCTTTGGCATGAAGAAATTACCATTCCATTTTTACCAAACTCCAGTTCTTCCTTTCAACAACATAATTATGTCGAGGTATGCAATGTACAAATATATACCAAGAGATACCATGTTGTGGCAAGTAAATATCAAAATAGTTTCTCCCACGCTATCAAATATTAGAATAAGTTAGGAGACGAAGCTATTACCCATATCTCCAATGCTCTTGTTGTAGAGTTCTTGACTAGGTCCATGCAGGGGCATGGGAGGGGAGCCACTAAGGAAAAAATATCTAGACCCTTCTCATGTATTTTAGTTCCTTTGGGGACCGTCATATGTATTGTATAAAAATGGAGTGACCCCCTGACATTGTAAAATAAGAGAGATAGAATACAACATTGTAATTATTTTTAGTGATAATAAAATATCGAAGCTATCATTTCCCTATGGTTTTACCTGCATACAATTGGGTTTTTATGTAAATATCATGTTCTATCATTATTGTCATTTTCTATTTTTTATATTTCTCTGGAATTTGGTATTAGATCCTGAAAAACTTGTAGGCTTAGGGTTTTCTGCGAGTGGGAGTTGCAACAATGACAAGAGGTTTAACTAGGTTAGATATTCTAAAGTTTGACAACAAAATTTATCCCTATGGAAGATGAAGGTGGAGAATTTGTTGGTTTAGAATCACTAAGCCTTTTCCTTGAAAGGAATTGTGAAAAAAAATGAGCGGTGTGATGAATGAGGATTGGATACACTAGACAAGAAAGTGGTTTCTACAATTTTTCGTTGCCTAGCAGGTTCTATATTATTCAGTGTTGCTAAAGAAAAGAACACATAATCCCTTTGAGAGAAACTCAAGAACTTGTATGAGACTAAATCAACAACAAATAAAGTTTTCTTGAAAAAACAACTTTTCCATATGAGAATGAAGGAGGGTTCAATTATAGTAGATCATCTGAATGAGTTTAATACCATAATCAACAAACAAATCTCAATTGGTGTAAAGGTGGAGTATGAGGATACATCAATAATTTTACTATGTTCCCTCCCAAACACCTGGGATCATATGTTGGTGACCATCACCAACTCATCATCATGTACTATGAAATTTGATGATGCGGTAGCTAGGAGAAGAGCTGGCGAAAAATTGTCTTTAGATCCCTCTACCAATGAAGCCCTATTTGTGAGAGGGAGATCCAGCGAAAGGGGTCAACAAGGGAGAACACAATCCAAATCCAAGTCCAAAAGATGCAAGAAAGACAAGTGTTGCGATTATGGGAAACCAAGGAACTCAAGGAAGGACTATTGGCATCTAAAGAAGGAAAATAAGGATGAAAATCCAGATCAACCATCAACTAAATCTAGTATAGTAGATTCAAAAGAGATGATAACATACAAATATTTATGTCTCGATAACAATAGATCTCTATCATATGCTTGGGTTTTGGACTTAGGTGTATCTTTCCACATGTTTCCACATAGAGGCTGATTTGTCAAATATCATCCCTATAATCGTGGAATGGTCTACTTTGGTGATCATCATCCTTTGGAAAATGTGGGAAGAGGGGACATTAAGATCAATTTGGACAATGGAAGAGAAAATAAGTTGCATTATGTACAACATGTACTACATCTAAGAAATAATTTCCTCTTAATCAAGATGATGGATGAGCTAGGGTATTCTACTACCTTTGGTGATGATTAATGAAAAATTACCAACGGATCTCTTATGGTAGAAAAAGGAGAATATTATGGCACCATGTATCATTTATGCAACAATACATTGACTAATCATGTAGCAACAACAAAAACAGGGAATATTCTGGATGTAGTGATGATGTGGCATCAAGGACTTGGACATATGAGTGAAAAAGGTTTGAAAAAACTATGTGACTGAAGTACGACTTATGGGATTAAGTCAAGTGTGATTTAGACTTGTGTGAGCACTATATTTTTTGGTAAATATAAGAGAGTTCGGTTTATTACAAGATCTGGTAAAAGTTATGATATTTTGCAACTTGTTCATTATGATATATTTGAACTAAACCCCATTATGTCTATAAATTGTTTTGGATATTTTTTTACTTTTATAGATGATTATTCTATAAGATTGTTTCCATCATTCCTAAAAAGTACGTCATAAGCCTTTGATCATTTTAAAGAGTTCAAGGTAGGAGTAGATAAAATTTTGGGCAATTCTATTTTATGTCTCAGATATGATAATGGAGGAGAATATTGCTCTAAGGAACTTGATAAATTTTGTATGCAGGAAGAAATTAAGCACCAGAATAATGTTGTTTATACTCCACAACGGAAAGGTGTGCTTGAGCGGATGAATCACCCAATCATGGAACATGAAAGAAGAATGCTTACTGCATTTGGTTTGGATAATGGATTTTGGGCAGACGTTGTTAATAAAACTACATATCTTATTAACAAATCACCTACAACTATGTTGGATGGAAAGATTCTAGAGGAAGTTCGGTGTGGCAATCCAGTTGATTATTCACATTCACCTATTTTTGGTTGTGATGCATTTTCCCATGTTCCTAAATAAAAGAGGCACGAGCTTGACTGAAAGTCAAGGAAACGTGTTTTTCTTGGTTATGATAATATAGTAAAGGGGTATAGGTTATGGGATCCTACTAACCACAAGATCATTGTTAGCCATAATATTACTTTAACGAAAAATACATGCAAAGGAAGGAGGTACAATAGACATATGAGGTTTTACTAGTTGAAGTATAAATGAGTTAACATGAAAATGAAGCTTCTAATTAGCATGAAGAAAAATAAGTTCAACAACCACAACTCAGGAGATCTACATGTCTTAAGAGACATCCATAAAGGTATTCCCTTGATTTTTAATCTTATTTTGCTTTGTTAATTGATGATATTGAACCTAGTTCATTTTAGGAAGCTAAAAAATATGGGAATCGAGATAAATGGAGGAAATCCATGGATGAAGAAATAAAATCATTACACAATAATGAAACATGGGAACTTGCAAATCTCCCACCAAGAAGAAAATTTGTTGGAAATAAGTGGGTGTATAAAGTAAATAAAAACAATGATGGGTTGTTGGAATGTTATAAAGATCACTTGGTAGAAAAAGGCTATGTACATAATTCAAGCATATATTTTAATGAAATCTTCTCTCCATCTATGAAGCCTACTATTGTAAGGGTTTTACTTGCACTTGTAGCAACATAGGATTCAGGGTTGGAACAATTGGATGTAAAAATTGCTTGAGGGCTATGAAGAAACTTCATGAAAAAATTTAAATGGATCAACTTGAGGGCTATAAAGAAAGAGGCAAATATCATTTGGTTTGGAGACTCAAAAAATCTCTTTATGGATTGAAACAAGTGCCAAGGATGTGATACATACAATTTGACACCTTCATGAAGAGCCAAGGTTTTAGTAGAAGTGAAGCGAACCATTGTGCATTTTAAAATAGGTTTAATAATGGCAGTTTTATTATCTTAATATTGTATGTTGATTATATGTTGGTTGCATGCCCCAACATGAATAAAATTATTGATCTCAAGGATTAGTTGGCTAGGACATTTGAAATTAAGGATTTAGGAGTAGCAAATGAAATTCTAGGGATAAAGATGCAACGGGACAGAGTAGGTAGGAATATTTGGTAACATCAAAAGTCATATATAGAAAATATTGTGTAGCTTCAAAATGCATAATGAAAAACCAATAGAACCCCACTTCTTTTGCACTTCAATTTGTCTTCTGAATAGTGTCCTAACACAAAAACAAACAAGTTAAGAATGTCTCATTTATCATATTCATCAACAGTAAGGATCCTAGTGGTCGCCATGGTGAGACCCAGAAAAAATATTGCTCAAGTTGTGGGGGTTGTTAGCGGGTTCATATCAAATCTTGGTAAGGAGCATTGGAATGTTGTGAAGTGGATACTTAGATATTTAAGGGGCACTTCAAATAATGTTATTTTCTATAGATTGATAGATTTACAAATTAAAGGTTTTGCATATTTTGAATTTAGTGGAGAAAGAGATGGATGAAACTCTATTACAATATATACTTTCACTATTTCTAGTGGAGTTGTAAGCTGGACATATAAGTTGCAGTCAATGGTGTCTTTATCAACCATTGAAGTAGAATATGTGGCAATAACTAGGGATAGTGAAGAGGTAATATGGTTAGAGTGACTGGTGGATGAACTCAAGATGATACAGGGGGATATCACTTTGCACTATGGCAGTAAAAGTGCTATTCACTTAGTGAAGAACCCAACATTTTATGATCGCGCAAAGCATATTGATATTAAGTACCATTTTCATAAATAAAGTGGTGGAAGAAGGTAGGATATTGTTGGAGAAAATCGATAGTAGTGAGAATACTGTAGATATCCTTACAAATTCGGCCAGGACAAAGAAGTTTGAATGGTGCAAAACTTATTTGTGCTTGTTGGAAATGTGATGAAGGTAGCATTGGGAAATGGAATGTGGGTGTAAAACATGGGAAATGAACTTCTTGTATATTGAATTCAAGTGGGATAATGTTATGAAATGAATCCAATATCCATGTATCCAATATTCTTGATGTGGAGTACTTGACTAGGCCCACGTAGGGGTGCAGAGGTGGAGCCCTTGAGGAAAAATTTTCTAAACCCTTCTAATGTATTTTGGATCATTTTGGAATCCTCATATGTATTGTATAAAAGTGTAGTGACCCCCCGAAATTGAAATAGAAGAGATATAGAAGAAATAATTGTAAGTTTTTTGCTAAGTACTAATAAAAGATCAAAATTGCCATTATCTCGTGGTCATACCTATGTACAACATGGTTTCCATGTAACTATTTTTTTCTATTGTTATTGTTGTTTGCTTATTATTTTATATTTTCTTACAAGACATTTCATAGGACTGCCACATTATTTTTCAACCAATGTCCTAAATTCTTTAAACTTTTCAAAGACATTGTGCTTTTTATTCTAGAAATATACCCAAGTATACCTAGAAAAATCACCAATGAATGCCAAAACATACCTTGCACCATCTAATGATGGTTGGTTCATTATATAAAGGTCACCATGGATAGGTTCCAACTAAGTCTATTCTCTCCAAGAGTTTCCAATCTCAAATGTGGCATGGTTATGTTTTCTAAGCACACATCCTTTACGTACACCATTAGAATGCATTACCCTAGGTATTTTATTAACCATATTAAAATTCACCATCAACTTCATAATTCAAACATTTAGATGTCCAAGTCACCAATGGTTGAAATTCTGCTTTAGTTGTCAATCCTAGCCATGAGTGTAAAAGGTCATGGATCTTGTTGGCAGAAATAGAGCTTATACACTTTATCTTTAGGGTCAAGAATACACCCAAGAACAACAACAACATAAACATTGTCAATATCCTTCACTACAAATTTATTAGGCTAGAATTCAATCTTCTTGCTAGTATGGGTTAGTTCGAGTATAAACAACAAATTAACACTCAAATTGGTGCATGATACACATCAGTGATCACACCATTTTGAGATTAAATTCTACCACAACTAGCAATGTTGAGTGCATAATCATTTGCAACAAATATTTCTTCTTTTCTATATTTACTTAATACAAAAAAAAAGAAACATCCTTGGTTATATGATGGGCACAGCTACATTATACTGTAGACTTAGTTTTGGAAGTGTGAGCATGCAATGTCTAGTAAGGAATAATAAAGAAAGTATTGTTATCTCCCTTACCTTCTGAAATTTGATGCTACATGTATGTTAGTTGATAAGTTGACACCTTGCCTTCAAGCTTCTTGGACTATCCTCAATATGTTTTATCTTCTCATAGTAAACCTTCTTGACATGTCTTGCATTTCCATAATAATGACATGTCTTCTTCCTCTTTCCTTTCTTAGTCGATATTTTTACCATCACACTTCTTTTAGTCATTTTGGATAACACAATCTTTCTCATTGTAACCTCCATGAACTTTCTCTTGATTGTATCATTGACCTATTTCTTTGTAGTTCTCTCAACTCTCCCCCTTAAGGAGATGGACCTAATGCTTATTATGAATTTTAACTCCATCAATTAAATTTTCCTGTGTTATTTAGGAAACCACATAAATAATCAAAGCTATAGTCCTCGGTATCTTCTTTTTTGCAAGCCTAATTAGAATGAAATGTCAAACATAAAACCTCATCATGTGTATTGACATCCATCAAAATTAATTATATAGGTTGGTTGTCTTTCTTCGAAAAATCATTTTCACATTCACCCTATTTCAATTAAAGCTCCTTCATGTGAACCAAATAATTTTCAATCATATCCTTAAGGTAGACCAACTCTTTCACAATATGCATAACTTGATTTTTGTTGATACTGTCAAAAAAAAGTCTTCAACTTCTTGCATACTTGATTCAAATAGTTGAATCCAGTTGTATGAAAACAAATATCCTTGGATACATATGATGTCATGTTTCATGTAACCTCATCATTCTTCCATTAATAATTAACTTCTCATGTTCATCCTTAGGGTCTAGAACCATGGTTTTGTAAACTACCAAATATCTTTACTTTTTTTTAAATATTTCCATATCTTGTGCCCACATGCCATAGTTGTGTCCATTTAGAACCACATGCTCTTGCTTAAAATTCATAATCATTCTACAAATCCTAATTAAATCTATAATCCAAAACCTAAGTCAATTTACTAGATAAATTTGTCTCAACAAGAGCATGTATAAAAATGGAAACCTTAAAAGAAACTCTTAGGTACACATATTATTTCTCAAATCAATAGCTCTCATACCATGTTGAAGAACCAAGGAACTGCAAAATTAAAGAATAATGAATTCCAAGAAGAGGTGATGTGAATAGACACCATTATAGCACTGCAACATTAGTAAGCATATCTCAACATATGCAATTATCACCGTCTGTTGAATTGATAGACCTATTTATATGATCATCTATATATAACCTAGAGAATAACTTACTCACATAGAATAAGGAAGCCATAGTCAACCTTAATTACCTTAGTTGTGTTTAATCTCTTGATTTTTCCTCTAATTACACATTAGTTGACCTAGTCAAGACAATCATTACTTGGTTCGATGGACTTATTAACTACTTAGTCAATCTCACAATTAAATTCTTAGTCGACCTTTGATTATCGATTAAATTACCCTGACTATATCTAGAAGATCTAGAGATGAGATGAACATAATATTATATCATGTTCCTTATAGAGATGGTGGCCTACAGCACATTTCCAAATTTGATTGGGGTTTTCTTGGACAAGGAACCAATGAGCTTATTTTAGATATTTTTAAGATATATTTGCTTCCCTTGATTTATGTTGCTTGGAGCCCTCACTTTGCTTCCATTTTGTGGTTTCCTCTCCACTTAAATTTTCCTTTCTTAAAACTTGATTTCTCCTTCAATTAGCTCATGTATTGCACTCTTTTGGCATCCACTTATACCCCTCTCATCTTAGAATTGCATTATACCAAATAGAAGCATATCAATCACCAAAAAAAGATTTAACATTTACAAAGACATGAGACCATCCTTTCTGGCTAAGGGCATTCAGATACATACTTTAGTTTGTCCATCTTTGTTTTCATGTCCTTTTGTTGCTTAAGTAGTTAGAATTTACTTTCAGTTGGATATTTTTCTATTTTGATAAAGGAAAAATACATGTTTTCTTTTCGTAGTTGAAGTAGTGATTAAAGTATATATTGTGACCTCCCATTTCAATATTAGTACTTATACTTGTTAGTTGATATTTATTTAGATTTCTCTTTAATTAATTACAAGTCACATAAAAAAACATAATCGATAAACATACTTTCAAACAAAAAATCAGCATCTTTCATCGTCTAACCTTAATCTAAAAAAAAAATCTAAACTGAATGATTTGTGATCGCCTCTTTGTTTATTTAAAATTAAAATTATAATAAAATATTTATTTTCTAACACTCATTTTCATTCTTCATTAAATTCAACTAAACTAAATAAAAAAAATTAAAAATACATTTTTTCTCTACAAAATTATTTCTATTCCCAAATCATCACATTTAACTATCTTAATTAAACTTCAATTAATTCAAAACACTTTAAAAACCCACTTTATATACTAAGATCCAACTTCCCATTTTAACGCATGCGCCAAACTTTATTTTTTACCTTCTCTTTCTTAGTTTTAAGCAAAGTTGTGTGTGCTCGTATCATAATATGTGTATATTTATTATGTCTCCTACATGGGACGTTATAGCTTTCATGAAGGTGGTATTATTCATGTCAGTGGAAGTAAATTTTTTGTATTTCTAAAGTCAATACTATAGTATCTAATTTTTATATTATTTTATTAACTATTTTTCTCAAATGGGATTGGTTCTTAAAGATGATCTCATACTGGTAAAATGGTTCCTAAGACCTAGAGGTGGGATGAGATCATCATACATTTATTAAGATCATAGCACTGCAGGAAATCTCATTAATTAAGACCACTTTCAGGTGTCGAGCAGGTCATGTCAAGGTAAGGCGAGGGCCACTTTATTGATCATTGTAAAGCTCATAATGTTCACAGCGATCTAGGGTTAATTTTCTTGGAAAATACATTCGTTGTTTCTTTTCAGCAATCCAAGCTACATGTTAAATGACATTAAACAAGTATATACACTGTATTATAGACTTTCAGGGAAAGGACGGTATTTTCACACGATTAATGGAAAGATGCTGAAATTTTCTCATGGACAACATAACGTTTTGGATTATTAAATGATTTGTATGCAATGGTACATGAAATAACAAGCATTGAAAAGTTCAATTGAAATAGTAGAGATTTCGACTTTAAATGTTTAATCTTTGTGTGTTAAGTAAGTGTTGTATTTTCTTCCTATTTGGACCTAAGTTCAGTCCCTTTTTCTAAGCGCAACAAAGCCCAATATATAGGCCCAACGGAGTAAAGCCCAATCGGCAACACCAGCGACACAGATGTAGTCTCACCCGAGATATCTTTCTATGGGTAACTGCCAGAACCAAGTTTCTACAGTTGGGTGGGGTATTTCTGGTCCCTTGGTCATTTACCAAGGCACTCAACCAAATCCCATGGGTGGATTACTTATGCTTACTATGACCAATTAGACCACAACACAGCTCTTCCTTTGCAACTAATATAACAAGAACCCCGGTGCAGCATAAATGTATTCAACTTATAACAGTGCGACTGATATACATCTATTCATTCATAAGAAAATATATAAGCATTCACTCATAGCAACATATATACATTCATTTTAAACACATTCATCAGTCATACATTTGACACAGTAGTTAACGTGGAAACCCATCCAGGAAAAAACCACAAAGGCACTCTTCATCTGGCATGAGAAACATATGCACCTTCTGTTTGCGCACTAAGCTACAGAATCAGTTCTAGATCTTCTTCTTTATCTACATAGAATCTTTCTTCCTCTCATGCTCTCTCATCTTCTCTTCTATTCCCTCTCTACTTGACTCTACTAATGATTCACACACATCTTGGATCGACTCAACCTCTTCTACACTTCAGCGCACTCAGCTGTAGATTCTTCAACTCAAAGCACTCAACAAAACTAACATACAACAATTACAAAGAACAAACAACTATCCAAAGAGTGTATAACCACCGGGAAGCTAACCCGCATACAGCTTGGGGTCCTCCTTTTATAGACTCTTTACAGACTCTTTACCTATCGCTTTCTCAGTCGACTTCCTATACTTAGCCAACAAGTTGTCTTTCCTATTCTAGTGATACCTAGTAGTAGGCACTAATGACCTGACTTACAAATATATCTTCATACGTGCAGCTTCCACCAGCTCTAACTGACCTCGTACACATGATCCTTCTAACCTGTCACTTTCTAATCGTTGTGTCGATGCATGCCTTCTGACATAGCTCCACTATGCTGCATTCTTTCTATGTCACATCCTTTCCTTCTATCGCACATCTTCCTTTTGTCGTGACTTCTGCAATTTTCTCTTGAACTGTCTCTTTCCTTAAATCCTTCTTCTTTATCTGCCTCTATCGCACCTCCTTTCTCTTCTTTTCCTTCTTCTTTCTTCCTGTCGATGCCTCTGTCATGGCTCCTTTCTCTTCTTTTTCCTTAGCTCTTCTCCATACTTAGGCATAATTCTAAGTGAATTTTGATTTCCTTTCCCTAGGCCCAACAAGCCCCCAACCCTCACCTGTGGCTCGTCCGAAGCCACTCGAAACTATTCCTCCATTTATTTACTTGTGTCAACTTTACTGTAAAAATATTCCAATATTTTCGCTACCTTCTCTACTTATAGCTGCACTTCTTCCTCTGTCTTTTGCAATTGCTCCACAAGGTTGGAATTAACATGTTGCGGAATTACCTTCTCTACTGATTCAACTACTTCTCACACCTTTTGATTTACATGAAAAATGATTCCTGTAACTCTTTCAGCTTTGGCCTACAGCTCTTCAACCTTATCTGCGCGTTGTTTTTGTTGCTGTTTGTGTAACACTGTGACTTGTTGTTGCATTTTTTCCTCTGTTTCCTTAGCCGTTTTTTCTGATAAGGGAAATTTCTTCATTGCGCTCTTCGTCTGGTTCACATCTGCTTCAACCATGCATACCAATTCTGTGACTTTTTCTAACTCTGCATCATCTATGAGCACTTCCCAAGCTTGAGAGACTTAGTAGACAACTTTAGCACACACTGCTTATGCTTGTTCTATCTTCTTCCCAGCTTCCATGGTTGTTTTCCTTCGTTCTTCCAAAACCTCAAGGGGTGTGCTTGGTTTGACCTGCGCCTCCAAATCTGCAACTTTCCTTTGGAGGTCTTTTCTATTTCTCCAATTCGAATGACCTTGGCTTCTAGAGCCATTTCCTTTGTTACTCCCTCCTCTGTGATGTTTGTACAAGCCAGAGCTACTTCCTTGTCGATCCTTTGACGATTTTCTTCCCATGTTTTCGTCTTCTATTCAACTTCTTGTACTACTAATTTCATCTTCTTGATACTATTGTTTGTGGCGTTCACTTGCTTGACCAATGCATGTTCTCACACTTTTATTTCTGCAACTGCAACACTTTGCATTGTGTACACTTCATCCATCTCCATTAACGAGAAATATATCGTTATTTGGACGATCTCCCTGGAAACATCATTAAACTATGAAGTTCCTAGATCAAGAAATCCTCCCGACACCTCTGCTCTTATTGGTGGAACAGGAACTGTTATTCCAGTTGGTTCCACTTTTGAAGTATCTGATGGATCCTATGACTCAATGGATGGGGTCGGACAGTCTACAACAACTTTAACATATTCAACCATCTTACACAAAACTTTGAGAAAATCAATATCCGTACCTGAAATATCTTCTTGTCACTCATCTATGGTTTTGAATCTTGTCTATGCAGCTTCAGCTATTGCCTCAATCATTAGTTACACATCTTTGCTGTCCAGGATTATGGTATTTGCATTTTTATCATCTTTTATCTTATTCTTCTTCCTTCCAGACTCTGTGTGTTCTATCTCAGGTTCTTTCCCTTTATTTTCTATTTCTGGGTCTATCAAAGTTGAACTGGAATGACTTTATGTTGAATCTAAATCGTCTAATGTATTTTCTTCTTCATTCCCATCATTTGGAGGCGGTGGGTCCTTTTTTGTATTTGTTCTTCCTCTTTCGACAGTTGATATTTTGGCACCGAGATGCGCCATTCTATCGGCCATTCATCAACAATTTCTTCAACCTCTTCCTCTGATATTATGAATTGCATCAACAAGCATTAACGATGTTGGTCCTGAAGCAGCTTCATGTTTACATGGTGCGTGCCAATCTCAAATCTAACCACTTGATGAAATTGCTTAACAATGGCATCATCCAACCTGCACATGTTATGTACCTAGTGCCTTATATCCTCCCCATGCATAAATACTTCAATGTTATTTTCTATATGTCGTGCCTTTTATCCTTATCGAACCAAAGGTTTCGGTATCTCACTCCTCTGCAGTTCACCAGCAGATATACCCCTTAGTAGTTCAGTGGGTCAGACCATGCAATAAATGAAATTAAAATTAACAGTAAGGAGTAGTGAAATTCCCTACCCTCCTCCTGTGACTCAATGTCATCATGTAATAGTTCGTTCAACAAGAATTGACACCAATTTATATGAACTCCCTTCACACAGAGCTCATCCATCGCAATCGCTCCCACACTGCATTGTTTTGGACGCATCTTGCACAGTAACTTTGAGGCCAACACCTTCGCAGCAAAGCAAACAGTATAATCATTAATGGAGGCGATATGAAATCCTCTATTATCTCTTACTATGTCATACTTCTCCTTCATCCACGTAGCTATCGTCGCTTCTTGATCCTTCCTAAGAAGTGGCCTTGGGTCCATTCCTACAAATGGTAGGCCTGTGATGATTGCAATAAGTTCAACATCTACATGTGTAGGATTTCCAAGCCAAAGGAACCCACCATGAAAGAATACCAACAACTGCTTAGCATAGGTGTTTATTGGTATGTTGTGGATAAAATGTGGCATATATAACAGTGATAGTATGATAAACGGTTCGATTCATCTATCCCACTCCTTTGAGAAAAATCACTTGGGTGCATCTGGTGTGTCATGCAGAGTATCCATATAGTTTTTTCAGTCTAGTTATGTGTGTTTATTTGTGTCATGTTCAACAAAAGATAGCTTCCGCAAGCTAGGCATGATATCCATCAACACCTTCGCTCCTTTTAGCACCAATGGTGCTATCAGCGTGGCCCCTGTTTGCTTTGGGATTTTGACTTCTGGTGCACCACTTTGTCTGGGCGGAATGTAAGGCGGCAACAAGTTTCTTGTCTCAAAATATTCATCATATGGTGGGGGTGGCACTGGGGCTGTAGATGATTTTTCCTTCCTCTTCCGGTTACCAGTGCACTTTCCCCATTTGGTTCTAGAAGGACCTGGTCTATCTGCATGCACTTTTCTAGACTACCTAACGGAATTTAGCTTCACTACTGGAGTGGTCTTTGCAGCAAATGGTGCAGTCTGTTCAACAGCTGGTGGGACCTCCGCATGTGGTGGGACATAACTAGTAGTATCCTCCATGACTATCGTGGGTGGTTCAAGATCAAACTCAATTGTACTTGTGTTGGATATGGAAATGACCATGCTATGAACAACTCACTTCACTTTTTGCTGTAGCAAACTAGCAGTATGTGATCATAAACTTTTGGCTCATATTTCTTTGTTTTCTCTCTCTCTGTGTTTTTATTTTTTAATTTTTTTATGCGACCATGTCACAACTATCATAATATGGTTTTAGTTGACTCCTGTTGACCAGTCCTCTAACCTTTTGTCCCATCTAATTTTTCTAGCTTCACTGCTCCTCCATCAGTGATTTCTTTGACAATGTATGGTCCTAACCTATGTGTTTTCAGTTTTCCTTGATGCTTGAAAATTGTGTTCCCTTACATAAGAACAAGTACTCCAACTTGAAACTACTTGCTCTTAATGTGTCAATCATGCCATACCTTTTGTCTTTTCTTTTTTACGTTTTGGTGAAATCCTGCAACAAAACGTTCTTCCTCCAACTATACTAGATGAAGTAACCTGTCTTCCACAACATAAACATATGTCATTTTAGTGATCGCAATAACTCTTAAGCTTGGTATAATGTATTCCATAGGCATGAAAGCTTATTTCCCATACAACAACTGAAATGGAGTCTAACATGTCAACTTCTTACACGTCGTGCGATATGCCCATAATACTGCAGAAATATTCTGGTCCCAGTCATCTCTTCACGCATTGAAAACCTTTGTCAATGCATTTTCTAGAATTTTGTTAAATGCTTTGACAACTCCATTTGCTTGAGGATGATATGGTGTTGTCCTTCTATGTTGTATCTAAAATTCCTCAGTCAGTTCTGCAATCAATCGATTAACAAAATGTGTACCTTGATCGTTGATTAAAATATTTGGGCACCTAAACCTTGTCACAACATTTTCAAATAGAAACTTCACAATTGCAGTAGCACAGTCCATTATTGGCATTGCTTCTACTCATCTGTGCAGGTAATCAGTCGCAGCAATAATATATCGTGCTCCTGTGTGCTTTCCTGTCAGACTGATACGTCCTACAAAATCAACATCCCATTTATCAAATGGATGTAATTTTATCTAAGGTACCAATGGCATTTCATCTCTTTAGGAAGGATTTCTAGTTCTTTGGTAGACATCACAACTGCGACAGTAATCTCGAACATCCACATGCATGGTGGGCCACCATAGTCCCGCTTGCAAAATCTTGTGCACCGTATCTTTTCCTACATAGTTCCCTCCTGCGACACTAGCATGTGCCTCCTTCAATATCCACGGGTGCTTGTGCTCCAAGACGCAACGCCAAAGTATCTCATCAAGACCGATTTTATACAAGTGTCCAATGATCAACTAGAAATCTGCAGTTCACCCAACCAACTGCTTCTTCTACGTAGTGGTAAATTTAGTTAGCGGATAACCCGTACTCAGAAAATGTATGATATCCTTATAATGATTATCAAACATGGTTATCTCAAATAGTTACACATCAGTAAGATTACCTTCCATACTAGTAGGTTCTTCTCCACTTTTAATCCTTGAAAGATGGTCTGGTCCCAAATTCAACCGACTGGGTTTAATGATTATTTCAAAATCAAATTCCTGGAAGAGGAGATTCCATCGGCAAATCTTCCCCCCCAACACTGGTTATTGTCCAAGTATTTTATCGCAAATTGGTTAGATTACATCTTGAAATGTCCACCCAGTAAATAGTTTCTAAACTTCTGTAGTGCATATACCATCACTAGCCCTTCTCTCTGCGTCATGGTATAATCCTTCTCTGCAGTTGATAACTTCCTGCTAGTGAAGGCAATGGGGTGATCAATCGATCCTTCACCAAGCTACGTCAGTACCATGCCGATAAAAATAGATGATGTGTCAACATGAACATGGAACTCTTTTTCCTATTTTGGAAACACAAGTATTGGCGTAGTAGGAATCTTGTTCTTCAGCTTGTCCAGACTCTCTTGACAGCAAGTTTCCCACAGTTCGAGCCTATCATTTCGCAATCAATTGCAGACACTATTCTACATTGCGTTCAAATGATTTACAGTATGTACACATCTTCGCAGGACTTTGGAAATCTTGAGAAAAGTGTCTTGGTTGTCCACAGTTATAACATATGACTTGGCCTCTTCCTCGACCAAATCCTCCTCCTCCTTGTTGTTGTCCTCGGCCTTGAAAATTTCCACCCCCCCTTGGTTGAGGGTATTGTTAATGTGGTGGATATTGATTTTGTTCATATTGTGGCTGAGGATATTATGGTTGTTGATATTGTGTTGGTGGATATTAAGCAAGCTGATACTAAGGTTGCGCTTGTTCATCTTGCATCTTCTCATCATTCTTCATCAAGTAGGTATCCACCATCTTTTCTTGCAGCAACTGAACTATTCTGCAATCTTTCTCATTGTGTCCTACTAATTTAAAAATTTACAGTACAAACTAGCTGGTGCACTTACAATCTTTTGTAAATACAAACATTCTTTTGACTTAAGGCCCCTAGTCTGACATATTCTACACACAGGAATCCCTTGGGTGTTTATCAGGTTTGGCGCTCCTGCCGTGACATAATTCATGAGCGTTAGGCAATTATCTTTATGGTGTTCATTTGTTCTACATCTTGTACACCACAATTCTTCTTGAACTTCCTTGCCTTTATTGATGTCCTGGAGCTTAACCATAAGATTGGCCAGCTGCAACTAAATATGCATCATTCCTGCATTAGTTTCTCCAATCTGTGAGGATTCTAGTTTTATTGTTATTTCCAAAGCTTCTGTCTACGACACAATATTCTATTGCATCAATGGGATTCATATGTGCAGCAACAAGGTGGTAATGAACCATTCCTTATGTTGTACATCTGAAATTTGGAAGCTCACTTTAGCCATTAATGTCTTGAATCTCTAGTCAAAGTCCCAAACAAATTATATAGGTATTTGGTTGATTTCTTTGATCTTAGTAATGCACTGGGACTCAGAATTCATCTTTCTAAACTCATCTATCATTCTCACTCAAATCTGGTCGAGCATTTTTTGCGTGACTCCTACTGGAGCTATTGAAAATTTCATGGACCAGTCTAGCACATGACCTCACAGAGTCATGATCATCTGTGCTTTATTTATGTTCTCATATTGGATATGTCGCACAGTCCATATGGATTCATAGATAAACCAATGTTTCTCTGGGTCTTCTAACCCATTTCAATTGAATATTGGCAACTTAATGTCAGTCATAGCCATTGTATTAACTGCTGGTATGTTCGGAACAAAATTTTGACTAATGGGACTCCCTTGTCCACTATTCACAGTGTTAGTACTACTTGTATTTACAAATCCACTTGGAGATAAGCCTCTAGATCTTACCTTTGGTGATGTGTATGGTGTTGTAGGTGTGTCATACCCATGTTTTGGGTGTGGAGCTTTAGTTGATTCTCCTGATTCTTCTTCTCCTTTGAAGATCAATTGATATTCTTCTTCTTCATCACAAGACCCTTCGTCCAAGTATGATGCAAGCTCATAGTCTTCTTTTTCTCTGGTCATGTTGCAACTTCATCTTTCTATCAAATTCTTTCTTCGCTTTCCTGGTCGGAATCTTCTTACACTTCTTAAACAACCAGCCTCTAGTTCAGCTCCACTATCTCCAGGGAACATATGAACTTATTTTGCACCATTTTTCATAGAGTTCCACTATGACATACCCACCTTTCTATGCACTGCTTCCAACTGTAACATGTGTAGGATACCTTTTTCACATACAAGCATTTTTATCCATGCCTTTAAAGACAACAAATATCTTCCCTGAGGTCCTTGAAAATATTTTCACTCTACCTCACTATATGAGGTTATGGTTTCAACAACAAACTCAGTAATGTATCCCTCCAAAATACTGTCTATCCATAAATCTACATCCCTCGACATAGGGTTGATCACACTTTTAGTCACTGAATCAACTAAGGATTCCACTTCGTCGGTTCTCCTCCTTGGAAGTTTCTTTGTTGGGTTTCCAACTTCGACAACCACTCATGAAACACAATGGAAAACTCAAAAAAGAAAATCTCATAGATATATGTATAGAGGTTACGTCTCAACCACTCTGTTGGGTTCCACCGACATCCTTTTCTTTCTTCTTGTGTGAATTCTAATGCTTTGGAATACACCCAATCTTGGATTTTAGGCTTCATTGGTTCCCACAACATATCCCTCACTTAAATGCTTCGGTCCCAATAATGGAACCATATGTTGGCTTTTCTTCCTCTTTATACTCAAGTTTATTCCCTTCTACTTAGCGCAACAAAGCCTAAGATAACAGCTTGACGGAGCAAAGCCCAGTCGGCAACACCTGCGATGTAGATGTAGTCTCACCCGAGATATATTTCTATGGGTAACTGCCATAACCTAGTTTCCACTGTTGGGTGGGGGATTTTCGGGTCCCTTGGTCATTTACCAAGGCACTTGGCCAAATCCCATGGGTGGATTACTTATGCTTACTATGACTAGTTAGACCGGAACACAACTCTTTCTTTGCAACTAATATAACAACAACCCCGGTGCAACATAAATGTATTCAACTTATAACAGTGCGACTGATATGCATATATTCATTCATAATCAAATATATAAGCATCCATTCACATCAACATATTTACATGCATTTTAAACACATTCATCATTCATATATTCGACATAGTAGTGTTGAGTCCTGGAAAATCACAGGTAACAACAGTTAGGGATTCTCCCCAATAAATGTTCCCAACTAGCCCGTTATTGTTTGGTATGGGGAATCCGTCCGGTTTACGGTTCGGCTACCGTAGGTCAAGTAACAAATTAAAAGGTTTTACCGGTTACAGCTCGGTCCACCATATATATTTTAGTTTTTCGTGTTTAAGTATGATGTGCAAGTGCCTATCTAAAAATGCAGATTGATAGAGATAACGAGGAGTGTCACAATGTGATGCGCAGGTTCTTACCTCTCGTCTTAACTCTCTCGCATCTAAATCACACATAGCAAGAAACTAAAACTAACTAACTAACCTATCCCTAGGGAGCAAAAGTATCAGTTATCAATGAGTAATGTATTTCTGCGCCTGCATTAAGAAAAATTACAGATAGCTATTACTTATTTTAGAACACATGAACAATAAGATAGCTTATTGTTTATGAAAACATTCATTACTCATAGTGGAAATTTCATAGGATAAACTAGAGTGCATTCATAACATGAACATAGATTCAATGAGTTAGAACGATCTCACAGTTAATGGACATAAGCTGAAAATGAAATAGTTCACATTCAACTAATCCATAACAAAGCAATTGAAACATTCCACCAAGCTTTCTCCAGCAGGAAACTTGTAATTCTTTATTGCAAAAGGAAATAGTTCTTCTTACAATATACTCTCACAAATGATCTGGGAAAAAGTCCTCTTCTCTATATAAACTCTCATTTATTTATACAAAAAAGCAAAACCTTTAGGCTGCCCCTCGATGACCTTTGGGCTACCCCAACCTTTCAGTTCTAAATTTTTTGTCTTGTAGTATGTGCCCATAATTTATACAACATGTTATATTTTAAATTAAAATTTAAGAGCACTTTATGAAGAGGGACCAGCTTGGTCACTAATGAGCTTTTTCCAAGCCTGGGCCTCTGCTGCTATCAATCTGCTCAATAATCTGTTGGTCTTTTTGAGATCCTGTTAATCTCAGACTTTCACTTTCTTCTTTTCTTTTCTTTATCTCTGCCTTCCTTGTTTCTTCCTCCGCAACTCTCTTTCTTTCTTCTTCTTCATTCTTTAGCCAACTCTCTATCATCAACACAGCATGTTCTTAGACCATTAAGCTTTTACCAAAATAACAAAACTGTATCAATCTATTTACCTCCTCCATATGCATTCTATAAAATAAACTATACACGGTATTAATGCATGAAAAGAAAATGAAAAGGAAAAAGAAAATCCTGCAAATTTGTGTCTTAAAATCCTCTAAGTCCACTGTCCAAAACTAAAATCACAAGCCTGATAGAACAGGCTCTTCATATCAATCCAAGCCACATCTGGACTAACTCGAAATCCTCTGATGAAAGCATGAACCATAACAATGTAACCACAAATCCTCAAAACACTAGACTCTGCACTGTGCTCCTTGTTGTGGAAAACCCTGACTGGACCAAAACATTGCAAACCTCCACCGTCCCCCAAAAATAGTGTAAACATATACAAAAACAAGGACTGGAGGAAAAATGTGGGTTTCAACACGATTAAAAGATAAAATACTGCTCCGCACGTATATAACCATCGACAATTGGAAGCACTAGATGTCGAGAGAATAGTCCTATTCATAGCCACAATGACGGACAATGAACACACTATGGATCCCTCGATAACATAAAATCATCGACGATCGGCAACTCTAAAGCTATCGGCATCGAAAACTCTACATACTGCGGGTCAGAGCCTCAACTCTAAGCACATCCGCAGTGTCGGCGAAACAACTCTAAGCGTTGCCATAGTGTCGGCGATGCCAAGCACTAAACACCACCGTAGGATGTATTAGAGGTCGAAACCACTGACCAATAATGCATCGACAATACAAAGGACTAAACATCAGAGAAATAGTCTTATCGACAGCCACAACAGCGGATAACAAACTGACTATGGGTTCCGTGAATACCAAAACCGTCTGCGATCGAGAGCTCTAATAACTATGTATAGGCGACTCAAAACTCAACGCTGCCACCATGTCGGCAATGCAAAGTACTAACCCTCCAATCACAGTAAAAAATCGTTCCAATAGCGATAAAATAAACAGTGTCGGTAAAAAGGTTTAAACAATAAAACGACCAAGAGGTAAAGGCCACGGATCGGCGAAAATAAGAACTGTTTGTTGTTTCCCTCCTGAAACGTCGGCGGCATAGAGAACTAATGCCTCGACTCAAACTTCAACTAACTTTCGACAGCAAAGAATCAAATCATCGAAAAATCAAAACATTAAGTGCTCGAAATACTTTCGGCTGGGCAACAGTAACACTAGCTCGTTTAACCTCCGAAACAGTGGGAAGAAAAAAAAGTCAATTAGTCATCTAACTTCCACATCAAAAAATCCAAATTTATAGTAGAGGAAAAACGGAGTTCAGGAACCCAAACAATCCCAGGCTAGATAAAATTGAAAGGAGGGTCCAAAATTTTAGAAAATTTGGGAAAAAGGTTGCATCTGCAACAATTGGCGACTACCTAGTGAACACAGATCTTTGTACAACTTCTTCTTTTAGTAACAAACTATTTTGACAATAAATACCAACATGCTGAATTCTTCTAGATGTCTAGATTTCCCAAATGACATATGTATGCACTTTAATCATTAATGATATTCGAATTTAGGGATAATGGGAACCAAGATTTCAAATTCTAGATAACTCTTTTGAGGCTAGGGATATGAATTTGATTTTTTTACCTCTGTCTTCAAGTAGCTCCCAGATTTGACACCACAGGATTGTAACATATGGTAAACAGAAATATTCATTTGTTCCTCATCCCCATGTCATTTTCCACTTTTGTGCTTTTGGACTTTTTGTCCTTTCTGAGTCTTCCTGCATGCCTTCTTTCTGAATTTTTTATTCAGGCTCCCCTATCCATAGTGTCCTTTTGTGTGAGAGATGTATTTAATTTTCAACTCACGGACGGAGAAGAACTTTGGCAATCTTGTACTCATATGGTTCAGTACTTTGTTTTGATACATATTTCTTTCTTAGGATATTTTGACTCTTATTTGCCTTTTGGATTTCAATTCTTGGCATGGGATCATTTAAATATAATATACGGTTTACCTTGCTTCGTCTCCATGCGTCTTTTGTTGTCACCCCCTAAGACATTTTTTAAATGTGAGATGGATGGAGCCTCGAAATAGTATTCTAGACCTTTTGATCCTGAGTTATTTTACAAGGATTAAGTAGGACTTAAATGTGTTCATATCCATTTAGGAAAACTGCTGAATTAGAAGAAGTTCTTTCAAATAAATCAATAGTACACAGTCTTATAATAAAGGATTTTAGTTAATCCAAAATTATGATGAACTCCATGCAACCAAAAGTTTGCTTCTTTATTAAAATCAATCAAACCCTAACTAAAATAAACAAAAATAAGCAAATCAAAACAAAACAAAGAAATCAAAATATTTATGTACAAGACAACCAAGAAATAAAAATCAAGAAACATAAAGTTGGAGAACTAAACCACTAACTAGTAAGTTCTCTTCCCACCCCTGTAAATATTGCAACTTGTGAGTTGAGGGGTTAGGCTTGACTACAATTTGAAAAGGCCTACCCATTATCTAGCTCTACCGAACTTGAATTAAAAACTACATCTGAAACTAAATCTACTATTTTACAGTCAATCTCATCAGCCCGTGAAAATCGAAGGAGATCGGGCTGGGTGTCAGGTGAACTGTTGGCTTCTTCAGCTTGGTAATTTCTTGGTTCTAGTTCAATGAAGTAATTTCCCAACACAGAATTCACTGGTTCATTCTTTTCCTCCAACTGAGTGACATTGTATTCCATTTGCATTTCTCTTAATACTTTTATCTGATTGGGACTTCCCTTATGAGGCAACCACAGATGTGACCAATCTGATGCAAAATATCCATCTATCCTTGCTGACCAATCTCGACTCAAAACCAATCCATAAGCATCAAGAATGTCTGCTACTACAATATCAATGTACTAACTTACCTTTTCATTTGCAGATAAGCAAATCAGAACATCTTCCATTTCCTTGATTACTTTCACAGCTGTCATGTCTAACTGAATAACCTGCCAGGTAGATGGTTTAGGCTATCCATTAATCTTCTTGTAGAATGAAAGTGGCATAACATTGACTAATGCCCCTGAGTCTATTAAACAGTTGTGCACATTATAATTGAAAATCTCAAAAGTTAGGAGAAATGGTGGGATTTTATACTTACTTACCTCCCACACTTGCTACACCAATTTATTCTTCCGGTTGGTTGTCAGTGGGAATCCCTTCTTCAGGTAATTCAAGTGCTTTTAACAATTTTTCTTTCTGCTGAGGTACATTACACATTTCAAATAATGACATATTTGCCTTAGCCTTTTTAATATCTTCCACAATATCATACCCCATCTCAGGTGCTTTGAGATTCTTCTTGACATTATCAACCTTGTCCTCAATAGGCTTAACATGCATGTTAAATTTCTTTGGGTCTTGAATTGAAATGGTAAATTCAGGTATTTTAACAGTTGTAGTGTTCTTCTATATCTTCTTCATATTTTCCTAAAGTTTCTTAATCTTCAGAAGTATTGAATTGTCTTCTTTTAACAAACCCTGACTTCTTGTTGTCACATTGGTTTCTGATATTTCCTCTTGTTTCAGAGAACCTTCTTCTTCTATATCAAACATTGAGACGCAGTCCCATAAAACTAGAGTATCTTCCTCTTGTTTTCTTGTGGATTGATTGTCCTTTTCTTCCTCCTTATCAGTTTCTGTTAGTTTGGAGTCCAATAACTGATTCATTACTAACGTCATAGAATTTATCCATTTGGGGCAATTCTTCTCAGAATGAGGCTGTTGATGAAAGGTGCAAAATTTATCCATGCCTACATTAGTTAAATTCATTGTTGCACAACTGTGTGAAGGAGGTTTAGGTTGATTGTTGTCCTCCCTCTTTTTATAGTAAGGTTTATATGATTCATAAGCTTCCTTTTCTAGATCTATCACTCTGTTGGATAGCTTCTACATCATCTCAACATCCCTTCAAAATCCTGTGACCGCTCATCCTTAGGCTTAGTCAGTAATAAAGGTTTCTTACCTCCAAAAGTTTTTTCTTCCAACTGCACAGGATAATTTTCTATGCTCTCCATTTCATCTTCTACCCTCTCAGCTTCTTCATAAGTTTCTGATAATGTAGGTTTGGATAATATCTTGGAAAACATGGCCAAGTCAGGCCCTAGAGCTGAAGTATAATATTCAATCAGAACTTTTTCAGATGGCTTATCAGCTGCAGTAAATTTTTTTAGATAAGCAGCAAATCTTTGAGTGAAATTATGCACTTTTTCCTTCCTTTCTTTCTTTAAATCACACTAACCCTTTCATTAAAGCTACATGAATTTTCTGAACTACATATTTACTTCTAAATATTCTCTCAAATGTGTCCCAGCCTATGATTGAATTTGTAGGAAGAGCAAAATACCATGAGGCCGCTGCTCCTTTCAGGGTGTGCGGAAACAATCTACAGACCACATCTTCATGCTCTCCTGCTCGTAGTCCTTTTATAGACAAGTAAAAACTTTGCAAATGATCATCTACCAGAATCTTTTCACTTGGGTCAAACTTAGGCAACATTTTGTCAAAAGCTTGAGGCAAATCATGCAAGGGAGCTGCCAGATTTAAAGGTGACCTATATTTCCAAGCAGGTGGTGGAGGTGGTTGGTTTGCATTTACATGAGCCATGATTTTGAGTGGAAAATGAGGTGGTGACTGAACAGGGGTCCGACAAGGTGAACAGTAAGGTGAATCTAGACCCAATTTATTCAAAGGTTAGTCAACTTCCTGTAAGGTTTCTTCTACCAATTCTTCAAGGTCTTCTACCAACACTGAATCTTCTAATTTAGGGCAATATTTCTTCTGATATTCTCTTCTGGGTAAGACAGAAATGATAGGTAATCCTCCGATCTTCTTTGCATATGCCCTAGTAATTCTTCTCAGATCATCAACCACTTCGTTATCTACAATATACAAATACCCTTTCCCTTTATCTTCAGGAGTGGATGTGTGAAACAAACTACTTTCAAAACTATCACCGGTAGAGTAATTTCGAGGAAATGAGTTTCCTCGGCCAACCATGCCCTGGTGGCCCTCCTTCTAGCGCCAAAAAATGTTAAGGCTTGGAAAATCACAGGTAACAACAGTTAGGGATTCTCCCCAATAAACGTTCCCAACTAGCTCGTTATTGTTTGGTATGGGGAATCCATCCGTTTTACAATCCGGCTAACATAGGTCAAGTAACAAATTAAAAGGTTTTACCAGTTACAGCCCGGTCCACCGTGTATAGTTTAGTTTTTTGTGTTTAAGTATGATGTGCAATTGCCTATCTAAATATACAGATTTATAGAGATAACGAGGAGTGTCACAATGTGATGCACAGGTTCTTACCTCTCATCTTAACTCTCTTGCATCTAAATCACACACAGCAACAAACTAAAACTAGCTAACTAACCTATCCCTAGCGAGCAAAACTATTAGTTATCAATGAGTAATGTATTTCTGTGCATGCATTAAGAAAAATTACAGATAGTTGTTACTTATTTCAGAACACATGAACATTAATAGATATATGAACAACAAGATAGCTTATTGTTTATGAAAACCTTCATTACTCATAGTGGAAATTTCACAGAATAAACTAGAGTGCATTCATAATATGAAAATAGATTCAATGAGTTAGAACGATCTCACAGTTAATGGACATAAGCTGAAAACGAAATAGTTCACATTCAACTGATCCATAGCAAATCATTTGAAACATTCCACCAAGCTTTCTCCAGCAGGAAACTTGTAATTATTTATTGCAAAAGGAAATAGTTCTTCTTACAATATACTCTCATAAATGATCTAGGAAAAGTCATCTTCTCTATCTAAACTCTCCTTTATTTATACAAAAAAGCAAAACCTTTAGGCTGCCCCTCGATGACCTTTGGGCTACCCCAACCTTTCAATTCTAATTTTTTGTCCGGTAGTATGTGCCTGTAATTTATACAACATGTTATATTTTAAATTAAAATTTAAGAGCACTTTATGAAGAGGGACCAGCTTGGTCACCGATGAGCTTTTTCCAAGCCTGGGCCTCTACTGCTATCGATCTGCTCAATAATCTGTTGGTATTTTTGAGATCCTGTTAATCTCATACTTTCACTTTCTTCTTTTATTTTCTTTATCTCTGCCTTCTTTGTTGCTTCCTCCACAGCTCTCTTTCTTTCTTCTTCTTCATTCTTCATCCAACTCTCTATCATAAAAACAGCATGTTCTTAGACCATTAAGCTTTTACCAAAAGAACAAAACTGTATCAATATATTTACCTCCTCCATATGCATTCTATAAAATAAACTATACACAGTATTAATGCATGAAAAGAAAATGACAAGGTAAAAGCAAATCCTGCAAATTTGTGTCTTGAAATCCTCTAAGTCCACTATCCAAAACTAAAATCACAAGCCCGATAGAACAAACTCTTCATCTCAATCCAGGCCGCATCTGGACTAACTTGAAATCCTCCGATGAAAGCATGAACCATAACAATGTAACCGTAAATCCTCAAAACACTAGACTCTACACTGTGTTCCTCGTCGTGGAAACCCCTGACTGGACCAAAACATTGCAAACCTCTGCCGTCCCCCAAAAATAGGGTAAATGCATACAAAAAAAAGGACTGGAGGAAAAACGCGGGTTTCAACATGGATAAAAGATAAAATAATGCTCCACATGTATATAACCATCGGCAGTCAGAAGCACTAGATGCCGGGAGAATAGTCCTATTCACAGCCGCAACGGCGGATAGTGAACACACTACGGATCCTGCAATAACATAAAATCATCGACGAAAGGCAACTCTAAAGCTATTGGCATCAAAAACTCTACATACTATGGGTCGGAGCCTCAACTCTAAGCACATCCGCAGTGTCGACGAAACAAATCTAAGCGTTGCAATAGTGTCGGCGATGTCGAGCACTAAACACCACCGTAGGGTGTATCGGAGGTTGGAACCACTAACCAATAATGCGTCGGCAATACAAAGGACTAAACATCGTAGAAATAGTCTGATCGACAGCTGCAATGGCGGATAACAAATTGGCTGTGGGTTCCACAGATCACAAACCATCAGTGATCGGGAGCTCTAATAACTATGTATCGGCGACTCAAAACTCAACGCTGCCGCCATGTCGGCAATGCAAAGGACTAGCCCTCCGATTACAGTTAAAAATCATTCCGATAGCGATGAAATAAACAGTGTCGGCAAAAAGGTTTAAACAATAAAACGACAAAGAGGTAAAGGCCACGGATCGGCAAAAATAAGAACTGTTCAATGTTTCCCTCCCTAAACGTTGGCGGCATAGAGAACTAATGCCCCAACTCAAACTTCAACTAACTTCCGATAGCGAAGAATCAAATCATCGAAAAATCAAAACATTAAGTGCTCGAAAGACTTTCAGCTGGGTGACAGTAACACTAGCTCATTTCACCTCTGAAACAACGGGACAAAAAATAATCAATTAGTCATCCGACTTCCACATCAAAAAATCCAAATTTATAGCAGAGGAAAAACAAAGTTCAGGAACCCAAACAATCCCAGGCTAGATAAAATTGAAAGGAGGGTCCAAAATTTTAGAAAATTTGGGGAAAAGGTTGCAGCTGCAACAAGTAGTTAACATGGAAACCCATCCAGGTAAAAACCACAAAGGCATTGTTCATATAGCATGAGAAACATATGCACCTTCTGTTTGTGCACTAAGGTATATACTTTCTTCTAGATCTTCTTCTTTATCTACACATACTATTTCTTCCTCTCATTCTCTCTGATCTTCTCTTCTATTCCCTCTCTACTTGACTCTACTAATGATCCACAAATAGCCTGGATCAACTCAACCTCTTCTACACTTCTGCGCACTCAGCTGTAGATTCTTCAACTCAAAGCACTCAACAAAACTAATAGACAAAAATTATAGAGAACTAACAACAATCCAAAGAGTGTTTAACCATCGGGAGGATAACCCGCATCTAGCTTGGGTTACTCCTTTTTATAGACTCTTTCCATACTCATTACAGACTCTTTACCTGTCGCTTTCTTAGTCGACTTCCTATACTTAGCCAAAAGGTTGTCTTTCCTATTCTACTGACACCTAACAATAGGAACTAATGACCTAAGTTACAAAGATACCTTTAAATGTGCAGCTTCCACCTGCTCTAGTTGAACTCGTACCCACGATCCTTCTGACCAAAAACTTTCTAACTGTTGCACCGCTGCATGCCTTCTGACATAGCTCCTCTACGTTGCATTCTTTCTCTATCGTGTCCCTTCCTTCTATCGCACATCTTCCTTTTGTCGTGAATTTTGTAGTTTCCTCTTGAACTGCCTCTTTACTTAACTCCTTCTTCTTTATCTACCTCTATCGCACCTCCTTTCTCTTATTTTCCTTCTTCTTTCTCCCTGTCGTGGCTCCTTTCTCTTCTTCTACCTTAGCTCTTATCCATACTTAGGCGGAATTCTAAGTGAATTCTACTTTCCTTTCCCTAGACCCAATAGTAAGTTACAACTGAAATCATGGGAATGGCAGTATAATTAAAAGGGTGACTAATTGACTACTTGTGATAATTAACTCGGATCAAAGCAAAGTTATCGCTTATCCTACAAAGAGCACATGAGTGTTTCAGTCATATTCCCAAATATCTGGATCAACAGATCACTAAATTATTCATTTCAAAAGTTAAAATTTCATAAGCTTACAAATCCATGCTAATTATTTATCAGATAACAATTAAGTGTTCACTTCAAAGTTGTTTGGAAACAATAATTCATCCAACTACCACTGATCAGTTCCAGCATTGTTCAACAATGGCTAAAAAGGAAAAGGAAAATGGATTCCTACATAGCTGTAACATGGAGTCTCCTAGATTTGCAATGGATGGCTCTTTCAATCTCAAAGGCAGCCTCGTTCTCAAGTCCCAAACTGGAAGATGGAAATATTGCTCCTTTCTCATTGGTAATATCAAATGCATTTGTTTATATTGCCTACTTCATGAATAAGCATGTTTCTGATATTGAATACAATTTTAGATTAATATGACAAGATTTATGTGTTTCATTTCTTGTGGGTGTTTGTAATGAATTGTTCGTTGGATGTTGGTGTTTAATTACAGGCTATCAAATTTTTGAAAGGATGGATTTCGTTGGAATTTCCTCCAATTTGGTGATTTTCCTAACAACTAAGATACATGAGACCACTGTGAAGTCTTTAATTAATTTCTCTAATTGGGTTGGTACACTTGGGATTGCTCCTGTCATTGGCACATATATTGCAGATACCCAGAGGGGATAGACTTTCACAGTGTTCTCATTTATTTATATATTGGTCTACATCTCATCTCTATTCTTCCATGATCCATCCATAGTTTATATTCATTGAACATTGTTTCTTTTCTTCAGATAATTATATAAGATATACAATATTAATAGCTTATAAATGATTTTTTTACGAATTTCTAATGTTTCACATATGATGATCAGACATTAAAACAAACATTTTTATGGGCATTAGTTGAGTATATGGGAAAACTTTGTTGTTTAGTCATAAATTGGAATCCAACAATCTAGTGGGTGGACTTCCACAAATTCCATAAAACTCAAAACAAACCCTAATTCTTAGCCATGAAAAAGATAATTATAGTAGCTCGATGCCTATAATATCTGATAATTCCACAAACTTGTATATTTGACGTCCAATCTCTTCTTATTTCATGGTAGATTAGGTATCTTGTTATGTTCTCCCTCTTTATTCTTGACATATTTCCATGACATATTTCTTGCAGGTTTTAATGTGAGTTGATGGCAATTGACTCCACCATTTTAACCATTTTTTATGGAAACATCTCATGGATAATGTGATCTATGCAGGTGTTCCTTTTATTACTATTGACATATTTCAAGTGGTGAGATTTTAACTGCGTTGTTGAAATATTTCAAATGGAGAGATTTTAACCGCGTTGTGATGTGATTCTTGTAGAGATTTGATATCTCATCTAATTAACAAATGTGTCAGGATTTTTGGATTTCTAAAAAATCGTTGACCTCTAATCATTCTCAATCTGACGATCGTAGACTCAGGCATTTGGTATAATGAGAATTAGTTGATCTCATCCAATATATTAAGTGGCTTGCTCAACTTTTTAAGAGCATTGAACATGTCAAATCTCGAAAGCTTGGTTATGCTTACACACTACAGATGTGTTGGCTTATGAATATGCTTGAACACTGATCTCCAAGTTTATCTGACACGAGTTGTGAAGAATCTCAACAATTATTCTATTATTTGAGAGAAATATAGTACATATAAAGGAAATGAAAACCACTATCTACAGTTAGATAATAAGATTATTAATGAGAATTTACTAACTAATAACTGAAATATTATTTAAAATGAAATCTTGAAGGATTATTCAGTATTCCCCCTTAATCCGAAAGGACATCTAACATGCAAAGCTACATTCTAAAATTTTAAACTTTTCACGACCCAATGCTTTATTAAAGATATCTGGAATTTGCTATGAAGTAGAAAAATGTTTTAGATGAATGGTTTTGGCCTCAACATGATGTAGAATCAAGTGATATTTGGTGTTGATATGTTTTGTTTGATCATGGAATTTTTGATTCTTGGCCAATTGAATTGCAAAAGAGTTGTCAACAAAGAGAGGCATTGAAGTCATTTTTTTATCCTTCAAGTCTTCAAGTATTTTACAAATCCAAATGATTTCTTTTGTGGCTTGAGTTGTTGCAACGTAGTCAGCTTTAGTTGTAGAATCATCAGCAACAGATTCTTCTGTGATCTCCAAGTGATATTTGTTGATTCAAGGTTCATCAAATAACCTGAAGTAGACACCCCATGCTCTTTATCTCCATCAAAATCATAATCTGCATAACCAGTGAGCTGTAAGTCTAAAACTTTAGAATATTTGATGCCATAAGATTGAGTGCCTTTTAAATATTTGAGCACTCTCTTTGGTGCATTCCAATGACTTTTAGAGGGCTAATGCATAAACCTAGAAAGTATTCCAACAACAAAATTTATGTCAGGAATAGTACTAGTAAGATAAATTAAACTTCCAACAAGTTGTGTGTACTTTGTTGGAGCTTCAAATGTGCTACCTTCATTTGAAGTAAGCTTTAGATTCTACTCCATTAGTGTAGAATCAAAATTACGATCCTGCATACCAAATTTTCTCAATAACTCTCCAACATATTTTTTCTGAGAAATAAAAATGTGATTTGGTTTTTTATCTACTTCTATTCCTAAATAATAATGTAATAATCCCAAATCTAACCTATTAAAAACCTTTTTGAACTCTCTTTTAATAGAGGCTATATAATCATCATTATTTCTTGTGATAGGTAAATCATCCACATATACAACTAGATATACAACTGATCTTCCAACTTTCTTGACAAATAAAATTACATCATCTAGATTGAAATGCTTATAATTCAATTTGAGAAGATGTTCAATTAACCTTGCATACCATGCTCAAGGTGCTTGCTTCAAACCATACAAATAGTTTACCAATTTACATACCTTTTGTTCTTGACCTATGATAGAAAAACCTTCAAGCTAAGCCATATAAACATCTTCTTTCAAGTATCCATTCAAGAAGGTGGTTTTAACATCCATATGATGGATTTTCCATCCTTTTTGTGTTGCTAAAGAAAACAGAGTTCAAATAGTGCCCCATTTTGTTGTAGGAGCAAATGTTTATATGTAATCAACACCTTCTTTATATGCATATCCTTTTGCTACAAGCCTCGCTTTTTGTTTTTCATGTGAGTCATCTGCTTTATACTTGTTCTTACATATCCACTTGTGTCCAATAGGTTTGGTTCCAATTGGAGGGTCCACCAACCTCCAAGTTCCATTTTTTATGAGAGCATCATACTCTCTTTGCTTTGGACTTCTCCATACATCACTAGTTACTGCCTCTTTAAAAGAACTAGGCTCATCAAAAGTATAAAATTTTAATTCACAATATAATGTGACAAAATCATCATACCTTTTTGGAAATGTCTTAGTATGTGTCGATCTATGAACTTGTTGTTGTGGTGTTTGCTCTATTTCTTCTTCAAGAGCGGGTTCTTCATTATCTATGAGACTTAACTTATCCATTCCATTAACGATGTGATCAACTTTATGACCCTCTATTTCATCAACTTTTTTATTAGAATCATCAACTTGTGCATTAGAAGATCTTGTTGTTATGGAAGGAAATTTCAAAATTTGACTTAGAACCAAAATTCCCCCTTCAAGATTTGGAAGTTCATTATCCCTTTCATGATAATTTTTTTAAGAATGAAATCTATCAAGCCTAGCAAGATGTTTATTAATAGTGAGTGCATATTTGTCAAATTCAAGAAATATAACATCTGTAGAAAAATAAACCTTTTTTTATCTTCATCATACAATCTATAAGCTTTGGAAGTATTAGAATATCCCAGAAAAATGAACTTTTGACTTCTTGCTCCCAATTTATTTCTTTGTTGCTCAGGAATCAAAGCATAACATGTGGAACCAAAAATTCTAAAATGCTTGACAGCTAGAAGATGGCCATGCCACATTTCACAAGGTGTTTTATTTTGTAGTGCAACAGAAGGACAACTATTCTTATTATAGACAACACAAAGAACTACTTCTCCCCAAAACATTAACTTAACATTCTTAAAAAAACATCATGGATCTTACCATATTCAACAATGTCCTATTCAAACGTTATGCCACACCATTTTGTTGTGGATTATAAGGAACATTGGTTTGATGTTTAATACCATTCTCCTACAAATAATTTTCAAAATCTTGAGATGTATATTCACAGCCATTTTCAGTTCTAAGGGTTTCAATATTAAGTTGAGTTTTGTTTTTAATCCACAAATGAAAATTTCTGAATGTATCAAAAGCTTGAGATTTTTCTTTTAATAAATAAACCTAGCACATCCTTGTAAAGTCATCAATAAAATTCATTAAATATTTGTTACCATTTATTGATGGAACATGCATGGTAACACATAAATTTGAGTGAATAAGGCCTAGCTTTCTAGAAGCTCGAAACATAGAATCATGAAAAGGTTGTTTATTGAGTTTTCCTAAAATACAAGCATCACATTGGGAAAGTTGTCTTGGAATAGCAGGAAGCCCTTGAACTCCTTTCTGTTTCATAATTATGAGACTATCATAATTAATATGACCAAATCTAGCATGCCATAACAAGCTAGAAGAAAAATTACCATTATGTTGAAACAAATTTGTAGAATTTTGTGAATTGGATGAGGTACCATTCAACTTTAAAAGTTTGTCATCTTCCGCTCCAGTCATTACAATCACATTATCATAAGCTCTTCTAATCTCAATGATACCATCAAACATATGTATTGAGTGACCTTGTTGTCTAATTTGCACAAGAGATATTAAATTTCTCTTCACTTGTGGAACATAAACAACATTGGAAAGTATGTAATTAGCAAGTCCTGGTAATTTACGTCTAATAGATCCAATTCCTGAAGGATTTAACTAAGACTTATCTTCCGAATGTATTACCCGGTCAATTTGATAACTAAATGTCTCAAGGAGTCTTTTCTAAATGTCATATGGCATGTGGCTCTGATATCTAACAACCAAATGTCATTCCAAGAAAATGAAGTACGAAAATCTTCTTCAATTCCAATATTACAATGTGCAACAACATAATGTGTAAATTCCTGAGGGTTACCTTTATCATTTATTAATCTTGTATTTGCTCTCTCTTGTTAACAATTTTCTCCCAAGAATTTCTACAATAACTGGCAGTATGACTAGTTTTGCCACATCTATAACATTATTTCTCTCCTTGATTATATATGCCCCCCTTCCTTTGTACTTTCCTCTTTGTCCTCTACCTTGACCTATGCTTCTATTTTCATCCTTTGCAAATTCTTCTTTTGATTTGTGTCCTTTCTGTGAAAGACACAAAGTTTCTTCATTGGGTTTAGACTCCTTCCCAAATGCTTTCTCTCTCTCTGCAATTTACTCAACAAGTTTTTCAAAGGTCATAGCTTTCATCTAGCCACTAGGTTGAAGTCATTCTAAAAAGTGAGTATAGGAAGGGTAGAGAGCCTTAATAAATGCATTAAGTTGAATGTCAACTTTTACACCAATTGCATCAATATCATGGAAAATAACTCATAATCAAGTTTCATTGGATCATTATCTTTTAATTCTAAGTTAAATAGCTTCATTAACAATTGTATGATTTCAAGCTCAGAATGTGAATCATACAAATCTTTTAGTTTCTTTAATGCTTTCCAATCACTTTTGCTAGAAACTAAATGTCTACTTACTTCTTCACTTACAAAGACAATGATCAAGGCATAAGCATTCTTGTCCTTGCTTTTCCATAATTTTAGCTGTTTAGTATTAGTAGGTGGTATTGGTCACTTTTATCCACTTCATTTATTACATCTCCATCTTTCATGTCTTCAAAATTCTCATTTTCACAAATTCCATCCCACATGTAATTAAAAATAAGGGTATTTTAAACTTTACGAAATCACTCATGATAATTTTCTTTACCAAACAAAATTACTCCGACAATTGAAGTTGAAGAATTCATTGAAATTTATTGTGTACAAATTACAATCTAATATATTATTTTCCTCTCCATGGATGTTCTTTAAAATCTTTTTTATCTTCTAAAAAGATTCCCCCAAAAATTTAATAATTCAATTTTTTTTTTAAAACTTGCACCCAAATATAAATGGCAGCTTAAAAACTTTTATTTTCAAAAAAGAACTCCCCAAATATTTGATAATTAATTTAAAGAAACCAAATATTGCACGCAAATATAAATGGTGACACTCTTCTTTTTTTTTCTTAAAAAAAAAGGTAAATAATTCTTCTAAACAATTACCAAAACAATTTATGTGTAGTCTCCCCTTTGTGTGCAATTGTTGGCCTACTTTTCCTCACTCTCACGACCCAGGTTCGACAACAACACAATACCAACAAAACACCCAAAGACATCGGCCCGACGGAGCAAGTTCAACCGGCAACACCTGCGAGGAAGGTGCAGTCTCACCCGAGATATCTTAATGTGTAATTGCCAGAACCATGTTTCCACAGTCGGCAAGGGATTATAGTCCCTTGGAGCATGGCTAAGGAGCTTGATAGTCTCATAAGGATGGAGCCTTTTACTACTCTACAGTGACACATCAGTGCAACCCGACCAGCGTGCGACACAACCTTGTCCTTATCAACTTAACAACTGGTGCAACTATGCGATGCAGCTGATTCCTTAAATGTAAATGACAGGGATGTGACTATATTATAACTTAACAGTATTTTAACATGAAATAATACCAAGTGCTCGACAATGATTTAGTCATTCATTCATTCACTTCTTTTATCAATATTGTGACATTCATTCAAGCAATAACCATAAACAATGCAAGATAATCAAACATTCAACATAAACCATTAAGCATTCAACATTAAACATTCATTCGACACAAGATGTAATGTGGAAACCCATCCAGGAAAAACCACCAAGGTCCTCTTCATCTGGCATGAGAAATATATGGCACCTTGCAGTCTGTGACTTGTAGACTGTTTTGAAATATGTCTATTTAACTTAGACACTTTCTTGCTCTCATGCACTCTATTTTATGCTTTTCTTCTATCTACGCTTACTGATCTGCACTCAGCCTGGATTGACTCTTCTACTCTACTATCTGCTTAATCAACTATAGAATGAATCTACAAAATGGTCTACGCACACAGATCCATATCTGCAGCTCAATAGCCTTCTACTATCAGACTCCTCTCAGATCTCCTCAAAATACTTCTATTATTACCAACTGAACCAACAAAATTACAACCTTTCTAAAGCTAACCCTTATATAGAACGGGTGCCACTTATTTATAGAAGTTACAAGACCCTGTAGGGTCGACTGAGTATAGCTCAGTTATTATAGTCATAAGTAGCCACAAAATATCTTCTATTACATTAATGGCATGAGATAATGGCCACAAAAAATGTCATTTATTACATTAATCACAGGCCATAACTGGCCACAAAAACTGTCCTTTAGTCTTCCACTGACTCGAACTACTACAATCTTCTGACCTGTTGCTTTCCAGCCTTTACTCTTCTACCTGCCAATCTTCCACCAACTTTGGGTTCGCTTTTCCTCGTCACAGCTTTCTCTGCCTCTACACTTCCTTTTCTCCATTTTCCTTCTTTTACTCGGTCACGCATCGGTCTTTCCCGTCTGATCCTGCACCTCAGTTTCTTCCTTTAGCTCTTTCCTATCCCAACATGCCCCCAACACTCACATGTGGCTCGTCCCGAGCCACTAAGAAAACTTATATCTCTGGCATAGGTTGCGCCATGGAACCAACCTTGTCCCTAAATTCCTTCAAAATTCCTTCCACTCGGGCAACCTCTTGCACTACTTCCTCTGCCTGCTTTGCCAATTGTTCCACACGGTCAGAACTAATATGTTTCGACAGTCCCTCTTCCAGCGATTGAGTGATAAGTTGAAGCTTTTGCTATACAGGATGAATGAGCCCTGTAACTCTTTCGGCCTCTAACTGTTGTGTCGTGACTTCCTTGTTTCTTTTATGCTCCTAGTCACAGAGAGTTTTTAATTCCTTCTTTAGCTGCTTCAACTCGGTGACCTTTGTAATCTTCTCTTTGATTGGAAGCTTCTTCATGTCTGCCTTAACCGTGGTGATATTTAAATCATCTTTCCACGCATCTTCCTTGATTTTCTCCACGACTTCATCTTCTAGAAGCAATTCCCATGTCATAAAGACGGATTCAATTGATTTAGTGCATAGTTTTTCTCCTTACTTGATTCGCTCAACAGCCTCAAATGTTGTTTTCCTGCACTCTTCCAGCACCTCAGGAGGTGTGCTTGGTATCTACTGTGCCTTAATCTCTTCAGCCTATTTTCTTAGGTCTGTAGCAATCCTGGATAGCCGGGCTACCTTTGTGGTTGTATCTACATCTTCTTGGCCTTCTTCCAAAGGGAAATTTGCGACTGTGTCTTTGATGGATTTAGCTAGTGCAAGCCTGCTATGTTCACGTGCTTTGATCTCTTGCTCTTTTTCACGAAGGAGGGTCTTGCGAATTTTTTCCTTCCTTGCTTACTTTGTAGCCCGGTACACAAGAGCATTCTCCCAGATCTTTATTTCGGTCGTGGTCGCATGCTGAATAACATAGAATTCGGCCAATGCGAGTTTAGAGAAATCTAGAGATAGTGTCACAAACTCATGGACAACATCATCATACTCTTATGTCGTGTCTCCAATGCTCACGATTGGACTTCTATCTTCACGAGCAACAATAGCAGTGGTGTTACTAATGCATCATTCAGATCCATGTTGTAAGTCTTGGCTTCGACTGTGTGTCGCACTTCATTGATAGCCTCAGTGAGCATATTGATGTGCTCTGCCAGTTTATCAGTCAATCACAACTTATTTTTACCTATTCCTTGACTGGACTTCGCAACCTTTGTGATTGCATCGAAAAGTAGGCTCATGTCCTCCTCAGCTAAGCTGACTGTGTTAGCCATTTTATCAGCTTTGCACTTCTTGTGTTGCATCTGAGGTTGTTCTTTGTCATGTGCCTCTTCTTGGGCCTTCTTCCAAGTGTGCACATCCTCGTCAATAGGTGTGTCTTCTCCATCATCCTGATCAGATCCCTGATCATTGTCATCATCTTCTGAACTCAGTGACTAGTTTCCTTGCCCATCACCCCCATCATTACCTTGGCCATTTCCTTGGTCATTTCCCTGGTTATCTGCTTGGTCCATTTCTATGTCAACTGGGACGCGCCATTCTGCAGGCCAGTCCTAGATGGCGCTTCCACATCTAAGTTAGCAATCATAAAAGGTGTCGGGTGTGCTTGCTTCGCAGGATCCTGTCGTAGCTCTAGGATAATATTGTGGACACCATCTTGGAAGCTTATGAAGGACACATACTTCTAAACTGTCACAGCACGCAGTCTATGCTGGTGTTTTATTACTTCTCGCAATGCCTTCGCATGTAGAAAGAGCTCTATGTTATTGTCCTTTTGTTGGATCTTGTCTTCCTTATCCTCCCACAGATTCTGATATTTTACGCCATGGAAAATTACTCGAACATCTAGCACCTAGTAATCTGGTGGGTTGGACCAAATAATAAAAGAAATTAAAATGAGCAACCAGGAGTAGTGGAATTTGACCTTACTTTCCTCATGCACTTGCTCGGCATCCTCTAGCAACTCATTCAATAGATAGTGCGACCAATTGAACATCACTCCTTCTGCGCACTGCTCTATTAGCTCCACCGTCTTGGTGGTGTACTCAGTAGGCCGCATCTTGTGCAACAACTTGCAAGATAAAATATTTGTGGTGAACCTCACTGTGTTGTTAGTTATAGAGGAAATGAGGAATCCTCTATTCGCGCGTTGGAGGTCATATTTTTCACTTATCTTTGTTGTATCTATGTTTGGGCATAGATATGGTGCGGGAGACCCGTTATTATTGAAATGAGTTCAATATTGATAGGATAGGGTCTATGGAGCCATAAATAACCTCCATGGAAGTAGACCAAGAGTTGTTTCACATATGTGCTCGCTCACTTGCTTCTACCAAAGTGCGGCATGAGCAGTAAGTTGAGTAGGCCCACGCTTTCTATACCTTGAGCCCATTGCATTGGAACTACCAACTGTGGATTAGGTGGGACGACCGAAATCATGATCATGTATTTATTTCTCTCTAGGTTCGCTTGCTTACTCATATCATTGTCTTCAAACTGCAACTTCACCAGTTTCGGGATTATTTTCATCAACAACGGTACTCCCACAGGGATCTGGGGTGCAACCAAGGAGGAGTGCGCTTTCGTCAGGAGTTTTACTTTAGGTGCCTCTGCTCTCCTTGGATGAACATATGGAGGCAGCAAGTTTTGTTCCTCTAGAGTGGCATGTTCCACTTCTCTTTGCGGTGGCAAAGCTGGTGCATCCTCTACAGGTATGTCCTTAATGGAATTATGCTTCTTTTATAACTTCTACACCCTGACCCTAGGTGTTAATCTTTCTAGGATGTATATTTCCGACACAAACAGGTGTAGACCTACAACTGGTATATCAACTGGTGGATTCTAAACCGGGGCCGACACAAAGGCCGAAACAAGGGTCGAAACGACCATAGGAACTATCTATGGGTTTTGTTGCACCATCATTTCTGGTTCTTCTTCTCGTTGTTGTACCTCCGGTGACGTAATTTCTTCTTCTATCAGGAAAGGTGACACTCTAGTAACATCAGACTATTCTCTAGTACTGGAAATCGAAATGACCATTAGCTTCAGCTCTCAATGTCAGAAACTCTGGTTTGCTCGTCTTCTCTCTGTGCAAGTAAAAGGATTCTTGTCAATGAAGGCTCATATTTATAGGGATGTGACCATCCTGCATGTGATCATTCGATGGAATATTGGCATCTTGTCGATCACATGGCCTTCCCATTCGACGCATTCCAGCATCAACTCATGTACTTGAGTTCTGATCTATACCTTTCAGGGAAGTTATGGCGAGGACGATGGATGGGACCAAAAAGCACACTGCCATTCTCCCCGGACTTGTCGAATTAATGATGCCTCGATCTCATAACCACCTAAATATTTTTGGGTATCTATTCTTTAATGACGTCCAGCTGTCATTCCTTCTCTTACTGTGATTTGTATTCTTTTGTTGCAGCCGTGCAACAAAAGAGTTCCCTTTCCTATTTTTCTCTTTTTTTTTCATATATTCCTACCTTACCCAGGCATGTCGCAGCCATCATACTAAGGTTTCAGGAAACTACCATTTATCATTCCTACGACTGGCATTCCATCCAACTTGTGAGATTTCATTGCACCCACATCAGTGATATGTGCGACCACATATGGCCCTAGCCAATGCATCTTCAATTTCCATGGATGCTTAAAAAATTTGCTGCCGTACAGCAAAACAAGTCCTCCAACTTCAAAATGTTTAGTTATGATATGGCGATCATGCCATGCTTTCTGCCTCTACTTTTCTATGTTTTGATGAAATCCTGTGATGAAGCATTCCTCTTCCATCTGAACGAGTTGCGAAAACCTTTGTTCAACAGCATCTTCATCGGTCATTTCTGTTAGCGCGACAATTCTTAGGCTCGACACAACAACTTCTTTCCCATACACCAGTCTGAATGGAGTGTTCCTTGTCAGTCACTTGCAAGTTGTTTGGTACTCCCATAACACAGTTGAAACTTTCTTATCCCAATCATCTCTACGCACATTGCATACTTTGGTTAATGCATTTTCCAGAATCTTGGAGAATGCTTCAATCATCCCATTCACCTGAGGATGATAGGGTGTCATCTTTCTATGCTGAATTTGGAACTATGCAGCAAGCTCATCAATAATTTTTTTAACAAAATGCCTACCTTGGTCACTTAGAATAATTTTTGGGAAGTCGAATCTGATCACCACATTTTCAAATAAAAACTCCCCGCAGTCACAGCAGTACAATCCTTAATAGGCGTGGCTTTAGCCCATCTGATTAATTAGTTTGTTGAGGTGATAATGTAGCGCATGCCAGTCCTCTTTCCTGGTGGACTGATAGGACCCACAAAATCAACGACCCACTTGTAGAATGCTTGAAGGGTTATCTGCGATGCAAGCGGCATCTTGTTGCACCTCCACAGTTTTCCAGTCCTTTGGAAAACATCACAGTGTCGACAGAAGCTCTTACTGTCCATATGTATGGTTGGCCACCATAATCTAGCTTGTAATATCTTGTGCACAATTTCCTTTCTAGCATAGTGTCCTCCTGCGACACTGGCATGTGCTTCACTCATTACCTAATGTCGTTCATGGTCAAAGACATAGTGTCACAATATTTCAATGGGGCCCACATTGTATAGGTGTCCCGCGAACAATTTATAATCAGTGGCCTTGACAACCAAATGTTTCTTCAGTGCAATGGTGAACCCTTCAAACGTATATTATGTACTCAAGAGGTGAATGATAGTTTAAAAATTTTTATCAAACACGGCGACCGCAAATAGTTGCGCGTCAGGAAATTTGTCCTCCAAGCTGGTTGGTTCTTCGCCACTCTCTATCCTCGACAAGTGATGAGGTCCCACATTCAGTAGATCAGGTTTAACAATTACTTCAAAGTCAAATTCTTGAAACAGGAGAAGCCATCAATAGGTCTTCCCCCCCAACACTGGCTTGTTGACCGTGTATTTTAATGTCGAATGATCAGTGTACATTTTAAAATGTCCACCCAACAAGTAGTGTCAAAAATTTTGCAGCACATATACCATGGAGAGGCCTTCCCTTTCTGTCGTAGTGTAATTTTTCTTTGTCGTCGACAGTTTTCTGCTAGCAAAAGCAATAGAGTGTTCAAGCACACCCTCACTTGGTTGTGTCAAGGCTATGTCGAGCACGACAGATGATGCGTAGACATGGACATGGAACTACTTCTTCCAGTCAGGAAATACCAGTATTGGCACGGTGTTCATCTTGTTATTTAGTTTGTCTAAGCTTCCATCCACTGGAACTTCGCATCTTTCTTCAATAGTTTCTCCATAGGTGCAGTTATCTCTGCATACCCTCTGATGAATTTTATGTAATAGCATGTGTGTATTAACACTGATATGAGTTGCATGACTAATGTAGATTGTGGCAAGTAAAGGATAATCGCAAATTTTGTTGGGTCAAGCAAAATTTTGTCGTGACACACAACATGTCCCCACAGTACACCAAATGGTGCGCAAAAAGTACATTTCTTTGAATTAAGTGCGATCTGATACTAGCGACAACACCCCGACATCATGCCAGACTCTCAATACGGTCTCTTACTAGACCAAACATAGTCCAATCATCAAAGTAAACCTCAAGAAATTTATGTATCAAATATTTAAAAGCAAACTCCTATTCTAGAAAAAATAGCAGGTGCATTCTTGAGTCCAAAGGGCATTACTGTATACTGATAGCATCTCCATTCTGTGACGAAGGTCATTTTGTGTCGATCCTCCTTTGTGATTCTTACTTGGTGATAACCAGAGAAGTCATCAGTGAATGAATACATCTCCTTCCCTTCAGCGCTTTCCAGTACTTCATATATGAATGGTGTTGGGATTGGATCGTGAAAGCATACATCATTCAGCTTCCTCAGGTCGACACAGATTATGACTTCACATATTGTCTTCTTCACATGTTGTCTTCTTTTCCTGGATCACTATAGGGCTGATCCATTCTGATTCTTCGATAGGTTCAATGATTTGTGTGTCGAGCATTTGATCCAACTCGGCTTTCACCTTCTTTTTATACCTTGGATTCAACCTATAAAGGCGTTTCTTGACTGGTTTAGCATCTGGTTTCAGGGGTAGATCTCTTACTATTCCCTTCGTCTCTGAGAAGTTGGTAGGGAATAGGTCCTGAAACTCATGAGGCAAGTATGTGATCTTTGAAACTATTTCATCATCCCAATAATCTCCTATATTGGCAAACTTCAGGTTTTTTGGCAAACCAATGTTCACTTTAAAAGGTGGTCCTCCCATATATCCAGGGTACCACAGACAAAATAGCCACACTATTAATAAAGAAACATATTGAAACTACTTTCCCCCATCCCAATTGTTTAAGAAACATGTTGAACAAAGAAAAAGATCTAGTTTATCCCATGCTTAGAAAAGGAGTATATTCAATTCCTTGTTCATGTGATGAAGAGTACATCGGCTAGACGGGAAGATCGATAAAAACAAGGTTGAAGGAGCATTGCGCAGACATAAAACATGAAAGAATAAAAAAATCAGTAGTAGTCGAACACTCCAAAAAAACTAATCATTGTATTTGCATGGAGAATGCTAAGTTCATAGCTCTGGAAGAACACTACAATAAGAGACGAATCCGTGAGGCTCTGGAAATCGAAAAACACCCAAAATTTTTTAATAGGGGTGATGGTTTAATTCTCAGTGAATCTTGGAAACCAATTCTAAACCTTCTAAAGAAACAACAACAATAGTCGGCCAACATTGGTCTCAATAATAAAAATTAAAAATTAAAAAATAATATTAATAAAGGACATTAAGCACATAATTAATAGTGAACCAAACATTCTCCTGATGATGGAATCAACTGAGCAGTCTGAAACGTACATAGAGTACAAAAACCATACACAGGTTCTCCATATGATCTCATCTCAAATGTTCACTTTCTTGATTTTCAGTGGCTTCGGGAACTGGTCGCTCGAAATACCACTTCCTTCGACTTCATGTGTACCCTCCGACTTTGGTATGTTTATGTTAGTTGGATCATCATATGGTTCTCCAACCAGATTGTAACAAGCCATCCATTGCTGGATGGTCGCGCTACAATGGTGGGAACTTGCCAATTCGACAGGTATTTTAGCAAATATTTTATCCTTTATCATTTGAAGTGCAACATCAACTATCGGCTACTCATTAACAAATGCAAAGGTGTGTTAAAATTGTTTAACCACCTCGTCCAAGTCCTGAGTTCCTTGTCGCAACTCCATGGATGTATACCAACTTCTGGGTGTCGTTTCCAAGGTGTGTATGAAATTATGGACCCATTCCCATTGCGAGTATTATGTAAATGTCGTGGGACATTGATAGAGGTGTTTGACAGGATTCAACAACCTTGTGTACTTCTGACTTACAATGGTGACTTCTTCATCAATTCTGACTTCCAGTAACCTTATGCACTATGGCCATTCTGATATGGATTTCTTATGCGTACCCCACCATCTAGTGGGCGCAGACTTCAGTACATAGTCTAACGTAGACAAGCGGTACGATTTCGTTACCAGTCCTTCAAACTCGCTTAGGAAGGTCGAAAGATTAGGAAAGCCCTCATATGTGGGTAACTCCCTCGACTGATTCTCCACTCATCACACAGACCTTGTAATCTTGGCGCATCTCCGCATAGAGACTTCATGCAATCTATTTTGCCAATTCTCCAAGGCCTCTCCTGAATCTGATGTGTAGGAACTAGTACTCCTCCAACTCAGGTTTCCATCTGTTGTAGGATTTACATAATCATCTTTTGGGGTGTTGATATTATAGATATGGTCTAGATAATCTCCCTGTCCTTCACTATATATTGATTCGACATATCTTTGTCCCTCTAGTGGGTCAATGGGCGACACAACCCTCATCTCATCATCCTCGAATGAGAGGATTCTTTTCTTAAATTTTATGATCATCTGATTGTTGATTTCCCAATATATCCCCAGAAGCATGGGGTATGGGTTCGTGTCATCAAAAATGTTGATGAATTCAAAGTCTGTGAATGTGCGCATCCCCTCAATGTCAACAGTGACTTGACTCAACCTACCAGTTGGTGGGACCTTCATCTAATTTGCAAGCCTATAGTGGACAGGGGACGAGTCCAAGTGCCGCTTTCCCATGCTTTCCCAAGTTCGTCACATCAGAATATTGATGTCAGACCCCAAGTCTAGAATAATTTAATCCATGTCATAATCCCCTATCTCTACATTCATTCTTAACTTGTGTCCCGTTTTGAATTTATTTTTGACATGGTTAACCCTCTTTCCAGGTTGCGACTCGACTAGGGTTTCTTCTATTAGTGCTTATAGTTCTGCGATAGCATCTTTATAATGGAACAACGCTAAGCAACTTGAAATAAATGGCTTGAGCTTACTAACCTTTTATGGAATCTGCTTCTAGAATAGATGTTGGAAGCGTTCAGGAATCCCCCTGACTTCGGCTAAGGTCAATAGTTGTTCTAGATCCATAAACTCTGATTGTGCATCCAAAAATACTTGCTTCTGTTTTTTAACGTTGAATGGTACTTTCTTCTGCACTGTGGGTCGCACCTGCGATTGTTCTTGCGATATATTCTAATCAGCTCCAGTCATAGCACCTCCTCGTATTATGACAGCAACATCAGGTTCTCTCGGCTCAGTAGCAATCATTTGAACATTTGGGTTAGGATTTGGATTTGGATTTTGTACAGGGTTAGGACCTACGATGGTCCGAGCTTGCCACTTTGCAATCAACTCGGGACATTTCTCTACATTATGGTCATGTGCTTTGCAATATGAACATGTCTTTGCAGGCTCTTGGCAATCTCTGACATAATGGCCCAATTGTCCACAGTTATAGCATACAACTTGACCTCTTCCTCTGCCAAATCCTCCTCCTCCTCTACCTCTAAAGTTTCCACCCCCCCTTCCCTAAGGGTGTGGTTGCTGAGGTGGGTAATAATTCTACGGTGCATACTAATTCTGCAGTGCATACTGATTCTGCGGTGCATACTAAGGCTGATAATGATTTTGATAACGGTTTTGTGGGAAAGGCACAGGCTGGTAGTGCAGTTGCGCCTGTTCAGCCTGAGCCTTCTCGACGTTCTTCATCAAATAGGTGTTTATTGTCTTCTCCTTTAGGAGTTGATATGCTCTACAATCCTTCTTATCATTCCCTACTAATTTGCAAAATTTACAAAAAAGGCTAGCTAGGGTACTTACAATCTTATACAAGTGTAGACAGTCCTCGTTGCGATGCTCTCTAGTCAGGCATATTCAGCACCAGGGTAGTCCGTGGGTACTCAATGGATTTGACGCACCTGACGAGATATAGTTCATGTACAATGGACAATTATCCTTGGTGTGTCCATCCGTTCGACATCTTATGCACCACAAGTCCTCTTGGGCTTCTTTTCCCTTCTTGATGTCTTGACTTTGCATGATCAGATTAGCCAACTGCGATTGAATTTGCATCATTCCTGTGCCACCATCTCCAGACAACAAGGATTCCAGCTTCATCACTATTTCTAGTGCTTCTGTCTGTGACACAATCTTCTGTTGCATCAAAGGAGCTCGGATGTGTGGTAATAACATAGCAATAAACCATTATTTATGTTGTACATCCGACATCTAGAAACTAACTTTGGCCATCAAAGTTTTGAACCACTGATCAAAATCCCATATGGATTCCATCGGTAACTGCTTTATCTCCTTGATCTCAGTGATCCACTGTGACTCAGATTTAGGTTTTCTGAACTCACAGATCATCGTGAGTCGGATCTCATTAAGGGTATTCTATGGGGTTCTTGCTGGTACTATAGAAAAATTCATAAACCAGTCCAGCACACAACCCTGCATTCTTGTAACCATATGTGCTTTATTTATGTCCACATTGTGAACTTGGCGAACCATCCAAACAACTTCATAGAGGAACCAATGCTGCTCCGGATCTTCTGCTCCATTCTCATTGAATGTCGGTAATCTAATATCTGCTCCAACCATTGAGTTGGTGTCGGGGTTGTCTAATGAATAATTTAATGAGGGTGAACTCCATTGCGCGCTAGTCACAGTACTATCACTATTAGTATTAACATCTTGTTATCGCTCCAAGAAACTCCTCTAGGTTGCAACTCGAGGATGCCTCGCAACTTCATTATTTTTATGGTTTTCTAAGTGGATCAATTCAGGTGACCTATAAGACCTCACACTCTCAAGACATGCATGAAACTCAATCAGGGATAAGGATTTTAATTACCACTATTCAGAGGTTGACAATATGGTGCAGAGATGGAGAACTTATCATGCTGGCAGATTCATACATAAAACAGATATATATAAGTGGCTAATCATGACAAGGAAAGCACTTATAATTCAAATCATAAATATTCTAATAGGATGACAGCTATAGGACATTAAATAACCTGAATAAAACCTGAATAACACATTCAAGCATAAGCATAGAATACACAGAAAATGGAAGCTGAACAAATGATAACAAAAGAGATTATATTAGGTCATGAGCAAAATGAGAAGCTTGACAATAACAATGGTCTACAAGTCCTCAAAGTCGAACCCTTTCAATAAAATAAGACTTAGGATTTATAGCCTTTACAAAAATACTCAGATCCTGAAAACTTTGATCTGATTTAATAAAAATGGACAAAATAATTGTTTTTTGCATAATTAGGTTAAAAACCCTAATTAACTACTAGTCTAACTAACTATAGATTTCGTTTACTGTTTGAACCTTCTGATAACTAACGTAAGTACTAGTAATCACTGGCACTGGTCTTCTACTGGTTAAGTTATTGTTTCTCTTTGACAGTTGAGTGTTGGTGACCTTTTCTACTGTTATTTCATAGCAAAATTGAAGCATACCTTCCCTGATGTTTTCTTCGGCGTCCTTCATCTTTACACTTCATCCCTGAGTTATCCATGTTCGCCCAAAACTGGTCCTTCGTGTCAAAATTTGATCTTATGCCTCTTTCTGCTTTCGGTGGTTAAGAGGCCAAAATATTGGAACTGTTAGCTACCGAAAGCGGTGCTTTTGGTGGCTAATGGACTGCCTCAGCATCCGCCTAAGCCACCGAAAGCCTCGTTCTTAAAAAATTCTTAGCCACCTCCAAAATTGTTCTTTCAAGTTTGTTTGCTCAGCTTTCTTCTTCAGTAGGCTCTATGTTAGGAAGGTTAACAGCAGCTTGGCTTGCTTCTGGAGGCTGAAGGCTTACTGCAACTTTAGCTAGGGTTTCCAATGTGAGGTGAGTGCTAGGGTTTAGCTTGGCCTCCTTCATCTGCAGTCTCTAAAGACTAATCATCCTATACAATCTTATGTTGTCTTTCAGGTACCTTTTATTTAGTCTTTTTAGGAAAGCATACATTTCTCTCAGCTCTAGATAAGATTTATGCAGCAGCTTGTTCCTGCTGGTCAATGCAACATTATTTTTCTTTAACTCCCTTTCTAAAATCTCCATCTCTGATACACTTGCCTCAGCAACTGATTTATCTTTTGAGTCTTAGGCTTGCTAGAGGAATCCATCTCTATTGGTTCATCTTACTCTTTTGGTGTAGGTGATGGGTGTTCTTCAACCTCTGCTACAACTTGCAATGCTAGGTATACACCTTCCTCTTGTTCCTCTTCTGAATATGAGTAAGGCAGGTTCAAAATGTTCTCACTGTGTGTTATACCTTCCTGGCCCTTTTCACTAAAATCCAAGTTTCTTTTTGACCTTCTTGGCTTTGGAAGAGGAAGGAGGTTGTTCTGCTGCTGCTGGGGATATAGCCCTTCTCTTCCTTTTCCCACTTCTTGGTGTACTAGACTTTTTAGAAGGAGACTTCCCCTTTTCTTCAGGCTGAAGAATTGTTTCAAAACCATTCCAAAATAAGAAATAAGGCCATGCCATATTCCTCCTTTTTAGCAATTCTTGGATCAAAATTTGGGTAAGGCCATGATGAGATAGTCTGCCAGCAATCTTGGTTGGCTGGGCCTTCACCTAGTGTGCCATTTTTTCCAAACTCGTGTGTAAGTAAAAAGGAAAATTCAGTGGGCTTTTCCCTGTGAAGTGGTTCATCAGTTTAAAATGGTAAATCATGGCTCTATTGTATCTCCCTTCACATCTTATGTAAACCACAATGGCCTTCAGTAGTTGTTGCCACCTCTCTTCTAGCAAGAGGATGGTGTACTAGACTTTTTAGAAGGAGACTTCCCCTTTTCTTCAGGTTGAAGACTTGTTTCAAAACCATTCCAAAATAAGAAATAAGGCCATGCCATATTCCTCCTCTTCAGCAATTCTTGGATCAGAAGTTGGATAAGGCCATGATGAGACAGTCTGCCAGCAATCTTGGTTGGCTGGGCCTTCACCTGGTGTGCCATTTTTTCCAAACGCCTGTGTAAGTAAAAAGGAAAATTCAATGGGATTTTCCCTGTGAAGTGGTTCATCAGTTTAAAATGGTAAATCATGGCTCTATTGTATCTCCCTTCACATGTTATGTAAACTACAATGGCCTTTAGTAGTTGCTGCCACCTCTCTTTTAGCAAGAGGATGGTACACTTTTCTTCCACACCACCTCCCTATGTTTAGGCTTCATTTAAGATCTGAACTCTACATCCTTTGGTATGGTGGTCTTAAACCACTTCTCTCCTGTGCTAAGGAGTTCAGTCACTTCAGTAATTAGGGTTTCATCTATTAGGAATTCTTCCTTACCTATGACTGCCTTGGATTCATCGAAAGAGAGGGAAAATGCCTCATTCACCTGCTAGTGTGATCCTTGAATCTTCTCACAAAACCTATAGCAGCCAGTATCCTTGAAAAATTGACAGACTTCTGGATGTGCCTCCAGTTAGCTGATGACTCCCAACTCCTGCCTGAGAGCAAGTCCTCCCTTCTTCATTTTGCTGAATGCCACTCCCGGGTACCTACGACAATAAATTCAAATTCTAAAGGATAGTGTTTTAGCAAGCTGCTTCTCAGAGATGGATTTCTAGTGGAGAGAAATACTAAGGTCGAGGGTGGAGTGTACTGAATATTTGGCACTGATTATGAGGGATTTCAACTACATGATTGATGCTTAGGTCAGAGGGTGATGGCTCTGTTTCATCTTTTTGAGACCCCTTGCCCAACAATTATGTTAAAAATCGGCTTGGATACCCATTGTGTATTTTTGTAGTTTTGTGGATAGATGGAAGGAGAAGGAGGGTTTCAAATTACATCAGTCCTTATTAGTTTTTAATAACGACCTCCTCACTCAATTTCTCACGCCCTGAAATGGCCTTCTGTCCTTTTAGTGGTTTATCACACCCTTTTATGATCGCTACTTTGCTAACGGACTCTGATTTGATGGGTTCCTAACCGTTTTCCTATTTTTACCTTTTCGATGGTTAAAGGCCTTCTCGAATTTGTCTGCTAGATGCCAAAAACAAGGCTTTCGATGGCTAATGAAATGCTGACCCTTTCTCCCAAGCCACCAAAACCGTTTTCCCAATGTCGCGATGAAACTCAGCTTTCGGCGGATAGTGCTCTCGCCAAATATCCCTTTTAACCACTGAAAGCACATCCTTTCGGTGGCTAATGAAATGTCAGAGCTTTCGCCTAAGCCACTGAAACCGCATTTTCCCCAAGGCTTTTTACTTGCTTTCAGTGGTTAACACCCTTCTTGAATTATTTAGAAAGCTGCTAAAACCAACACTTTTCGGTGGCTAATGAGCTTATTGAAGTCTCGCCTAAGCCACCAAAAGTAATTTTCCCATTTATTCGACCGGGGCCGCTTTCGATGGTTAACCTCTATCCTATGTTAAACTGTTAGCTGTCGAGACAAAGCCTTTCGGTGGCTAATGAGCTGTTAAGAACCCCGCCTAAGCCACTGAAAGCTAAAACTTCCAATTTTTTCAACCATAGCAAAACCAGAGACCTTCAATTTGTTAGTCATCTTTAAATCTCTCATAACATGACTCGAATTCTTCATACTATCAACATAAATTTATTTTCGGAGATAATATCTGGCTCCTACTTGGGGATGGGAACCTCCCTGTGAGGTCCCAAGAACCCCAGACCAAAATGCCTTTCCTTGAAAATAATTAAAAAAATAACACTATCATTTATTGTTCCATTGGGCATGGAGTTTATTCTGTAAGCAAAAACAACCTACTAACTACTAATTTACAATAAAAAGTCCTTAGAGCCTCAAATAAAGTATAGTTTCAGAAAACGCCCATTCACTGGGCCATCAAACACCTCTTCCCCTTCCAGATTCTGCAATTTGAAGGTGTTGTTCTTCTGTACCTGTGCTATCACAAAAGGGCCAATCCACAAAGAGTCAAACTTTCCATGCTTTCCCTTGTCCTGCCTGACAGTATCCCACTCGAGAACCCAATCTCCAACCTGGAAGTTGTCTACTTTTGCCCTTTTGTCAAACATGGCCTTTATCCTCTGTTGATGGGCTTCTGAATTTCCTATCACTTGTTCCCTGACTTGCTGCAACTCCACCAAATCCATCATCCTCCTCACCATATCATTTTGTTCATCTTCCTCTTCCTGAAAGAATTTTACCATTGGCAGAATAAGTTGAATGGGAAAAATGGCCTCAGTACCATAAACTAATTTGAATGGAGAAGTCCCCATAGATCTTTTGTCTGTTACCCTATCATCCCATAAAGAAAACTTTAGCTTAGAATCCTAGCTTTTCTGATTTGTCTCCAATAGTTTTCTGACGATCCTGACTAGGCTTTTGTTAGATGACTCAGCCAGGCCATTGCCTTGAGAATAATAGGATGTGGAATGCACCAGTTGAATGAACATTGTCTCACACATTTTAACCAATGCCCCAGCTTTGAAAGCTAATGTATTATTAGTCACCAACCTTGCTAGACAGCCAAACATGATAAAGATATTTTCATATGAAAACTTCATGATGACCTGATGAGTTGCATTCCTGGTGGGTACTGCCTCTATCCACTTGGTAAAGTAGTATGTGGCTACTAGGATCCATTTATGCTGCCCACTGGAAGATGGATTTATTTCACCTATAAAATCCAGACCCCATTACTGGAAAGGCCCATTCACTGCAATAGGCCTAACGGGCAAGGATTCGAGCTACTGCTTCCCTATATATCTTTGGCATTGGTCACAAGCCCTTATAAAGGTACACACATCAGCAAAAAGGACTGGCCAATAGTACCCTACCCTCGGGACCTTGTGGGCTGTGTTCTTCCAATAATGATGGCCCCCACATGTGCTGGAATGAAAGTGATGCATGACCTGATCTGATTCTTCTTTATCTAGACATCTCAACAAAACCCCAGACAGATCTTTCCAGTACAGCAGTTTGTCAACTATGCAAAATTTAATAGACTTTAGTTTAAGAGCTCGTGCTTGATTAGGAGTCAGACCAGGAGGAACTTCTAATTTCTGTAGAAAATGAATAATACCTAATTACCACTCACATGAAGACAAGTTTTCAGCCACTGGTTGAATGTCATTCTAATCCTAAACTACTTCTACTGCTACTACAATTTGCAATTTTCCTGAACTGACACAAGTGAATTTTATCCCCATTAGTTCACAGCTTTCTTTAGCCATGAGTTTGGCCAAACCTAGTCCCTTTACTAGCTTAGTGGGCTTCACCTCTATATCAAACTCAATGAGCTTGGCAATCCATTTAGCTCTCTTTCCATCAATGTCAGGCTGAGTCAAAACATCCTTCACAGCAGCTGAAGGGACATAAGCAAGAACTTTTGCATGGAGAATGTAAATCCTGAAGGTCTTCAATGACTTGATGAGAGCATAAGACTCATTTTCAATTGGATCATACTTCAGCTCAACATCTATCAAGGTTTTGCTGAAGAATGCAATTGGATGATCGAGACCCTCATCATCTTTTTGTAACAGCACAGCTGTCACTGTGTAAGAGGATGCAAAGGAGAAGATATAAAAACTCTTGGTATAGTCTAGACTAATCAAGGTTGGGGCTTCCATGATATCCTTCTTGATGTATTCGAAAGAACTTCTTGCCTGATTAGTCCATTTTATTTCTGCATCCTTTTTCAACATGGATGTTATGTGTTTTACCAGCTCAGAGAAATTAGGGATGAACCTCCTTACAAAGTTTATCTTACCCAAAAAGGATTGAATATCCCTTTTTGACCTTGGTATGGACAGCTTCTGGATTGCTTCCACCCTTACCGGATCAATATTTACACCTTCAGCTGAGACTATGTGACCTAGGAGTTTCCCCTCACTGAGTGCAAATTGGGACTTCTTAGGGTTGAGTGATATTCCAAACCTCCTGCACTTCAGAAATACTCTCCTCAAGTGCTGCAAATGGTCATGATGGCTATGAGAGTAAACAGTTAGGTCATCCAGGTATATAAGCACAAATTTATCTTTCAACCCTACAAAAGCTAGGTCCATGGCTCTGAAAAGTAGCCCTAGCATTCATCAACCCAAATGGCATTTTAGCATACATGAAAGTGCCCCAGGGGGTGGTAAAAGCAGTCTTCTCTTGGTCATCAGGGTGCACAACAACTTGGTTGTAGCCGGAGAAGCCATCCATAAATGACAAGACACTAGCCCCTGGGACTCTTTGCAACAGGTGTTCCATCTTGGGCAGTGGATAATTGTCTTTTTTGGAACATTTGTTCAGGTTTCTAAAATCTACACAAAACCTGATTTCCCCATTCTTCTTCCTTACCACCACTAGGTTTGCGATCCACTAGGAATACCTGAGGGGGGTTATGATTTTGGCTTTGAGGAGCTTATGGATTTCTTTTTCAATTATAGGTAGTAGGAAAGGACTGATGGATCTCAGCTTCTGCTTGAAAGGGATGGTGTCCTTATCCAAAGGAATCATGTGCTAGATGATATTGGTGTCATAGGTCTTCAGGTCACTGTACTCCCAGGCAAAGATATCAGCAAATTCTTTCATTAGGCTACAAAATTTGGACCTCTGATTAGCAGTCAACTCAATGGACAGATTTATAATCTTTGGATGGCTTTGGCTACCTATGTTTTGCTATTGGACAAGAGGGTCTTGCTCCTTTTTGGCAGGCTTGAAAGGGATGTCATTATGATCAAAAACCTCTTCCAGAGGTACTAGACCCCGAGGTATATAATTGTTGGGTAATTGGAAAATATTATGATCAACTACTTTATCTTTCAACTTGAGTTGTTGGGATTCTTCCATGTTTAGGTTTTCCTGATCTATATGTATATCAGAGAATTCATCTACTAGCTAAAGGAATTTACTAAGCTCATCATCATTCTCAAACACCTTCAAAAATTTTACATTATATGGTAGGGAAGGTCTGTACTTGACCTGAACATCATAGCTGAGCTTAGGAGGTAAAGGAGGAACAAACAGACTTGCAGAGACAGCCAGGGAATCAGCCAGGTGATTCTAAGCCCTAGGTATATATGACAGTTCAAAAAACATAAAGGAGTCTTTGAGTTTCCATACCTCGTCCCTGTAGGCATTTAGTTTGACATTTTTTGCGTGAAAGGTGTTGTTGACCTACTGTATAATAAGGTCTGCATCTCCAAATATTCTCATGCACATGATCCCCATCTCCTTGGCAGCTTTAACTCCTATCAGCAAGGCTTCATATTCTGCTATATTGTTAGTGGTTTTAAAGTCAATCTTATAAGACAGATGAATATTCTCTTTGGATGCAAAGATCAATACTACACCTGCACCTGCTGAGTTTTGAGTGCTAGCTCCATCAAAATACATGTTCCAAACTATTGTGGTCACTTCTTCAGGCTACTAATAGGTGGGCTATGTAAGCTGGATTGGTATTTGCTGAGAATCATCTATTTGAAGAATGCATGATCCAAAATCAATGTCTAGTGCATATATGGGGTGGTTCATTGAATTCCGTTCATTTCTTATGATGTAAGCAAGCTGATTCTCTCTGTAAAGCCTCTTGGTCTCCCCTCGAAACATGGGAATGTAGCATATGTAAGGTCCATCTGAAGGGTGCCACCTAGCCTTTTACTCCATGATCGAGACAGTAAGAGACCAAATTTGGGAGGGATATCAGCCACTACAATGTCCATCATGATGCTTTTTGAAGGTAGCTGAGATAGGTTTACAACAAGGTATTTAATGAGGCCCAAGCACTTGACCTTTATGGATTCAAAGGAGAACAAATCATGGTAGGGATTTGTAATGTTGAGACCAAGCTCATCCATCACAGCTTTTGGCATTAGGTTATGGGAAGCTCCTGAGTCTAGCAGACAGTTATGAAGGACTTTATCATGGATATTCAAGGATATATAGAAAGGTGGGCATGAATCCTTTAATTCTTCGATCATAGGGCCTAGGGTTACAATAGGTTTATCATCTTGCAGATTTACAAATTCAGTATCAATATGTATCTTTGGCTAAAGAGAATTCAGTATGGAAGATTTGAATGCATCATTTTTCATCAGCTCGATTATTGGGAAAGGGATCTTCAATTTTTGAATCTCTGACTCAAGGTTGAAAGAATAATGCAGTCTATCAGGAAACCTTACCTCATGTACTAGAGCTTTGAGTTGGACTTGATCGGGGCTTGATGAAGGTGCTGGTTTTTGCAATGGTTTGGAAATGACAGCCATTTTCTTTGGTAAAATAGTAGCCTTTTTAGCTGGTGCAGATGGTTGTTTGACAGGAACAGCATTCTTCTTAAGAGGAGCAACCAGCTTAGACCTCAGATTATACCCTCCTTGACCATTAGCCTGATATACTGCTTCTTCACTAATCTGCTCATCAATTAGGGCTTCCTCATATTCTGCCTGTGTTAGAAAAGAATAGTCAACCTCATCTTCCATGTAGTGGATGTTTTCTTCAACCTCTCCTTCTTCCTCAATGAATTTGGCTCTTCTTCTAGTACATCATTCTGAAAAGGAGCCCTGATTCTCTGATCTTCCCCTTGATTCCTTTCCCTTCTGAGGATCTGAACTGGGGGGTTGCCTCTCTTATAAGGGACAAAATTAGGGTTTTGAAGAACAAAATCGCTTGGCCCTTTACCTCTCACAGGTATCTGTCCTCGGTCCTTTAACTTAGACATTTTAGTAGTTAGGTTATCTAACTGTTTGGTCATTTTGTCAATCTTGTTCTTTGATGAAGAAGCCCCAAGAGGGTCTGTTGGCTGCTTCTTCCTATCTATCTTTCCTTTGACCTTCTGAGATGCCACAATGTTAGATTCTACCTCTAGGGCAGCATCCTGCATGAGTGATAAGGAGGCAGACCTCCTTTCTCTGAGAAGTAGGTAGAAATCAGAGTCAAAGGAATTTGCATAAGTTATCCTGGCTGAGGTATCAGTGGGCTTGATTTCAGTGGGGATATTGTTGTACATATTGTTGAACCTCTTGGTGAAGTTGGAGACAGACTCCCCATTCTCTCTTTTCAAGTTGCTAAACTCGGTGATATAATAGAGGTGGTATCTCCTCTCTCCCCAATGTTTTATAAAGATGTCATCTAGGGCTTCAATACCTGCCACTGATCCAGCAGGCAACTCTTTGAACCATTTCCTAGCTTAACCATCTAGGCTTTGTACAAAAACCCTAGTCCACACATCTTCCTGTTCTATATTAATGTTCTCAACATAACTGTAAAATGGCTCTAGATGTTCTTCAGCTGTGAAATCTCCCTCTCCTATGAACTTAGGCATGTACTTGAGGTAGTCTCCAGTGGACATGGCCGAGAGAGGGTTAGGAAAATTTAGGGGGGCATACCTAGCTACCAGGATCCTTTCCATTTTGGTCAATTGAGGGGCATCCATATTGGAAATGGGTATGGAAAGGGTGGAGGAAGGTAGTACTAATGTAGGTGGTAGTTGAGAAGGTGGTGGTGATAAACTTATCCTAGTGGAGTCACCAAGTATTGGATCTTCACAAGCAGTAGTGCTTGAAGATGCCCAAACCCTAAAAAAATTTGATGTATTTATAAATTCCTAAGAATTAAGTGTTTCAGCAAAAGAAATAATAGCAGCAATATTTCTTGAAATACCTGATGTAGCTTCCTTTGCAGCACTACTGGTCTACCTTAGTAAAGCCTAGCTCTTCTCAGAATCTCTTCTGGATCTGAAACCGGTGTTGTTGGTGGCCCTTGAGGGTTTTCTCTGGTACTTGGTCTTCTTGATGCCACCTTATTTCAATGGAGTCGCCAGATAGATGATTACAACCAAAATAGTTTCCAGACTTTGGCTATCATTAAAGTAGGATCTATGTCGTCTCCCCGAAAGCTGAGCTTCAATCTCCTCTCCCCAGCAATGGCGCCAATTTGTTATCACTCCAGGAAACTCCTCTAGGTTGCAGCTCGAGGATGCCTAGTAACTTAAATATTTGTATGGTTTTCTAAGTGGATCAATTCAGGTGACCTATAAGACCTCACACTCTCAAAACATGCATGAAGCTCAATCAGGGATAAGGCTTCTAATTACCACTGTTCAGAGGTTGACAATATGGTGCAAAGATGGAGAACTTATCATGCTGGTAGATTCATACATAAAATAGATATATATAAATGACTAATCATGACAAGGAAAGCACTTCTAATTCAAATCATCAATATTCCAATAGGATGACAGTTATAGGACATTAATTAACCAGAATAAAACCTAAATAACGCATTCAAGCATAAGCACAGAATAGACAAAAAATGGAAGCTGAACAAATGATAACAAAAGAGCTTATATTAGGTCATGAGCAAAATGAGAAGCTTGACAATAGCAATGGTCTACAAGTCCCTAAAGTCGAACCCTTTCAATAAAATAAGTTTTAGGCTTTATAGCCTTTACAAAAATACTCAGATCCTGAAAACTTCAATCTGATTTAATAAAAATAGACAAAATAATTATTTTTTGCATAATTAGGTTAAAAAACCCTAATTAACTACGAGTCTAACTAACTGTAGAATTCGTTCACTATTTGAACCTTCTGATAACTAAAGTAAGTACTGGTAATCACTGGCACTAGTCTTCTACTGGTTAAGTCACTATTTCTCTTTGACAAATGAGTGTTGGTGACCTTTTCTACTGTTATGTCACAGCAAAACTAAAGCATACCTTCCCTGATGTTTTCTTCAGCGTCCTTCATATTTACAGTTCATCCCTGAGCTATCCATGTTCGCCCAAAACTGGTCCTTCATGTCAAAATTCGATCTTATGCCTCTTTCTGCTTTCGGTGGTTAAGAGGCCAAAGTATTGGAACTGTTAGCTGTCAAAAGCGGTGCTTTCGGTGGCTAATGGACTGCCTCAGCGTCTGCCTAAGCCACCAAAATCCCTGTTCTTCATAAATTCTTAGCCACCTCCAAAAAATTTCTTTCAAGTTTGTTTGCTAAGGTTTCTTCTTCAGCAGGCTCTATGTTAGGAAGGTTAACAGCAGCTTGGCTTGCTTTTAGAGGCTGAAGGCTTACTGCAGCTTCAGCTAGGGTTTCCAATGTGAGGTGAGTGCTAGGGTTTAGCTTGGCCTCCTTCGTCTGCAATCTCTGAAGACTAATTATCCTATACAATCTTGTGTTGTCTTTTAGGTACCTTTTATTTAGTCTTTTTAGGAAAGCATACCTTTCTCCCAACTCTAGGTAAGATTTATGCAACAACTTGTTCCTGTTGGTCAATGCAGCATTATTTTTCTTATCTCCCTTTCTAAAATCTCCATCTCATACACTTGCCTTAGCAACTGATTTATCTTTTGAGTCTTAGGCTTGCTAGAGGAATCCTTCTATGTTGGTTCATCTTGCTCTTTTGGTGTAGGTGATGGGAGTTCTTCAACCTCTGCGACAACTTGCAATGCTAGGTCTGCACCTTCCTCTTGTTCCTCTTTTGAATCTGAGTAGGGCAGGTTCAAAATGTTCTCACTATGTGTTGTACCTTCCTGGACCTTTTCACTGAAATCCAAGTTTCTTTTGACCTTCTTGGCTTTGGAAGAGGAAGGAGGTTGTTCTGCTACTGCTGGGGATATAGCCCTTCTCTTCCTTTTCCCACTTCTTAGTGTGCTGGATGTTTTAGCAGGAGACTTCCCCTTTTCTTCAGGCTGAAGGCCTATTTCAAAACCATTCCAAAATAAGAAATAAGGCCATGCCATATTCCTCCTCTTCAGCAATTCTTGGATCAGAAGTTGGATAAGGCCATGATGAGATAGTCTGCCAGCAATCTTGGTTGGCTGGGCCTTCACCTAGTGTGCCATTTTTTCCAAACTCATGTGTAAGTAAAAAGGCAAATTCAATGGGCTTTTCCCTGTGAAGTGGTTCATCAGTTTAAAATTGTAAATCATGGCTCTATTGTATCTCCCTTCACATGTTATGTAAACCACAATGGCCTTCAGCAGTTGCTGCCAACTCTCTTCTAGCCAAGAGGATGGTACACTTTTCTTCCACACCACCTCCCTATGTTCAGGCTTCAATTAAGATCTGAACTCTACATCATTTGGTATGGTGGTCTTAAACCACTTCTCTCCTGTGCTAGGGAGTCAGTCACTTCAGTAATTAGGGTTTCATCTATCAGGAATTCTTCTTTACCTATGACTGCCTTTGAGCCATCGAAAGAGAGGGCAAATGCCTCAGCCACCTGTTGGTGTGATCCTTGAATCTTCTCACAAAACCTATAGCAGCTAGCATCCTTGAAAAACTGACAGACTTCTAGATGTGTCTCCAGGTAGTTGATGTCTCCCAACTCCTGCCTAAGAGAAGGTCCTCCCCTCTTCATCTTGTTGAATTCCACTCCTAGGTACCTACAACAATAAATTCAAATTCTGTAGGATAGTGTTTTAGCAGGCTGCTTCTCACAGATGGCTTTCTGGTGGAGAGAAATGCTAACGTCGAGGGTGGAGTGTACTGAAGATTTTGCACTGATTATGAGGGCTTTCAACTACATGATTGATGCTTAGGTCAGAGGGTGATGGCTCTGTTTGATCTTTTCGAGACCCTTTGCCCAGCAATTATGTTAAAATCGGCCTGTATACCCATTGGGGATTTCTGCAGTTCTATGGACAGATGGAGGGAGAAGGAGGGTTTCAAATTTCATCAATCCTTATCAGTTTTTAATAACGACCTCCTCACTCAATTTCTCATGCCCTGATGCAGCTTTCTGTCCTTTTGGTGGTTTATCACACCCTTTTATGACCGCTACTTTGCTGACGGGCTCTGATTTGATGGGTTCCTAACCGTTTCTCTCTTTTCACCTTTGCAGTGGTTAAAGGCCTTCTTGAATTTGTCTGCTAGCCACCAAAAACAAGGCTTTCGGTGGCTAATGAAATGTTGACCCTTTCGCCCAAGCCACCGAAACCGTTTTCCCAATGTCACGGTGAAACTCAGCTTTCGATGGATAGTGGTCTCGCTAAATATCCCTTTTAACCGCCGAAAGCATGTCTTTTTGATGGCTAATGAAACGTCAAAGCTTTCACCTAATCCACCGCAACCACTTTTTCCCCGACACTTTTTTCCTACTTTCGGTGGTTAATGCTCTTCTTGGATTGTTTAGTAAGCTGTCGAAACCAACACTTTTCGGTGGCTAATGAGCTTTTTAAAGCCTCGCCTAAGCCACCAAAAGTGCTTTTCCCATTTACTCGACTGGGCCCGCTTTTGGTGGTTAACCTTTATCCTGCGTTAAACTGTTAGCTACCAAAACAAAGCCTTTTGGTGGCTAATGAGCTGTTAAGAACCCCGCCTAAGCCATCGAAAGCTAAAACTTCCAATTTTTTCAACCATAGCAAAACCAGAGAACTTCAATTTGTTAGTCATATTTAAATATCTCATAACATGACTTGAATTCTTCATACTATCAACATAAATTTATTTTGGGAGATAACACATCTCTTTCAGGAGATGAGGCTCTAGACCTTACCTCTGGTGATACTCCTGGTGTGGTGTAGTTTCGTCCTGATCTTGGTGTCTCCGCAGATTCCTTGGATTCTTCTGCTCCTTCAAAAAATTGGCTATATTCTTTCTTTTCATCGTAAGACCCTTCGTCTAGCCACGACTCAACTTCGTACTCACTTTCTTCAAACAGAATAGGAGTCCGGCTACCTCCTATTGTCTTTCTTCTTTTTCCTGACCTGAATCTCCTTCCACTGCTTAGGAATCTAGCTTCTAGTTCAGGTTTTGTACTTCCTGGGAACATTTCAGCTCACCATTTCCCATTTTCTTTATAATTTGTCTGTGACATATCCCCTCCTCTGGATATGCGACTCAACTTCTCAATTGCACAATACCCTTCTCATAAACGAGCATCTTTATCCATGTATTTATAGACAACAAGTACCTTCTTCGGGGTCCTTGGAAAAAATTTCTTTCGGCCTCGCTATATGAGGTTATCGTCTCTAGTGCAAACTCAGGAATATACCCTTGAAAAAAACTGTCGACCCAAAAATCAACATCTCTAGAGATGGGGTCACTTACACTAGTTATCTCGTGAATCAACTGAGCACTCCACTCGGTCACTTCTCTTCTCTGGAAATTTGTCTGTTGAGTTGCGAATCTTGACAACCACTCATGCAACACAATAGGAAACTCTATGAACAAGATCTCGTGAATATCGGAGTGTATGTACCGGTATATCCAGTTTTTTGTGCTCAACCACGATCCTGTGCTCTCTTCTTGCGCAAATGCTAACGTCTTAGACTCTATCCAATCCTTGATTTCCTTCTTTGTCGAATGTCACAACATTTCCCTCAACTCAAATGATTAAGGGTACCAGCAAGGGAACCATTTATTGTCCTACTTTTCCTCACTCTCATGACCCAGGTTCAACAACAACACAATACCAACAAAACACCTAAAGACATCAGCCCGACGGAGCAATCTCAGCCGACAACACTTGTGAGGCAAGCGTAGTCTCACCTGAGATATCTTAATGTGTAACTGCTAGAACCATGTTCCTGTAGTAAGCGAGGGATTACAGTCTCGTGGCATGCGGCCAAGGCGCTTGACAGAGTCAGAAGGATGGAGTCTTTTACTACTTGACAATGACGCAACGTGGACGCAACAGTGCGACCCAGCCGGCGTGCGACACAACCTTGTCCTTGTCAACTTAAAAACTGGTGCAACTATGCGATGCAGCTGATTCCTTAAATGTAAATGACAGGGGTGTGACTATATTATAACTTAACAGTATTTTAACATGAAATAATACCAAGTGCTCGACAATGCTGTAGTCATTCATTCATTCACTGCTTTTATCAATATTGCGACATTCATTCAAGCAATAACCATAAACAATGCAAGATAATCAAACATTCAACATTCAACATTCATTCGACACAAGATGTAATGTGGAAACCCATCTGGAAAAAACCACCAAGGTTCTCTTCATCTAGCATGAGAAATATATGGCACCTTGCAGTCTGTGACTTGCATATTGTTTTGAGATATGTCTATTTATCTCATACTCTTTCTTGCTCTCATGCTCTCTATTTTATGCTTTTCTTCTATCTACTCTTACTAATACATACTCGGCTTGGATAGACTCTTCTACTCTACTATCTACTCAGTCAATTGCTGCATAATGACTCTACAAAATGGTTTGTGCACATAGCTACAAATCCACTGCTCAACAGCCTTCTACTATCAGACTCCTCTCTGATCTCCTCAAAATACTTCTACTATTACCAACTGAACCAACAAAACTACAAACTTTCTGAAGCTAACCCTTATACCAAACAAGTTCCTCTTATTTATAGAAGTTACAAGACCGCATAGGCTCAACTGAGTACAGCTCAGTTATTACAGTCATAAGTAGCCACAAAATACTTCTATTACATTAATGACAGGCAATACTAGCCGCAAAAACGTCCTTTATTACATTAATCACAGGTGATAACTAGCCGCAAAAACTGTCCTTTAGTCTTCCACCGACTCGAACTCCTGCGTTCTTCTGACCTGTTTCTTTCCAGCCTTTACTCTTCTACCTACCAATCTTCCATCGACTCTGGGTTCACTTTTCCTCGTCAAAGCTTTCTCTACTTCTGCGCTTCCTTTCCTCCCTTTACCTACTTTTACTTCGTCATGCATCTGTCTTTCTTGTTTGCACCTACGCTTCGGTTTCTTCCTTTAGCTCTTTCCTGGCCCAACATCAATCTTTCTTCCACAATATTTACTAACCAACTCTCCTTTCTTGGTGACAACTCCTTTTCGAGCTCCTCCTTCTCGGGCTCCTTCTCTCTTACCAATGCTTCACTACCTTACTCTGACACCATTGGCACAAGCTGTGAAGAAGCTCAATGATGATTGTATTATTTGATAGAAAGGTAGTGCATACAAAGGAAATCAAAATTGTTTTTAGTAACTAGATAATGAGATTATTAATGAGAATTTACTAACTAATAACTGAAATATTATTTATAAAGAAATGCCAAAGGACTATTCAACAATGTCATCTTACGTTATGATATCAACAATATTCAGGAATTACAATAAAGATATCCTCGGCCTTGTTATTCTCAATCACCAAACTCTTAAAACCTAAATAGTGCAATTTCAATCTTTTACTCCCCTACAAGGCATTTCTCTTAAAGAGATTGGTGCATTCTACAACGTGCTCCATGAGATTCTAATTCAAAAATATATGCAGGTTCCATACATATAACAACAATTACTAACTAGCCTTAATCCTCAATGCAATCTTATAAACTCAAATGATTTATGGGGAAATTTAATCCTCGAAATTCTTTATTTTAGTCATTAATTTATGGTCCATGGATGTAATTTACACAATCCCTTTAATGATCTTAAAACAAAAATAAGTTATCTTACAGATATTTGACAATGGATTTATTGTTGGTTTGAATTGCTATATGTTTAGTTTCAAATTGAGAGTTTAATTGTGCAAGTTGTTTATAATTGATGTTGCCAATAGAGTTTTCTCTATTAATTAAAACTAGAACAACTCGTTAACATGGCAAACAAAGACATGCATCCCTCTACATGGATTCATGTGGAACAATTCTCAATTTTTATTTTTCCTCTGTATTAGTGATTGTCATAAATTGTTGGAGTTAAAGAGAAACTTGGAATTCAAAGAATTGATGTACTATGACAGGTATGGGTGGTGATATGACATAATTTATTGTCCCTTAATAGCTAATATAGGTAAAACTCAACAAGGTGTAATAAAAGCTAGCAAAGTGAAGCTATCAATAAAACCAAGACTGTAATTGATGGAGGGCAGATAAGAGCAACTCTCATACACACAAAGTATTATATCTTACACTAGAAATCAAGTTAATGGATTAACTGAAAGCAATTGGTATTTTATTGGGCACTGATAACATATATTGGGTAGCCCACACCACGAAGAAATACACATTTAAGGTTAGCTTAATTATTGTATAAATGGAATTGAAAATTGTTGAAGGTGGGCATTGATTGAACACCTTTATGAAGGTGCATAAATGTAGGGGCCAATAGTAAAAGAAAGAGGGGCTTCACATTCACTGCTTACCTACAATATCTCTTACTATCCTACTACGTTCATTGCTCTTACATGCTCTCAATGCTTTCAATTAAGACCCTAACCAATGCAAATACCATACGTTTGTACTCCAACGACGTCTCATTTTGTTTCCACCACTTGGGAGCTATGGAACATTATGAAGTAACTATATAAGCAATTTAATTTGCAGAGAAACTTCCAAGGCTTTTAATATTGGCTTCCAACTTTAAGAGAGATTCTGTAGTATTCGATGACATTCAGTACATATGTCTCTCCCATAGTTAAAATATACCTCAAACTTTCACTAGTGTTTCTCTATATAATATGATATTCTTTCATAATTCTCACATGAATTTGTATGTTAAGTCGATTTAGATTTTCTCCCCCCATCCTATGGTTTTTTTCCTTTAAACCTTAGTCGACCCCTTGAAACCCTAGATTTTTGCCAGTGATTAGTTGAAAATCCTCACTACTACAAAATTGCTAGTTCACTATCAAGTTAACCTGCAACTGCATGTGGCAATGTTAGGGACATTGCCACCAAGTGGCTCTTGTTCAATGTATAATAGAAACCTACCTATTGATTCAACATATAATATAAACATATTTAAAAAATTACACTAATTTATGAAAATATATTATAAAAATTACATGAAAAGAAAGATGCTCTACAACTTGGATAGGGATATATATATATATATANTAAAAAATAAAAAAATATAAGGTACAAATTTTGATATTTATCAAATAGTATTTCAAAATATTGAAGTTGTCATCTTTAAGTTTTCCTTTTTTTTACTTGATAGATTTGAGGTTTAACTGAATTGATTTTAATTATACATTTGAATTAAATTATAAGTATAAAAAAATGGTTATAGGCCAAAATGTATTGATGACTATAGATTTACAACACATGATGTCACAAACAATTTTGTGACATAAGATTTTGAAATATTATTGTGTTAATGGATTTCATACTTTAACATAATAAATAAATAATATTTTTTCCAATGAACAACCTTGCGAAACTTTTTGAAAGTACTTCCCCATGATTCATTGATAGTGTGACATGGTTTCCCTTGATTTGTGATACATTTGTTTCCCTTGATTTATGTTACTTGAAGCCCTCACTTTGTTACCATTTTGGGGTTGCCTCTCCCCTTTAAATCTCCTTTCTTAAAACTTGATTTCTCCTTTCACCTTTCATTAGCTCATATGTTCCACTCTTTTGGCATCCATTTAGACCCCTCTCATCCTAGAATTGCATTATACCAAATAGAGGCATCGCAATCACCCAAAAAAAAAAAAACATTTACAAATACATGAGACCATCCTTTTTGGCTTAGGGCATTAAATACATACTTTAGTTTGTCCATCTTTGTTCTAATATCCTTTTGTTGCTTAAATAGTTAGAATTCAGTTTCATTGGTATATTTTTCTATTTTGTGAAAGGAAAAATACTTGTTTTCTTTTCATAGTTTAACTTGTGATTAAAGCATCTATGGAAACCTCCCATTTCAATATTAATACTAATTTGTTCTTGTTAGTTGCTATTTATCTCAAAATATCCTTTAATTACTTACCAGGCATATGAAAAGGCAAAATCAATAAACCTACTTTGAAAAAACAATTAACATCTTTTCTTTTGTCTAACTTCAATTTTTTTTTTTAATTAAATGATTTACGCTCACCTCTTTATTTATTTAAAATTAAAATTACTAAAATAAAATATTTATTTTCCACTCTCATTTTCATTCTTCATTCAATTCAACTAAACTAAATAAAAAAGAAAACAAACCATTTTTATTTCTTTCTTTATAATTTATTTTTTTCAAATCATCACATTTAACTATCTCAATTAAACTTCAATTAATTTAAAACATTTTAAAAACCCACTTTATATACTAAGATCCAACTTCCCCTTTTAACGCTTGCTTTGCAACTTTATTTTCTACCTTATTTTTCTTAGTCTTGAGCAAAGTTGTGTGAGACTGTATGCATATTTATTAATCAATATATAATACAAACATACATTTAAATTTTATTCAATATATAATATTAACATATTTAAAAAATTACACTAGGAAGATATGTTTAATATAAACATATTAGAAAAATTACACTAATTTATGAAAAGAAAGATGCTTTACCATTTGGGATGATCCAAGAAAATATTCAAACGAGTTAACTTTTAAACTCAACAAAACTCAGCAAGAATGGAACCGACATGTAGAGCTTGTCGAGACAATTCGGACGGCATTCGTTTCACTAAAAATAGACTCTATATGGTAAAGTTACAACGTTATGAATTTTCAACAAGACAAGATTTTTGTGTAGAACATAACAAAAATAATGCCACATGGCACCACTACAAGGGTGGCATGTGGCATGAACGGACACTGATGTGTCACCCCCATAAGGTGCCACATGGTGGGACTTGGTTGATGTGGCATTGATTGGATGGATGACGTGGAATGACAAGGTGATGATGTGGGAGGTGACTGGGCTACGCATGGGCTAATCACAGGGTGACACATGGCCTAATCAGAGTGTGACATGTGTCACCCCTAGACCAACCTAAAGCTATGCATGGGTCAATCACAGGGTGACACATAGCCCAATCAAAGTGTGACATATGTCACCCCTGCATCGACCTAAAAAAATTTGTAATCTGAAATTCTACTACGTGGGTTTCGAACCTCTGACCTCATCCACGCCCTTGTTGTTGCACCACCAAAGACACTTAATAACTATAGTCCGAATTTTATATTTAAGGTAAACTAGTTGGTATGGTGTGAAAAAGGGGCTGACCATCCTCGACAAACTTGGCGGAGAGCTAGTCAAACCGCCAAAGTTAGCACAAATTCTAGCCCTCCGCCAAAGTTAGCACAAATTTAGCGGGCCAACAAACCAACACAAATGTGTAATATAACGAAGCACCCAAAAGGGAATCCCACAAGTTTTAATCGTGGGTCTCCCAAAAATAAGCCTAATGTCCTACCAATGGACCAAAGGGGGCAAGCTTGTGAAGACCACCACCCCACCGCTACTTAAGGAGGGGTTCGCGCCCAAGGTTGGGGGAGGAGACCACAGACCGAGTTCGAGGGTCGAGCTCATAGCGCCAAAAGAAGGAGCGAGACTTGCATGTTTCCCAAGGTGTATGGATGGTACAACTGCCATTAATGTTATACATACCATAGAGATCCATACATGTACTCATTGCCACGTGTTAGCATCAGAGGCCTAGGTTTTTTCAAGGTTCGAAATTTCAATTGCTTAGAAGTATGGAGTGTTTTATGTCGATCCTCACTGTTTGGGGCTTCTGAACCCATTGGTGGAGTCCATTTTATGTTCTGAGTAGCAGATTTGCAGGTCGCATTATTGCCATGTAACTTGATTTTGTTGAGATTTATAAGAAACAAACTCTCTATTGCAAAGCAGGCCTGGAGACGTAGTCCTTATGGAACAAACTCCGTTATCAAGTTGGGTCTTGTGTGTTTATGGTGCATGTCTATTTTTATGTGTTTTCTTCATTTGTGCACATTTTATGATTCATGCTCTTTTAACAAAACAATCCATGATAAGTCACTGAATGTAAAAGATCTTGATCATGGGATGAGATGAGTTTATGTCAAGTATATATAATCATAATAAAATAAAATGAAAAAAAATTAAAACTTATTATATATCTTTCATATCATATTTTTACAATTATAAAAAACTAATATAGATCGATAATTTTTAGCCGATATCCTTTACTTTGAATTTATTATATATCACTAAAAATAACAAATATAAATATAAATATTGATATTTATCAAATAGTATTTCAAAATATTGAAGTTTTCACCTCTTAGATAATCAAGGCCAAAGTTTATGGATGACTATATATTTACAACACACGATGTCGCATAAAAGTCTATGAAGTAAGATTTTGAAATATTATTGTGTTGATGGGTTTCATCCTTTAACATAATAAATACATAATATTTGTTTCCAAGGAACAACCTTGTGGAAAATTCTCAGAGCACTTCCCCATGATTCATGGATGGTAAACATGGTAAATAGTTGACCTTGATTACAGAGCCTAACCTTGAGGGGATTAAGAAAGTCAAACACGTTATCTCCCCAACTTAAGGGGAAGATATTTCACATCTTGCTCATGACTAGTTGAGCTAACCCTCGAGCCTAAATAAACTAGTCTTATGCGATAAGATATTGTGACCACCTTAATTTAAACATCATTAGGAAACATAATGATGATGATCATTATTGTCAAATGAGACCAATTTTTCGTTTATTGGACTTTAAGAACATTGATAAGGAATTGATTGCTTTATTTTATCATTTGTTTTGTATGATAAAAAAGTTGGAGAGAAACTTATTGAACCCTATTTGGTGTTCATGAGTTCACAAGCTATAAAGATTAATAGTGTTATAAATATTGTGAAATTGAGACCTAGTGTGTGCACATATAATGCATTTAAGAAAAAGTGTTTTTCTCTTCCATTTTCTTAGTATTTTTTTGTAAACTAGTCCCTATATTATATTAAGAAAAAGAAAAAGAGTATATAAACTTATGTGGCTAGTCTACCATTATGGAAGCTAGACCAACCACATAACCAAAGTTTATCATTAATTAACCAGAGAGACCCAGAGTCTAATGTCTTAACAAACAATCTTTTATAACTATAATTATTATTATACTTCCTGGGGAAGCTATACCTATGCATAACTAGTCTAACACAACTATTAGAATGACTATCAAAATAAGTATCGGTACAGCCGCATGGTATAACCGCCGCACCTTTGGGAATATAAAAATGTGGACTCACCGCCACTCTTGATGATAGGGCCTTGTGCTTGGTTTCAAATGTTCATCAACATCCGTAGGTTTTGGTGTAATGGAAAAACTTACATGGTATTAGAGCTGAGGTCTCAAATTTAATTTCCCTAAGCTATGCGAGAGGGGGGGTGTTGGAGTATCAGTACAACCGGATGGTATAACCACCGCACCTATGGGAATATAAAAATGTGGACTAACTACCACTCTTGATGATAGGGCTGTGTGCTTGGTTTCAAATGTTCATCAACATCTGCAGGTTTCGGCGTAACGAAAAAACTTACATGTTAGGATTTATAATCCTCCCTTGTCCAAACTAGTCTATTAGATTATATTTACCTAACTTAGGAGTCATTTAGTTATTATTGGGTCAACTAGTACCATTAGGTCCACTTGGGATAATGGGGCCACCTGTACCAGTAACTAGAGTGTGGGGAACATAGATAGAGGTTAACTGCAACTGACTGCACCTTCATGCTTCAGTTTATGCACGTCCTAGACCAATCCCTACAATTTAGGAACCACTAGGAGTGTTGGCGCCAACCTCCTTCAGTTGTTGGTAGTTGGTAACTAGTCAAGCTTAGTTATGCTTCAATTACTTCATCTAGATGTCCTCTAGTTCAGCTATCACCAGTCTTGCATAGATGCATTTGGGAAGGCGCCTATTCTCACCTACTTCTCACCTACCACATCAGTTCAACTAGTTTAACTAATTATAACTGATGGAGATACTGAATTAGACATCTAGATTTAGCTACTGAATTTCGATAATGATTTAGACACTTCTAGTTAGCCATGCACTCAGATTGAGTTGGTAGATTTGAATCATATCCACATGTTTCGAATTATCCTTTATGTAACACCGTTGTATACTATTGGGATTAACGAATTTTATACTATAATTATATTGAGCAATACTTGTTTGTTTCCTGTGAGATTTGTTTTGTTCAGTGGGTATTATTCATTCCTTTACACTGCATAATAATTAAAATCTAATGGCACTCGCTGCTTGAAGATCAATGGCACATTAATTCTAATATGGTATCAAAGCCTCCACAGGCAAGCTTCAAGTCTGTCTACTCTCCATTGTACACCAGAAGCAGCTAGGTTTCCACAGAAGTCTCGCAAAGAGTGCCTTGCTCACTTTGGATTCATTCAAAGTGGCGGTGTGGGCGTGGTGGACCCTGAAAAAAATGTACATGTCGAGAGGGAAGGCTTGATTATGATATAGTGTGAATTGGTTTTGTTTTTGCAGTGTTTTCTTACAGGCGCTACGTAGCTTGATTAAAAAAATTGATTGATCAGAAGGAGAATTGATGGAGAATCAATATTTCTTACCCTAGATCCTGACACCTTTCAACTATGTTGATTAGAGGGCAGATATGCAGGTCTCCTTTCGCAATCTTGGCCTGTACAGGATGACAATGGGCCGAGAGACTGAACCTCATCATCCAGCTGAGAAAAACAAGTTCTTGAACCAGTTGGATGAAGACTTTGGCTTCCTTTGTGCTCACATCTCAAGGGACCTCCTCTTTCATCTTGAAGGATTGAAGACTCCCAAAGAAGCTTGGGAGAAGCTCGAATTCTTGTTTGGAAAGCAAGATGAGCTTTGGGGACACATTCTAGAGAAGAAACGGGTCTGAGGGGTGAGGATGGATGGCACGAGGGAACAAGGATTTCAGGCGGGAGCCCAATAGGGGCCTATGACCACCAAATCTAGCCACAGGCCATCGATCTAGCACACCTCTACTGACCTGACAAGCGTTTCTATTCTGGGCTGGCACGGTGGACATCTGGGGGTTTCGAGGGTCCCGAGGCTTCCAATGTCGGTATCACCTGGGAAGGTAAATTATTTTTTTTGGTGTTTTTACTTTTTCCTTTGCCATCCGATCTGCCGTGAAGATGACGAACGAGGACCTGGTGGATTATTCGACTGACCCACTGGAGGAAGGCATTTTTTGGGTTTCCCCGTCTTATGATCCGACTGCTAAGGTGGAGGCTTCTGGGCACTATTGGTTGGAGCTTCTGGGAATCACAAATACCACACCTGTTATGGGGGATGGGTTTTCGCCTTCGGGTTTTCTCCTATCCTTGCCTGATGTTGTGGAGCTGCCAGAGGAACCCTTTCTCCTCTCCTCGAGACATTTTCCTTTCGTGCAAGGTGTGGATCTGGGGGGCAGCCCTGTGAATGATTTTTTGGGGTCTCTCGATGGGTTATGGAGCGATGGTTCTAGTTCTGGAAGGGGTTTGGCGGTCCGTGTTGAGGCAGAACCACAAGGAGGTTTTGTCGGCAGGGCTATTGGTGCGCGGGAGCAGAGAGGCTGCCCTAGTCTCATCCAAAAAGAACCCCCATTCGTTGGTGGTACTGAGGACAGCTCTGGTTTGCGCGGTAAGGGTAGACATCAGCGCAAATGGCTGAAGATGACACCTATAATTAACTACACTATGGTTGAGGATATTAGTTGGGATTTGATGGAATATTTGGACAAATTCACTCTTGTTGGGCGCTTCATGGGTAAAACGATGTCTGTCAGGGCCGTCAACAAATGGGTGGAATATTGTTCGATGGGTGAGCTGGGGACTATTCTTGTTGTTGAATGGTTGGCACAGGGATGGTTTGCATTCAACTTTGAGAACAAAGATCATCTGCTTTGGGTCCTTAATTGGAATTGGTCCTTTGAATAGGCTTCGGTCCTACTAAAGAAATGCCATCCCTTGTTTGATGCTAGCCGCGAGAGGGTCAACGTTGTTCCATCCTGGGTTAGACTTCCAAGTCTATCGCTCCCTTTCTAGACCATGGAACATTTCATGCATTTTGGTAATCTGCTGGGTACCTTTCTAGAGATGGATTTCTCAGACAATGTCACCAGTCTTAAGAGGGTGGCTCGTATTCTCATTAGTATCAACATCAGAAATGGGCTTCCGGGGACAATGAGGATTTCTTGGAGGGATTATTCGCATTCACAAACTTTGGACTACAAGAATGTCCCATTTCGCTGCCGCATATGTCACGAGTATGGACACCCAACAATTGATTGTCCATTGTCGGCTCGGGTCAAGGTTGGTCGTCATAAGGAGGACAACAACTCTTTGTTTGGTGGAGAGGGGGAACTATCTGCGCCTTCTTCACTGCCTCTCTCATCGGTGGGTCTTGAAATTGCTTTTGTGGATGGCAGTGTGGCAGAAGCAGCACCTTCGGGGGGGGCTGTTGGTTGCCGCATGAGAGAGAATGGTCGGTGAACCCTTCCTGGTCGGTGCTACGGGTACTCCCTCTTTTACTCTTCCCTCGTCTTTACATTTATTTACTACATAGTTGAATGTTTCTGGTATTGACTGGGTGGAGGGATTAAAGAAACTTTCCCTCAATTCTATTGAGTTACGGTCTCCCATCTCTGCTGCTATTGTTGAGGAACCCCCCATTGGGCCGTTTTTGGAACCGGTCCTACAAGAATCGAACCACTCTCCCACTGAATCCTTTGACTCCGATTATTTCCTACGCTCTTGCACCAAAGGTGGCTCTGGAGGATTGGGGAGAAAACCTGCAGCGTCTACTAGGGGGAGGGGCAGAGTTTCACACTTAGCAAAGGCTCAGTCCCGAGCTAAGAAGGACGTTTTAGAGGGGAAGCAGATTTCGATTGATAGGACACTTAGAGAAGTGAATGCTCGCAATAAGGACAGGAGTAGATGAAGGTCCTTTCTTTTAACTATCGGGGTCTTGTTGGTCCCCATAAAAGATCAGCTTTGCGGCGGGTGGTTGAAATAGACCAACCTGGTATTATGTTACTTCAGGAAAAGTTGGGTGTAGGTGTAGAGTTTAAAGCTAAGCTCGAGAGCTAGTTTGGTGGTTGGTGTTTTGAAACTCTAGATGTTAGAGGTCATTCGGGTGGCCTGGCGATCGGTTGGAATACTAGATGTGTTAAGGTTATTAATGTCTGGGGCATGGATTCGGTCTTGGGCATCTCAATGAAAGCCCTAGACCTGGCAGACACTTATGATGTTATCAATATATATGGCCCATATATGAACATAATTCCATTTTGGGATTCTATTTTCAATCATTCCCTGTTTAGGGGAGAAAATCTGATTATTGGTGGGGATCTCAATTTCTCTCTGGGTCAGGAAAAGGTTTGGGGGCCTCATGCTAGACCTGATATATATTCTGATTACTTTGCTCGGCATTTGGTGGACAAAAATTGGCTGGATGTGGAGCCTATGGTTCTTAAGCCTACATGGAAGAACAATAGGTGTGGGAAAGGGAGGGTGGCGAATAGGCTTGACAGGTTTCTTATCTCTGAGAGAATTGTGGACAATCGTCAACTCATTCGACAATGGGTTGGGAATGGGGGACTCTCGAACCATTTCCCAATTTTTCTGGAGATCAAAGATGGGTTGGCCAAACCACCATGTCCTCTTAAATTCAACAAAATTTGGCTCAAAGATGAAAGCTTTATCGATCTGATTTCAATGGTTGGTCTCACTTTAGACCTAGGAATGGGATCTCGGCTACATTTCAATTTGCAGCAAACCTCAGGAACCTGAAAGAGTTGATAAAGCCTTGGGAGTTTGAGAAAAGAAAAAGGGATGTCAGAGAACTGCTATAGGTTGAAGCTGAACTTGTTGCGATATATGAGTAAGTGGGTGGTGGACTTATTAATAGGGTGGATTTTGATGCACTGAAAAAGCTGGAGGGCCAGCGGACTTTGCTCCTTTTGGAGAGGGCAGAAACTTGAAGACTTAAGAGCAGGGCAACCTGGCTTGCGAGTGGGGATGACAACACAAATTGTTTCCATGCTTATGCTAAAGGCAGGAAGGCTGCCGACACTGTATGGAGACTTGAAGATGAACAAGGTATTGGATATGACACCTTCAAGAGTATGGCCTCTCTGGGGGTGGAACACTTTAAGAATCTATTTAAGGCCCCTGCTCATGCTACTCTTGCTGAAGTCATCTAAACTACATAGATGTTTCTGAACTTTGTGGGGCCTGATGAGAATCATTACTTGATGGAGGAGGTGTCGAAAGAGGAACTAAAATGCATGCTACAAAGTTTTCAAAAGGACAAAATTCCTGAGCTAGATGGTTGGATGATTGAATTCTTTCTGGAGCTCTATGATCTGTTGGGTCAGGATATTTTAAAGGTGGTAGAAGATACCAGAACCACTGGATGGATTCCTGCTTGCTTCAACCCAACTTTCATAGCACTTATCCCAAAGGTGGACAACCCTTTGACGTTGAATGACTTCAGACCCATCTCACTTTGTAACTGTATCTATAAAGTGGTCTCGAAAGTGATCACTAGTAGGTTTAGGCGGTTTCTTTCTGAACATATTTCAAATGAACAATTTGGTTTTTTGGAGGGTAGATTGATTCATGAAGCTATTGGGGTGGCCTAGGAGGGACTTCACAGCATGAAGGTCAATAATATCAAAGGAGCTATTTTCAAAATTGACCTGGCTAAGGCTTTCGACAAGGTAAGCTAGCTTTATATTCGTTTGTTGTTAACACACCTAGGTTTTGATATTGCTTTTATCATATGGGTTATGAGCTGTATCACTACTGTTTCATTTTCAATCTTGATCAACGGGGCTGCTTCACCTTTCTTCCATGTTGAACGTGGGTTGTGGCAGGGTTGTCCATTGTCACCACTACTCTTCCTGTTGGTGGCAGAAGGCCTTAGTCGGGCGATTAAGGAAGCGATTCGGTTGGGCACCTTCACCGGGTTACAACTCTCTCAGAACCTCCATATCTCACATTTGTTATTTGTGGATGATATATTGGTGTTCTGTTTGGGCTCTGTCAGGGATTTAAACACTTTGGATGGTATTCTAAAGCTTTTTTCAAAAGAAACTGGCATGAACATTAATGTTGGTAAATCCACAGTAATTTCTTTTCTTTTATCCAGGGAAGAAGAACAGGTCCTTCTTGCTCTTTTCCCGTTTAATCTTGCTAGGCTTGAGGAGGGATTACATTATGTGGGATTCTTTATCAAACCTAATGACTACCAGAAGTGGGGTTGGGTCTGGCTATTGGAAAAACTTGAGAAGAGACTCAATCTGTGGAGCCATCGTTGGCTATCTAGAGCTGGTCGTCTTGTGTTGGTTAAATCTATTTTGGAGGCCATTCCAGTATACTAGATGTCGTTGGCCTGGATCCCTAAGGGTATACTTGAAAAACCCCGTCAATTTTGCTTTCGCTTTCTTTGGAGTGGGAAACAGGAAGCTCATGTGACACCATGGGTTAGGTGGGAGAAGTTAGCAGTTCCAAAAGGTTTGGGGGGTTGAGGCCTCAAAAATATTTTTCTTTTTTCAAAATCCCTGGCGGAAAAAGGAAGCTGGAGAATTTTGTAGATGAATAACCTATGGACCTTTGTGATGATTTAGAAATATATCGAACCATACTCACTGGAGGATTGGATCCAACAGCTCGATAAAACTCATGCTAGGGGTTCCATATTCTGGAAAGCTGTGGTAAAATCCTTTGATGTTATAGGTGGAGGGTTGGCTTGGAGTGTTGTAAGTGGAAGGAAACTCAAGATAGGCAAGGACCCTTGGGCGGGGTGTTTACAACAACATTTACTCTTGGAAAACACAATACTAGAGCTTCAGAATGCTGGTATATTCTATCTGCATCAGCTTGCAACCCCTGAACAACTGGTCAGATGGACACAATCTTGGATTCGGGCCAGGATCTTGGGTTTGATGCATCAGTCGCTAGGGATTTGGAGAGATATATCGGATCACTCTCGAGAGATCACATTATTCTCCACAATAGGGAGGATGTTTTAATTTGGGATTCAGCACCAAATGGTAAATATACCCCAAAGGATGGATATATTGTTCTAAGTGGCATGGGAATGGACAGAGCAGTGTTGTGGTGGTGGAAAACTCTCTGGAAAATCAATTGCCCACCGAAAAACAAGTTATTTATGTGGTGTGTTCTGGAGAATAAGGCTCCAACCTGGGACAATTTACAAAAGAGGAACGTCCATGGTCTGGGTTGGTGTTCGTTGTGTATAGGGAATTCTAAAACTATTGAACATCTTTTCCTGTTATGCCCATTTATCATTGCGGTCTGGAAGGAATGCACTAAGATCTTTGGAATTAACTATGTATGGAGAGGAGGCAACATCCTTCTTGCATGGGAAGAATGGAGAAGAAACATCTCGATTGACTCTATGAATGCACTCCCTCTCCTTGTTATTTGGGGAGTCTAGATTGCCTGAAACAATTTAATTTTCTCATAGAAATGTTGTACCCTGGAGCTTACAACTTCGCTGGCATGTGGGATTATGGAAGCTTTCCCACAACATATTAAAGCAAAATATCAGTGGGACTCTCTAGAAGTTGTTATTGATAAGACAGCTCCATGGGCATTTTTTGATGGGGCAGCTCAAGATAATCATTGTGGAGGTTGAGCTTACCTGTATTTGAGAGAAGGACATTACTTTCAGATCACGATGGGTTTAGGAGAAGGCAGCAACAACTTTGTTGAGCTCCTCAATCTAAAATTGTCACTCATTTTTGCAGCAGAGAAAGGGTGCTGTACTTTGGTATGTTTTGGTGACTCTATGAATGTCATCAATTGGGTCAAGAAGACTCAGGTGTGCAGATGCTTGAGATTCGATAATATTCTCATTTATATTGCTGATCGTATAGATACATTTGATTCATTCTCTTGTAGCCATGTCTACAGGGAGAATAACAGGGAGGTGGACTTGGCCTCAAAGGAGGGTCTACTTTTGATGGAGGGATAATGGAAGATTAGGGAGATACATGATGAGTATGAACATACATATTATCATTGTCCTTTCATTGAAGGGGTGGCCCCTCATTGATCCATCAGTGATGTTGTTTTATATCTAACTATATTTTGTACTGTCTTTCTTATATGACTCTTGATGTTTCTGTTATTTTCCTATACTTAGCTCGCTGTCACTCTTTGACACTGTTTTTTGGCCCGACATATTTGGAACCATGTGCTTTTTATTGAATGATACATATATGATGTTTTTGGTAGTACTTGATACTTGAGACACTTGTGTCTGCTTGGGACTGCTCTTTCGTCCTGATATTCGTTGTATATGTACAACTTTTGACCCTAGAAGGGTACTTATGTGAATACATAGTGATGTGTATCTAAAAAATGTAATTTTGTTACTCGAAAGATGAAATAAAATTATTCTTTTTTTCCAAGGAAAAAAATTCTAGAGAACAAGCTAATATCATTGCAGCCCAATAGTTTCAAGACCATACATCAATTTTTTACTAAATTCAAGTCTCTTGCACTACAATGTAAGCAGTGTGGAATAGAGAGAAAGGACGAGCAACGTTTTCTCTCCATACTTGGCAAAATTGGTTCCGAGTATTCTGTATATGTCTCTACTTTCCATTCTGGAAGAGCTTCCATTCCCAATTGGAAGATGACTTCACTTGATGGCTTTGTCAATTCCTTAATATAGAAGAAAGAAAAGTTGGTCCAGATGGGAGTCCTCCAAACTTCTAAGAACCAAGCTCTACTGATGAAAGACTCTACCAATGCACAAACTAAAGGGACGCACAAGGGGAAGGATCCTAAAGCATCTGATACAAAACCAAAAGAGAGTCAGAAGTCTTTCGAAGGAGCTTCGGGCTCCAATATAAAGACTAAGTGTCCTTATTGTATGCAGGGCTTTCATTCACAAAACCAATGCATGAAGAAGACCCTCCATTAGTTGAAAACTCTCCTTGTTCACAACAATATTGCCCTTCCACAAGGTGCAGAGATGTCTGATGATGGATAACGAACTGAAGAACATGAGAGATGCCATGCCTTGAAGGCAGGCCTCACTCGGCCGAAGGCTTACTTGATAGAGCATGTTCCAACCATCCAACCACTTGGTTTCCTCCAAGGAATCCTTCACCACTTTCACTCTATCAGGAGGACCTAGCACTCCCATGGGATACGAGTCCCCAATCCTAGCTGTTGAGAGAGGTTGAGTTAAAATCAAGCATGATGAGTTCATGCCCTCTCCTGCAGCAAAGCAAATTGTTGAAGATAAATAAGAAGCGGAATCTTCAACACAATCAATTTGAATTGAAGAAAGTCTCCTTGGAGTGACTCCTTCTCCTACTGCCCCAGAATTTTGTGAGATCTATGATATCTCATCTCCTCATATGGCTGATCCAGAAGAAGACATCCGAATCTCTGTTATTGAAGAAAAACTCCCCTTCCATCCTATGCAAAAATTATCCAGTGATTTTTCTATTTTAAATTCCATGGATATTTTATCGGTAATTGTTTTAGAAAATAAAGAGGAATTTGATTTCTCTCTCTAATGATGTTTTTTCTTAACAAGAGCGGTTGAGAGGTATTTATATTAAAAAAAGGAAGAAGTTACAAAAGCTTAAACATGGGATGAATCTAGAAGGATTCTAAGACCTTTTCCTCACATTCTTTGATTACATATTGATTGTTGTCTTGAAAGAGGCCTCGCCTGGAATGACTGTAAATTCTTACAAAATTTCCAAGAATAAGAACGCAGAAACTAAACATAGTAGAAATTTAATGCAGTTGTCCTAAAATCTAAAGGAAAAAATGAATTCTAATTCTTCTGAGACATGATCAAAGAACCCAGCAACGTTCCTGATTATTCCCATTACAGGAAATAAATCCATAATCTAGGTGCACTACCTTATTATCCATTTGATCTATTGAAGGATTATTTGTTCGAAGAATGTGAAGAAAATTAATAGCATTAAATTCACTGACAAGGCTATTGAAGATGGGATTGCATCTTTGTAGAGGAATTTTTATATTTCCTGGATAATTTCCGAACCTCTCTGATGACCAATAGTGAATCTCCAAAAACTACTAAATCTTTGATTCCAAGCATGGTAGCAATTTCCATCCCTTTGAACAGGGCAAGCCATTCCACATAGTTGTTGGAGTTTTTCCCTATTCCCCAGGCGTAATATTTCAGCCTATTTTCTCCAATATCAAAAATTACCCCTCTCGCTCTAGCTAGCTCGGTATTTCCTTTAGAGGTGCCATAAAAAAATAGAGAATGACAGTCCAGAGTTTTCCACCAATTACTGAAGTCTTCCGGACTCTTTGGAATCTTCCATCTAAGAGATATTGGTTTTTTAACATGCTTTCCTCCTGCACTTGACTTGTGAGGTCCAATAAGATTACCAATCCAGATTCTTTCATTTGGGGATAAAGGCTCGAGCTGAAGATGATCTACTCCTTTTGAAAGAAGAGCTTTGATCCATAAAGCTTTTGTAGAAATGGAGACTTTGTACGGAGAGAGGGCCACTTTTTCAAAGATTCCTTTGTTTCTAGCTATCCAAATTTTCCACTAGATATATTTAGGAAGAGCAGCCCACGCACTTGAGAAATCTGGCTTCTTGTATAAGATCAATAGTAATAATGTTTCTAGCATATAAAGAAATCTTTCCAGTTCATTGGCAAGGTAAGATCAAAATGGAGCTCTTTGAGGACAGTGCACCATACCTCATTTACAAAAGTGCATTCTAGGAAGAGATGTTCCAGAGTTTCTTCCGAACTTTTGCAAAGAACGCATCAAGATGGACCTTCCGTTCCCCTTTTTTTAAAGTTTTTCTACTGTCAATATTTTGTGATGTGCTAATAACCAACATAAAAATTTGACTTTCGAAATCCCATCCTTACTCCAGACGTTGTCCCAGATGGCTTATTTTTTGTTGCTCTTATAAATTATGCTATATCCATCTTTTACTGAGTACATTCCAGATTTTCCCCAGCTTCTGGAGTCTGAAATGTTGAGGTGGATCAGTGTTGATCCATGGAGAGTCGTTTGCAGCACTTGATAATCCATGGTTATGTTTTATGGAGCGTCCATTCTCCTCCATCCAGCCCAACGCCCACTATTGTGCCATTCTGAAATATCATAAATCATGAAGAGGCTGTGGGAATCCATCCAATGTTTTAAATCCTTGAATGTGTCTTTGATTCTTGCCAGAGAAGAGTGCCCAAAGTTGTCCTCCCAGATCCGGATCCGTTTCCCATTACCAGCTCATTTCAAACTATTTTGAATGACAAAGGCAACGTTTTGACAGAGTTTCCAGACTGAAGAACAATTTTGGGTTGAAGGAATAACGTCCAAGCATCTTCTCCTGCTTCCGGTGAGATATTTTTTCCTTAGCATGTCCTTCCACCACGAATTTTCCCCATGAATGATTTGCCATACAATTTTTGCTCCCAGTGCAAGGTTCATAGCTTCCAAATCTTTGATACCATCTCCCCCATTGATTTTTGATTTGCAAACCCGCTCCGATTTTATGAGGTGGAATTTCTTGGTGCCATTGGATTTCCCTCTTTGCCAGAGAAACTGCCTGAGCTCTTTATTGATATCCTTAATTATGGATTTAGGGGCTAAAGCCAATGAGCAGATATAAATTGGAAAGGCAGCCAGAACAACATTGATGGGAACCAATTTTCTAGCGGGATTGAGCCAATTTGCACCCAATGATTGGACTCTTTTAAAAAAAAAATCTATCAGTCCTCTCCAGTCAGATGCTTTCTTTTTTCCTTTGTGAATTAAGACTCCCAGATAGTTGAAAGAACTCCAGTTTTTGCTAGCTTCATAACCCAGGGTTCTTGAAATTCTTACCATGGTTTGATCAGGATAGTTCCAGTAGTAAATTCTAGTTTTTAGAGTGTTGATTTTCCCATCAGAAGATTTGAGAAAGGATGATATGACCCCTTTGAACCTTTCATTGATTGTGCTAGAGGCCCCTACCAGAAGAATTGTATAGTCTGTGAATTGGGCGTGGTTGGCATTTTTAACACCTCTTGCAATTCTTAAGCCTTTGAGTTCCCCATTGTTTTGCAGGGTTTGCAACTTTTTGCTTAAGGATTCAGCTATAATTAGATATAAAAAATGGGGCAACGGACGGCCTTGACAGAGTCCATGAGATGCTTGGAAGAAGCCAGTTGGTATACCATTCACCAACGGAGAGATCCAAGGCCTGCTAATGCAGGATTTGATCCATCTAATAAAGTTTGTTGAGAATCCCATCATGTGCATAATCTCAAACAAAAATAAATTATTTACCCTGTCAAAAGCATTTTCCATATCCAGTTTGATGGCCATACCTTGTTGTTTGTGATCCAAACTGGAATGTATGGCTTCTTGAACGATGATGATATTATCCATGATCTGTCTTCCAGCAATGAAATCGCCCTGGGTGTCTGAGATGATTTTGTCCATGATCTTTTTCATTCTGGTTGCTAGAATTTTGGTAAGGATTTTATAAGAAGTGTTACATAAGGAAATAGGGGGGAATCTATCAATAGAGATAGGGTTTTTGTCTTTAGGAATCAGAGTCAAGAATGTAGAGTTAGTTGCTCCACCAATTTTGTCTTTTTTCCTAGTCCAAATTAGCATCTTTCTTAAGTCATCTTTGATTATATTCCAAGCTGCCCAGTAGAAATTGATTGTAAACCCATCAGGTCCTGGGGACTTGTCTGGTTGTAGAGCCCAAATTGCCTCAATGATTTCCTATTCTGAAATTGGCTTTCCTAGTTCCTCATTTTCTTTGTCTGAGATGATGGAACGAATGCTAAGAAGTAGATCAGCTTGGGAAGCATGATCAGTCTCGTCACTGTTTGAAAGAAGGAGATGGAAATGTTGCCAAACCATATCCTTGATATCATCCTGCTCTGTGATGTTTTGGTTGTTGTTGTCCCTCAATTCTCTAATATAATTGCAGCTCATTTTGATTTTGGTTTGCTTGTGGAAGTAATTAGAGTTTTTATCTCCCCCTTTAAGCCATAGATGGGGAGATTTCATTCTCAAGGTCTCTTCCTCTTACCTGGCTCCCTTTAAAATTTCCAGATTTAGAGCTTTCAACTGAGCAATGATTTCTAGAGTAACTTCTTCAAGCTCCATTTTTGAATGAAGGGAGTCCAAGTCAACTTAAAGATTGTTTTTCTTAAGGGTAGGTTTAGAATAGAAAGAGGTGGCCCAGTTTTTCAGAGCAGAGCGGACAACACTGAGTTTTGATTCCCAGATGAAACTAGGTGAGCCAAGAAAGGAATCATTCCAGACTGGATGGATTATCTCAAGGGTGTTTGCACAGTTCAACCATAAGGAGTTGAATCTGAAGGGAATGGGGCCTAGGTTAGTAGGAGGGGTGAGGAGAAGGGTTATGGGATTACGATCCGAAGTGGTTGAGGAAATAATGAAAGAAGAAGGAAATAAGTCTTTTTGAAGGAAGGAAGTACTCACCAGAAACCGATCCAATCCTGTAGCAATGTGGCCTAGTCCTGTCCACTTATTGTTCCATGTATACTTCCCATTTTTGGGCATTGGATCTAGTAGATCTAGGTCTGTCATCAGATCCTCTAGTTTTTCACCAAAGGGATCCCTAATGATTGATCCTCCTCTTTTCTCCATTATTGATTTCGTAGTGTTGAAATCACGTGCTATGATGATGTATTTCCCTTGTAGATCTAAATTTAAAGCGAGCAAGGAATCCCAGAATTCCAACTTATCTCTGTAATGGGTAGGCCCATAAACATTACAAATAAAGATCGTGTCTTGGTTGCTTTTGTTTTACATTTCTATTAACAACCAATGAGTGCTTTCTATTGTTGATTTGATATTGAAATTATCTGACCTGCAGAAGGTTGTGATTCCACCAGAAGCTCCTTTGGAGCTAATGGCCTTTCCAACACTATTTTCCACAAGAGAGATGTCCAGTTCATTACCTCTTCTTCTAGAAACTTAGTCTCTTGGATGAGTAGAATGTCTAGTTTCTTTGATTTTAATAAGTTTTTCAGGGCCTCCTCCTTGATTGATCCCCCCAAGCCTCTGCAATTCCAAGAGACTACTTTCATTATTTCTTGGATGTGTGAGATCCTGCTCAGGACCTAAAGTCTTTGGTTCCATAGGATTTGACATTCTGTAGAAGTCTTATGTCCTCTATGCTTAGATGTCGTCCTAATTCCAGCTCTCTCTCTCTCTACCTCTTGTTCTCTTTGTTGTCTTTGAGATTTTCTTCCCCGTGTGGCTTGAGATGGTCCTAGATCTGTTGCTACCTGGGTTTCTCGAGATGAAGAATGGCCTGGAGATGAATTTTTTTAGTTAATTCTGTTGTGCTTTACCATTTCTGCCCAAGTTCCTCCAGGGGAGGGATGTCCTTTAGGTGTTTTTTCCTTGTTCTCTTCATCTGCTGCTACCATAACTGTCTAGGTTCCTTCAAGGGAGGTCGGTCCATTGGGTGCTTTCTCGATGATCTCTTCAACCACTACAGGAGAAAGGGAAGTTGTGGATGCTTCTACTCCACCTTCCTTGGTCTGATTTTCTAGATCTGGAATTTCTCCTTCTTTAATCTCGAGAGGGTCAAATTGATTGCTGGTAGATGTTCCCTTGTTCTTATCAAATTGTTCCTGAGCCTTTTTTGTCCCTTTTCTAGCATTGTTAGCTGAGGTAGGGTTTTTTGTTTTCCCTCTCTTAGATTGTTTCCACCCTTCTTCCTAGTTTTTCTTCGATTCATCCTAGGAATATTTTGGACAATTCTTAACGAAATGTCCATATTCATGGCATTTCCTGTATTTAAAGGGTAATTGTTCATAATCAACCTTCTGATAGAATTCTCATCCTTCTATGAATAACCTGACTCCTTCTGCTAATCCTTTTTCTAGGTCTACCTCCACATAGATCCTAGCACAATAAAATAGGGGACCTTTTGGTTCATCTTTGTCAATGTATCTTCCTAGAGAATTCCCGATGGACTGTAGGGCTTCGTCCTTCCAGCAGTGGATCAGAGGCAAGTGAGGGAGCCGACCCAAACTAGCACTGCGGAGGGGACATCCTTTTATGGATCGAAACAGAGATTCCAACGGTTTAGGTATAAGCCTCTCGGTCCCATGAAGTAAGGCCCGCTTCGAAATATGAGGTCTCCATCTTCCTTGTTTTCGAATAAGAAGGTATAGAAGCCTTTGCTGCAGAAGCAATGTTGCAATCCCCCTATTATGAGAGGCATCCAGTTTTTAGATATCCATATCTCCATAGCTTTTGGCGATGGCCAGATCTCATAGAATTGATTGATGAGGCCTCGATCGCTCAGAGCAAGAGCTTTCATTCATGAAGCTGCCGACATGATTTGGACTTTGGGCACTGCTGCTCATTTAACAAAAGAGGAGGAAGGAGGTAGATCATCAAGGATAGATGGGGTGTTTGCAACTAGAGCTTGAAAGGCAAGATCCAGGTTTCGGTAAGGCTCCTCCTTCGAAGGATTCAGAGAAAGGGAGGCCATGCAACCCGACCAGAGTCTCCCTCAAAACAAAAGCCTCTATCAACCACGAGCCAAGCTACCGACAAGAGAGCAGGATCGCTTGGCATGCAACCACCACGATCGACACTAGCAAGAAGACCAGATCACATCCTTAGCTTAGAGTAGGGCTGAAGGCCCCAGATCAAAATTGCCCACCTGTAAAAATCTCATGCACAGCTGATCAGATTAGTTGCAGAGACCTAAATCTACAAAAACTCCACACAATTAATTTTGTTAATCATCTCAATAAAATCCAAAAAAAAAATGCCATCTATTGTTGTCGCTCCCATCTATCTCTAATGATGTTGCTAGTGTGTAGATAAGTAATTATTTGGATATTTTGGAAAGAATGTCAGATTTTAGGAGTGATCCATTCACTCTCATTGATCTTGATTTTCCATGAAATTCCTACATGGTTGAATGCACCAATACTCAGAGTTTTGAAGAAGGAGAAAATTGTGCATACACCATCTCGATGGAGCACACTCTTGGATCTGACATTAACTTATTTGGATATGATATGATCTTATTTGGATCTGATATGATATTATTTGGTTCAAATTTTTAATTTTCAAGAGCTTCCAGTCGTGCTTGTAGTTGTTCTCATCAATTTTGGTGTGAAAAATCAAGTATCGCAAGTCTCTTTTAAACTTGTTGTTGGGTATTTGATGTTAGTTTCCTCTTATGAGTTTGTCGATTTATATTTTGTGAATCATTGGTTATTTATGAAGCTATATCAGATTATGGAGCTCAAGCATTCTCTCCCCACAGTCCCAGGGCTTCTCTATGTTAGAATTGTTGTGCCATTTAGATCATTAAGCAATGAGTCCAAATTATTGATGCAGTGAAATATAGGAATGAATTATACAAATTGAACAAATCAAATCTCACAGGAAACAGACAAGTATTGCTTAGAGAATTACAGTATTATCTTCATTACAATATCCGGTGTAACAATAGTGTTACATAGGAAAATAATTCGAATCATTAGGGCTGAATTCTAATCTCCCAACTAAATGTGACTGTATCTGACTGGCTAGCTAACTAAGGATGTCTCAATCACTATTGGAGCCCAAGTGGTTAACTCCATATGTCGAATCAAGTCACACAATCAGTTATAATCAATTAACTCAGTCTAACTGAAGTGGTGGGTGAGGAAAAGTGCCTTATCCACATGCAGTCATGTCTAACTGGAGCTAACTAAGCTGATTGTGATCTAACTAAAAGTAACTGGAAAATGACTAAGCTTAACTAGTTCCAACTCCAACTGACTGAAGGAGGTTGGTGTTGGGACTCCCATTGGCTCTTAAAATGTAGGCATTGGCCTAGGAGGTGCCTAAACTTATGCATGCAAGTGTAGTCAATGGAAGTTAGCCTCTATTGGTGTTCCCCACACTCTAGTAACTGGTACATGTGGCCCCATTAGGCCAAGTGGACCCAATAATTAAATAAATACTCCTAAGTTAGGCTAAAATAATCTAATAGACAGTTTGGTCAAGGGAGGATTATAAATCCTAAGACCCCCCCTGAATCCTAAGTTGGACAACTATGGGCCCTAGAAACAAAGGGAAAAAGTCACCCATGTACAATCTAAAAGATAAAAACGATGCTTAATAAATGAAGGAAATATGGGAAAACCTCATGGGAACCCCCNAATCTCTTTTCTGTGAAAGACTTGGTGAAAATATCTACAATTTGATCCTCTGTCGGACAGTAGTGCAGTGTGATGGTTCTATCATGCACCAGTTCTCGAATGTAGTGCATGTGAACCTCTATGTGCTTTGTCCTCTGCTTCTAAACTGGATCACTGGAAATTTTGATTGTACTATGGTTGTCACAATAAAGATCCACTATAGATGAAGTCTGAATCCCGAACTCTGTCAAGATGCCATGTAGCCAAACTGCCTAAATAGATGCATTCACAGCTCCCCAATACTCTGCTTCTGCTGAAGAGAGTGAAAGTGTTGCTTGCTTCTTGCTGGACCAACAAATTGGCCCAGATCCAATCATGAATACAAAACCCGAGGTGGATTTTCATTTCCATCTCCTGCCCAGTATGAGTCTATGAAACCTATGAGATCAAGTTGTGCTCCAGTTGCATAGTGGATCCCGTAATCTATAGTACCCTGCACATAGTGCGAGATCCTCTTTGTTTCCTTCGAGTGTAGCTCATGTGGCTCCTGCATATACTTGGCATCAACACTCACAGCATAGGATATGTCTGGTCTCGAATGTGTGAGATGCAGAAGGATCCCAATGAGTTGTCTGTAGAGAGTTCCATCTACCAAAGGTGTGGAGCAACCTTCTTCAAGCCTGATGCCAGATAGAAATGGACAAGGGGCTTCCTTGCAATCCTCCATGTGGAATATTCTAAGCATGTCTGATGAATACCTGGACTGTGAGATCATGATTCCTGAAGTATTTTGACTTACTTCAAGACCAATGAATTGTCTTACAGTCCTAAGTCAGTCGTAGTGAATGCTTTGTTTAGAGCAGACTTGATGCTTCTTAATCCGATCCAGCAACATATCTGATAGCAATGAGCAAGTCATCCACATATAATACAATCAAAAGCAAGAACCCTTGTTTCTTCTGCAAGTAGACATTGTAATCTAATTTGCACCTTTCAAATTTTTGAGATAGGAGGAAGGCATCCATCTTGGAGTACCATGCCCTTGGGGCTTGTTTGAGTCCATACAGTGATTTCCTCAGTCTGCAAACTAAGGAAGGATAATCAATAAACCCCTCAGGTTGTTTCATGTATATCTCTTCCTCCAAATCACCATGAAGGAAGGCACTTTTCACATCCATGTGATGTACCTCCCATATTTTGGAAGCTATAACAACCAAGACAATCTTGATGGAATCCATTCTAGCTACTAGAGCGAATGTCTCATTATAGTCCAAACCTTGAACATGAGAGTGTCCTTTAGCCATCGACCGAGCCTTGTACTTGGTTGTGGTTCCATATGAAGCTATCTTGGTCTTGTAGATCCATTTGCACTTAACAAGCTTCCTTCCTGGAGGTAAGGAGACAAGTTCCCTGGTTTTATTTTCATGTAGTGAATCAAACTCCTCATTCATGGTTTCCTGCCATCTAGGGTCATGGCAAGCTTCCTTGAAAGATTGAGGATTTGACCCCAGCGTCATAAAACACCTTTCAGGAAGAAGTGGATATGTGTGGGATAGTGCAACATTCTCCTTCTGATACTCGGACCTCGTTCTTCTTTTGTCATCTGGATCCCCAAAACCATTTCCAATTGCTTCTATGAGTTGCTGAGCCCATTTAGGTTGCTGAAATGAGGTAGATGTTGGATCTGGATCTAGATCTCTTTGAGGTGTAAGCTCAATATTTGGATCATGTTGGTGTTCCTCCTCTTATGAATCTGAATCTGAAATGTCAGGCAATAAAACTGTATTTGCAATAGGAAGTAAATGAATGTTTATACTTTATTTGCTTTGAATAGAAGTTGTGGCTGTGCTGGAACTATGTATGGCATGAAGTGATAGAAAATATATGCCTTGGAGGCACGATCAGCAATTCCTTTCGCTACAATCTCCCCACTTGAGATATTTGTGATCTCCACTGATTCAGGTCCAAACACCACTTGCTTTGGTGAGCTAGTGTGAGTCATCTGATATACAGACAACAGAATAGCTACAAGGGAGGGCACATAGGACATATCTGGACTCACCATGTTGGATTTTGATGGTGCCTCTTCCTGCTCCTGGAATTTGGGAATCATATCCTATGTGAATAATGGTACTTTCTTTGAGGTTGAGAATGGAGAAGAAATACTTGGAGGAAGCCATGTGGTTGGATGCTCCAGAATCAATCAAATAGGATGTTGACCGAGGTAGGCCAACCTTCAAAGCATGGCACCTTTCATGTCCATCATCAGACTTCTTTGCTATTTATGGGAGAGTAATGCTATTTTGTTTGAGGAGAGCAGTCAGCTGATCTACTTGCTTCTTCATACAAGATTCTTCAAGGTGAAAACCCCTCATACAACAGGGACACATCTTCTTTTCAAACTTCTTCTTTTTCTTAGAGCTAGAGGCTCCTTCAAAAGTCTTCTGATTCTCTTTAGGCTTCAAATTAGTTGTTTTATGCTCCTTCCCCTTAGACTTACCTTTAGCTTGCGCTTTGTTAGAGTATGACACTAGGAGAGCTTGATCTTTGGATGTCTTGATGACTCCCATCTGGATCAACTTCTCTTGCTACTGTATTAAGGACTCTAGACAAAGGAATCAAGTGAGGGCATCCTCCAATTAGGAATGGAGGCTCTCCCGAAATGGAAGATTGAGGCAAATACAGAATACTCAAGACCTAGTTTGTTGAGTATGGAGAGCACATGTTGCTCATCCTTTCTTTCTATTCTACATTGTTTGCATTAAAGTGCAAGAAACTTGAATTTAGTAAAGAATTGTTGTACTGTATCAAAACTATTGGGATGTAAGGCTACCAACTTGTTCTCCAAAAAGTTTCCCTGAAGCTCATCTTACTTGCCAAACAAGTTTTCAAGCTTCTCCCAGGCTTCTCTAGGAGTCCTCAAGCCTTCAATGTGGAAGAGGAGAACTCTAGATATGTGAGTACATAGATAATCGAAAGCTTCATCTAAGCGGTTCAGAAACTTGTTTCTTTCAACTAGATGATGGGGCTCGCCCTCCCTACCATGTATTATCCTAAGATAGCCATGCTTGCACAAGGCCAGTTGCATATCCATCCTCCAATCAATATAATTGAAGGGTGTTAGGATCTAAGGTGTAGGATATTGAGAATCCATAATTCTCCGGCTGAAAAGATAATATCTTCACACAAGCTATGTAGCAGCTATAGAATTTCAATACAAAACACTAAAACATTCGAACTATGTTAGAATCATGCCTTCCCTCTCGACATGAACACTTTTTCAGGGTCTGTCATGCCCGCACCGCCACTCTCAATAAATTCATAGGAAGCAAGGCACTGTTTGCAAGACTTCTGTGGAAACCCAGCTACTTCCGGTGTTCAATGGAGAGCAGACTGACATGAAGCTTGCTTGAAATGGCTCTGATACCATGTTAGAATTGTTGTGACATTTAGATCATCAAGCAATGAGTCCAAATTATTGATGCAATGAATAGGAATGAATTATACAAACTGAACAAATCAAATATCACAGGAAACAAACAAGTATTGCTTAGAGAATTACAATATTATCTTCATTACAATATTCGATGTTACAATTGTGTTACATAGGAAAATAATTTGAATCATTAGGGATGAATTCAAATCTCCCGATTGGATGTGACTGGATCTGACTGGCTAGCTAACTAAGGATGTCTCAATCACTATCGGAGTCCAAGTGGTTAACTCTAGATTTCTAATCAAGTCACACAATAAGTTATAATCAGTTAACTCAGTCTAACTGAAGTGCTAGGTGATGAAAAGTACCTTATCCACATGCAATCATGTCCAACTGGCGCTAACTGAGCTGATTGTGATCTAACTGAAAGTAACTGGAAAATAAATATGCTTAACTAGTTCCAACTCCAACTGATTGAAGGAGGTTGGTGATGGGACTCCCAGTGGCTCCTAAAATGTAGGGATTGGCCTAGGAGGCTCCTAAACTGATGCATGCAAGTGCAATCAGTGGCAATTAGCCTCTATCGGTGTTCCCCATACTCTAGTAACTGGTACATGTGGCCCCATTAGTCCAACTGGACCTAATGGTACTAGTGGACCCAATAATTAAATAAAGACTCCTAAGTTAGGCTAAAATAATCTAATAGATAGTTTGGTCAAGGGAGGATTATAAATCTTGACACTCTACCTTTCTATTTGATCACATGCTCATCTCCTCACAGAACTAGTAAAGAGGGAGACATTCTACATTCGCCTGCACACATGCTCCTAACACTTGGAGCTGATTTTACCTCACATGGTTTTATGTTCAAGGCTGCCATATATTAGTTGCTTGGGTTTTCCTCACATGGTTCGAATTCTCAAGCACTTTTTCTCTCTCATCAGTTGATCTCAGTAGCTCTACATGGGTCCAGTTTTCATCTTGCAGATGTCTATGATCTTGATTCAGTTGAGCATTTTCTTCTTCTTCCAAAGAGGAAAATTCCTCCAAAAATAATCATTTACTTTGGAGAGGTTCACATGCACAGTCTCAGGATGCTACTACATAGAAGAACCAAGATACTGCATTTGCTGCTGCATAGTGCTGCAAATTGCAACAATTTTTTTACAAGTTTTTAGCTTGTTTTTCTTGATTCCTGCTTATCTTGAGGGGGGGGGGGGTCCCCACAAGGTTTTCCCCTATTTCCTTGGTTTATTAAGCAACATTTTAAATTCTTTTAGATTGTATATGGGTGACTTTTGGCCTTGTTGCTAGGGCCTGCAATTGTCCAAGTTAGGATTAAAGGGGGGTGATAGGATTTATAATCCTCCCTTGTCCAAACTAGTCTATTAGATTATATTTGCCTAACTTAGGAGTCATTTAGTTATTATTGGGTCCACTAGTACCATCGGGTCCACTTGGGCTAATGGGGCCACCTATACCAGTCACTAGAGTGCAGTGAACATAGATAGAGGTTTACTGCAACTGAATGCACCTTCATGCATCAGTTTATGTGCCTCCTAGACTGATCCCTACAATTTAGGAGACATTGGGAGTGTCGACACCAACCTCCTTCAGTTGTTGGTAGTTGGTAACTAGTCAAGCTTAGTTATGCTTTAGTTACATTTAGTTAGATGCCCTCCAGTTTAGTTAGCACCAGTCTTGCATGGCCGCATGTGGGAAGGCACCTATTCTCACCTACTTCTCACCTACCACATCAGTTCAACTAGTTTAACTGATTATAACTGATGGAGAGACTAAATTAGACATCTGGAGTTAGCTAGTGAGCCCCAATAGTGATTTAGACACTTCTAGATAGCCATACACTCAGATTGAGTTGGTAGATTCTAATCATATCCACATGATTCGAATTCTCCTTTATGTAGCATTATTGTATACTGCTGGGATTAATGAAGTTTATACTATAATTATACTGAACAATACTTGTCTGTTTCCTGTGAGATTTGTTTTTTTCATTGGGTATTATTCATTATGTAGCATTATTGTAGTTAGCTAGTGAGCCCCAATAGTGATTTAGACACTTCTAGATAGCCATGCACTCAGATTGAGTTAGTAGATTCTAATCATATCCACATGATTCGAATTCTCCTTTATGTAGCATTATTGTATACTGCTGGGATTAATGAAGTTTATACTATAATTATACTGAACAATACTTGTCTGTTTCCTGTGAGATTTGTTTTTTTTATTGGGTATTATTCATTCCTTTACACTGCATAATAATTAAAATAAAATGGCACTCATTGACTGAAGATCAATGGCACATTAATTCTAATAATAAAAAGACTAATAATAAGCATTCTTTAAAATAGCTATAGTGGATGGCACCTCTCGCACAACCAAAGAGGAGCTGGGCTCTCCTAGAGGGACTCGTTCCTTGAACACAATGCCTATAGTAGCTTTTACTAACACATTAAGCTTGGATCCTAGATCGACTTGGACCTTGGTAATCAGTTTAAGAGTAGCGTCCACCCTACGAATTTGGACCAAGGTTTCATCTAGCCGAAGGAGAATTTCCTTCTTCTCTTCAGTGCTTTCCATAAAAGCCTTTACCATAAGGGTTTTCATCTAGTAGAATATCCACGACAATTTACGGACCAATTGTAACTTGGGTTAATGATCTCTCTATAGTATATTCAATTTCTTTTATTTTTTATTTTTTTGTTACACCACAATTTCTTTTAAATTTAGTTGTGATAGTGCTTTTAATTATATTAATATTTTGAAGAGTGGTATTCTCCTTTATCCTCCACTAGTTTAATAAGAATCAACATCCTTATGCCACCTCCATTGGTTTACCTTTCATTGGAAATTGAAATGATACTAGGGAGCCTGTTATCCTTCATATTAATTACCTCATGCTTGTATACTAAGTGTCTAATCATAGCCTTACTCTCAATGTGTGGAATCCCAACTTTTAAGAGGAAAATTGGATGTAGTGTATTTCGTTGAAATTTTAGACTATAAACTATACATGTTTTTGGATTTATGCAATCTTCTTTTATTTATCTAAAAATGGTGCAACCTCAAACTTCAAAACTAGATAATTTTTTTTGTGAATTAGTATATGTGGCCTTTCATTGCATAACTAAAAACTAGTACAATTTTTTTTGCAGTTGATAGCCCTATCAAGCTACCCAATTACCAAGGTTTATTTGAACTACGGTCTACTTGTCTTGAGGGGAGACCAGGCTGTAAAACTCAGTTTTGGAGTTTTTGAACCAAAAACAAAATAAAAATGACATGCAAGACCAATATACTAAACTCAAAAATAGTTGATACCGTTGTATGTTAGAGTGAATCTATACTAAACATCCTAAACTTGATTAGGAGCATTGGTACTATCAGAAGGAACAATTGCATAGGAACTTGTGGTCTTCCCAAAATGAGGGTGGTGCCCAATGTTGATGTCGAGACCGCAAGATAGTAGATACAACTTTTTGTTCAACGTGTTGACCTTCGTCTCCAACTTGCAAATCATTTTTTGAGTTTCGTTATGTTGCATACCGTATTTTGTTGTAAGCCTCGCCCCTCTCGATCAAAGTGTTGCCAATAAAACACTTGTGAACCCACATGTCGTCAACAGTTTGCTTTGCCACGCACTGCTTGAAATTTGCTTGAACATCCTCAACACAAATGAAGCAGCACTCAAGTTGGGTGTCGACCTCAACGACGTCAATGTCATTCTGTATATATTCAAAAACTAGTCTGTGGTAGGTGCGAGCTGAATTGATATCCCTCTTCATGCTTGGAGTCATCGGAGTCATGGGTCTGTCCCTTTCCTCCCCTTTGTTCCCTCGCCGACGACGAGCCATGCTAATTCTCTTATACCGCCCCAAAGCAGAGAGATCAATAGTGTCCTAGAGTTGTCGTGGAAGGAAAACCACTAAGATGAGATTTTGGAATAGCTTGCCTTAAAGTCGAAGAGAAGAAGATATACAAAGAGGAGAAATAAAGTGCAGGTCTCGGATTACCATGACCGACCTTTCATTCGCATTAATACCCATTACATTGTGAATCATGGTGACAACATGGGAGGAGATACGCCTCTGTACTTGCAACATTGAGCACCGACGAACCCAAGTCGAGAGATGGAAGCATGAGATCAACCAATCCTACAAGAGTCGGGTCGACTATACCTTCTCCCTCTTCAACATAAGGGACTGCCCCCTCCTCACCATTCATCAATAAGATGTTTATGGCAACCACACAATTTAATGAGTGACAAGGAGTATCGACCAAAAACCTTATACAGTAACATTTTTTTTTAAAATGATACATTTGTAATTTTAATTAGCTTTTAAGACTGTGTTTAACCTCACATCATAAAAAGTAATGAACACGTTGCAAGAGTTAAACACCATCTTAAAATAATAAACTAATTAAAATTACAAATGTATCATTTAAAAAAAATGTCACTGTACATAGATTCTCAAAATTTAATATGATTTCCATTACATATTACATAGATTCTAGGATGTTATAAAAGTCAACTACAAAATACTTATACAAATTAACTTTCAACTACAAAATACTTATACAAATTAACTTTTAATATTGTTGTCAAACAAATATATATTTATATTAAAAAAATTACATTTTAAAATAAAAATATCAATTTAATATTAACATAAATTTGTTTTAACGAAATAGGATAAAATGAATTTATCATATTCTATTAAACAATAAATAAATCTACCATAATCTATAAAACAATAAAAAAAATCAAAGAAGATCAAAATGGATTAACATTTTTTATAGGTTTTGAGTGTGATTGGAATGCTTATTTCTAATTCCTTAATATAAGTCCAGTCTTCTATCTTGACGGTTAAAATTGGTTTTATCTACGGATGTGACTGTAGTGCTTATTTTTGTTTCTACCCAAAGACAAATTTTTCCGTCTCTAAATCAAGGGAATCAATCAACTGTTAAGGTCCGGGGCGCGAGCTTATATGATGGATGGTGTGATTTCTCTTGCGGCAGAGGAGCTTTGAACGGGTAGAGTCGATTCTTGTAACCGACCCAGTCGACAACGCCCGCCATCTAGATTAGCCGGTAAGTTATGTCTTTTTATAAATTTCTCTGCACTATACTTTTTCATGTCCTACAAAATTTAAATTAATTAATGAACTCGCTGCACCAAACAAATATGCTAGCAATCAAACTCAACAACCCATAAAGTTTACACAGCAAACCATAAAACATGCTATCAAAATATGGAGGCAAATTTGTATTGTTGTGGATAATTCCTGCTCCTCTCGCTCACTACTTTTCTAGCTTCTGTCTTAGCTAGAGTATGACCGGGTTATTAACAGTTAATAAAAAAAAAGAGTAACCTCACTACTTTTCTAGCTTTTGTCTTAATTAGAGTATGATTAGGTTATTAGCAGTCAATCAGTCAATAAAAGAGCAGTAACCAATGAGAGAGAGACATCTTGTGGTTTGTTGTACTTTCTAGTCCCTGGACCTGCTTGGTCACTATTAACATCAGTACAATTATCTTGTTGTGGACAATAATGAAATTATCTTATTTCTCTTGCACATTGTCCAGCTGAGTACTGTCTTTTGCAGAATGTCTTTCTTCGTTGAATGTAATTTTTGAAGTTTTTAGATAGATGGTTTTCTTGCCTTAAAACACAAGTCATTTTTTGGACTAATTGTTAAATAAATAGTATTAATTGGAATATTTTCTTCCATGGTTGGTTTTCAAGTTACCAAGATCGGGCTTAGCAGTTAGTCTAGTTGCTTTAGTCAACTCTCATAGTTCATCATTAGTGACATTTACATGGCATCTATTATACTTGGGGCTCATAGCCCACGTCATATGCACAGAGCCATTTTAATTCTTCTGTGTGTATAAAGTCAGTTGAAGGTTTCTATGGATAAACACTGACATTTCTCCTTTGTTTTGCTTCAGTTAGTTTATCTATAGATTTTGGGTATAATAACTGTGACTCCCAATTTCTCTATTCAAGCACATAAACCTGCAAAGGTTGCACCTCTCCAAGATATGTGCCACCAAGAGTCCAACAGTCAATGGCATTTATCCTGATCATCTTTCACTTGTGTCAGTTATGTGTCATTCATCAACAAAAGTAATAATTTCGCTTCAGATCAGCGTTGTTTCATCATGTCTATACATAATTTGGAAGTATGTGCTATCAATGGCAATGGTGGGTTTTTATTTTTGTAATGTCCCCAAATTTTTCTTAATAACACCATGTTAAACCCCTAGCCCTTGAGAACCCCATTATTCTTAGTGGAATAATAATCTAATTAATGATGGGGTCATTTTGATAAAATAATTACCCATATTTCATTATTAAATATTACGAATTTATTTATTTTTTACACCCAATACATGTGCTTGGTGGCTAAGGTGGTGCATGGGGCCTTGTGGACCCAATGAGTTGTCATTGTAAATGGAAACCAGGGGAAAATAAAGAAATATCCATAAAGCCAGGAAAAATATAGAAAGTGGCAAGAAAAAACCAGTCAGCCAGATAAATAGTGCAAAATGAAGGCAAGTACAGAAAAACTGTTAGGATGAAAAGCAGACAACTTTTGGAGGACACAATTTCTAAAAAGGAAAAAAAATAAGTCATCCTAAAAACAGGAAGGGCACAATTTCTAAAGAGGATAAAAGCAAGTCAGTCTAAAAGTAGGTAACTCTTGGAGGGTGCAGTTTTTAAAGGGAGAGAAAGACATGTCAGGGGAAAAGCAAGAAAGCAAGTTAGTTTCCTTATTCATTCATGAGGGCGCATTGGGCAAGTGAAGTGGTCCACCTATTGAACCAAATTCGACCTTGAAGCCTAATTATGTTGTAAAACAATGATAGCACATCACTATCATAACTTTTGATCATTTGTGTTTTGGAGTTTTGAGAGTTGCTCTCAATAGTTGAGTGGTGTGCCTCAACTGGAGCTCTGGGTGGTGTGCCCCTTAGCCAATGATTCTTGTGTTTTGGTCTTTCAAGTCATGGCAGCCATTGAAGAATATTGTCTGCAGGTGTTGATGTCTCTTTCAGTCCATTATCAGATCATTCAAAAGAGCTTGGAGGCCTCCCATCAGTGACATTTCTTCTTTTGGAAAGTTGTCATTCCAAGAAATGCCAGGGTCCCAATGCCTCAATTGCATCCTCCAAAATATCACAACCAACTAAAGGAACCTGTCATTAGGAAGTAGGTCAGAATCATACCACCACACTAGCAGTTGATCGCTTCCCATGCCAAACTGAACATCTTTGAGAGTCTCCCACCAAGTATGGAATTTCTCAATGTGGGGCCAAATCATATTGAGCCTCTCCAAAATATGAAAATCCCTATGTAAGCTAGCACTGAAACTCACATCACTGCTGTTATGAAGACACATGTGGTTATCCCATTTCCCTCCATGTATAATGAGAGCATCATATAGCAGCCATACATGCTCATGCCACTGCTCACAAATTTATTTTGATGTGTCTAATGGACCTCCATTGTTGCAAGCAAGATGTTTACCCTCTGGGGCACACATCTCAATCATGTGTCTAGCCACCCAATCAATGGATGAACAAACTCTCATACTGATTGATCCAAGTGGGAATAATTTAGCTACTATTGGTGCACTTGTCAAACAACATGGCTTGACCATCAATCCACCAATTGGAAGAGTGGAAGTCTCATGCTCCTCCTGTGGCACCAACAGAAAAAATCCTTTCACCCAATTTTCATCCCCACATGATATGGCTGAAATAGAAGTGTTGTGTGAAGAACCGTGAACCAACTCTTTGCAATACTCATCCATCAAGCTAATGGATGCACAACTTCCCCCATTGGTTGGCTCAGTGAAAGTGTGATCATGTGGCTCCTTCAAAACTGTGCAACAGTCTTCTACGGGCAATTCATAATCTCTCTGGCGATGAGCAAGTGCTTGGTCTTCATTTTTCTTGACCTCAAACTCCTCAAGCACAAGAAAGTCAAAATGCACCTCATGTGCATGTGTATGGGAGGTATCTAATGGCTGCAAATTAAGTATTTGCTGTTGCTCACCTGCTAGGACAATGTCAATTATAACAAAATTTATTGCAGAAACAAAAAAATCCTTTACCTCCCAAAGTCTTCATTTCAATAATGCCTCTATCCACCCAATCAATGGATGAATAAGGACTTTTATTTGCTGATCCATATGGAATGTGATCAACCACCTCCTCTAGAAAAGAATCTACCACCCATAAGGGCAGTTCATGAGGTTTCCCCTTCAAGGTATGCATGTCAAACAACCCTCTACCGATGCAAGCAATTCTAGTGCATCCTTGATCCCCCATTTCAGTGATATATTTACCAACCCAATCCATGAATGGATAATCAATTTTGCTTGTTGATTCAATTGGCATATCCTCAGCTATCTTTCCCATAGCTGGGAACTGTTCATCCTTCCTCTCAATCTCAACAAGTTCTTGGATCTCACCTTGTGCCAGTTTTCTTCTTGCATGCACAAATTGTTGAATTTTTACCTAGGAAGTGTTTGTTCACTCATGCCTTGGGGTGGACAAGGACACTTTAATAAGTGGTCCCTAGCCTATTTAAAAAAGTGAGAATAACTTTATTATAAAGTGACATTTTTAATGTGAGTTTGAGTTTATATTTTAAAAGTGACTTTATGAGATTTTAAAGTGGGTGTGCATTAAATTCTCATTTAATAATTAAAAGTGTTTTTTAATGAGGAAATGAGATGGGCCCTAGATCTCATTTAGTTGTCTTTTAATCTTAAGCCATTGATTTAGAAGGGGAAGTTACTCAAACAAAAAGGGCTTGGAAATGGCAAAGGTAGATCATTGTTCACTTTCACAAGAGAAAATTTTTAGAGAGGAGCAAGAGAAAAACCAGAGAGATGAACCCCTTGCACATTTTCCAAGGAGGAGAAGAGGCACATTTTTTAAGACAAAACCGTACAACAGAGGAAGAGATGACCGTACAACACAATTCCCAAGGCAAAGTACAGCTGCATTAAATTGCACTAATTTCCATATAGGCCGCACAGTTTCAGACCGTACAGAGGCATGAAAACTAAGGCAAAGTACATCATGTTTTTGGAGGTGACTGGCAACATTTAATGCTGTCCATACAGTAGGGATTTTCAGGATTTAATGCTGCATTAATTGCACAGAAATTGAGGTAGGTCTGCATACTTCCCTAGGCCGCACGTGTGAGGCCGTACAACAGTTTTCAGTGCACAGATTTTGAGAAGAAGTTTGGAATTTTCCTGTTTGCCATTCAGAGACCGTTTGGCATGATTTTTGAGAAGAAATAAGGGAGATAAGTATTGCTGTTCTGATTTGTAAATTTTGTCTGAAAAATAAAATTTCTCTCATACAGGTTTTCCCTTCGGCGTTTTTCCTGGACTAATTTTGGTAAAAATCCGAGTGCTTATTTTCATGTGTGTTGCCTGAGTTTAAAATTTCTGAGTAAGAGATTAGGGCTGCTATAATTTTGTAGAGATAAAAGTTGAAAAGAAATCTCATGTGTTTCATATTTTAGTAAAAAAATTAATTTTTAAATGTACATGCATGATGGGGTTTGGGCATTAAACCATATGCAACAATGAAACTGAAACTGGGTTGGGGTTCTAAAAAAAATTTCATAGACGACTTCAACCTGCCATGAATGCAAGTTGGACTTTTCTTATTGGGTGATTCAAAATCTGCCATGTAGTGGTACACCCAATCCATGGAGGCATAAAAATAGGAGATGTATGGTGGTTACATAATATTTCTTTGTTGCTGCACCCATGTCAAGGCAATGTCAGGTAGAACAAAAACTTCATTGCATAAACAAAGAAAAAATTTACCTCCCAAAGTATCCATTTCGATGAGGCATCTATCCACCCACTCAATGGATGAATAAGCACTTTTGTTTTCTGATCTACATGGGATATAATCAGCCACATCCTTTGAAGTGAAAGCTCCTTTCCACATAGGAAGCTCATGGGGTTCTTCTTCCGAAGCATGTCTCTAGAAAAATTCTTTACATTTGCAAGCTAGACTGGTGCAACCTTGGGTCTCAATTTCCACTATGTACTTACTTATCCATTCCTTGGACAAATAAATGTATTTGCTTGCAAATATGAATGGTATATCCTCTTGAATGTACTTTTGCAATGAGACAAGTGTCTGATCAATATATTCTATGGTACTTTCCTTCACCAGCACTTGCAAATATAATCTTTTCTCATGTTCATTCTCCACATGAGATTCCTCCATTATACCCAAAACATTTCCTTCTATGCAAAATGAAAGGTGTGGCAAATTCAACTCCTTTTGAAGTTGATAGGTCTACAACTTTGACTCTTGAAGGGATCTTTGAGTGCTTTCCAAAGAATCATATGTAACCTCCAATTCACTACCAAACCCTTCTGCTACATCTTCCTCCTTTTCGAGTCCATGATGGTAAATATTAGTTAATTCAAGAAGATGATTTCTATTTGATAGCAGGTTCATGTAGCTTTCCTTCATCTTGTCTATTGCTTCCTTAAGAGTTTCCAAATCCCCCAATAAATCTTCTCCTTCCAACTCTCCTCCTGAAGCTCTCTATAAACATCTTGATAACAAAGCATTGGCATCAACAAAAAGATCTTTGGATGCTATGATCTTTTCTTCACTCTCCCTTAGTGATTCACCCAAATGGTGTGGCTCACAAAGAGGATCCTTCACAAGATGGTCTTCTTCCAAAGGTTGAAACCTTTGGATCTCCTCTTCATCGTTCCCATCTAGATGATTTGGACCAATGATCTTCATGGTTTTTGTTAAAATTCCATATGCTAAGCTAGATTATCAACATTTAATTTCAATTTCATAACAGAAACATATAGACAGGATCATTGAAAGAAACAGTATCACAAGAACAACACAGATTTATTTTGGGAAAACCCTAAAGGGAAAAACCCAGCAAAAGCTTCCTCAATATAGATGCCCCAAAAAGATAAAAGGTAGAACCCAAAAAGAATGCTCCTCCTTCTCCAGCTACAGCTCTTTCTCTCTCTCTTATGCGCTACACAAGTGAGTGTGAGTGTGTTCAAATGAGAAGCACCTCACCTCTATTTATATTCTTCCGTTCACTTAATGTTAGACTTAGTTATGTAGGCTCGAGTAATCCTAATTCAGTTATGTAGGCTTGAGTAACCACAACTAGGGTACTAATGACCCGACTTACAACGGAGGGGACTTCCTCATGACTCTTATTAATTCTCCCGATTAGGAATATCGGGGTACAAAGAAATACAAGTGATTCTCCTGATAGGAGCATCGGGGACCACAAAAATATATTTAGAATATTCTTCGAAGTTACTATTATTCAACACTCCCCCTTAACGAGAAGGGTATTCTATAACAACATCAACAACAACAACAGTAGGAGAGAGAGGGCATCATCAACATCATCATCAGGGTAATACATCTATAAACCATTGGAAGCTTTTCAACATCATATAGTCTTCATCTTCAAACTTCAGCAGCAACAACACCTTGATCACTCGATCGACAACATCATTTCGATTAGCATCATCATCATCTGAACTTTCGATCAGCATCATCTTCATCATCATATTCTGAACTTTCGATCAACATCATCATCATCATCATACTCTGAACTTTCGATCAGCATCATCATCATCATCATATTCTGAACTTTTGATCAACATCATCATCATCATCATCATACTCTGAACTTTTGATCAGTAACATCATCATCATCATACTCTGATATTTCGATCAGTAACATCATCATCGTCACACTCTGATCTTTCGATCAGTAATATCATCATCATCACACTTTGATCTTTCGATCAGGAACATCATCATCATCATCAGCAACCTGCAATCCACAATACGAAGACGAAAGTCTTCGGATCACTTGTGGACTTAAAGTCCAAGGATGATGCAATCCCACCACATTCTCGACAACTGAAGTCATCGGATTCAATTACGGGATAATCACTCCCTATCACTTTAGGACTAAGTCCAAGGATGATGCAATCCTACCGCTTTCTCGAGTACCGAAGTCACCGGATCCATTCTGAACAAAAGTTCAAGGATGATATAATCCTACCACGTTCTCGAGTACTGAAGTCATCAGATCCATTTTGAACAGAAGTTCAAGGATGATACAATCCTACCACGTTCTCGAGTACCGAAGTCACTGGATCCATTCTGAACAGAAGTTCAAGGATGATACAATCCTACCACGTTCTCAAGTACTGAAGTCACCGGATCCATTCTGAACAAAAGTTCAAGGATGATACAATCCTACCACGTTCTCGAGTACCGAAGTCACCAGATCCATTCTGAACAAAAGTTC
>LPNX011204620.1:715060-731081 GCA_001517045.1 Pseudotsuga menziesii
CAATCCTACCACATTCTCGAGGACCGAAGTCACCGGATCCATTCTGAACAAAAGTTTCGGGATGATACAATCCCTCTTCATTCTCGAGGACCGAAGTCACCGGATCACTTTAGGACAAATGTCCAGGGATGATAAAATCCCACTGCAACATCACTGCTCCCCCTTTCGAGGAAGGTCTTTCCGAACAACACCAAGCTTGTCTCGAAAGTATTCGAACTTTACCCGGGACAAAGGCTTCGTCAATACATCAGCAACTTGTTCATTAGTACTCACATACTGGAGCTTTATGGCTCCCTTCTGCATCATATCTCGAATGTAGAAATACCGGATTTCTATGTGCTTCGATCTATCATGGAACACTGGGTTCTCTGTCATCTTTATACAACTTTGGTTATCACATAGAATCATGGTAATATCCAACTCCAGGTTGAATAAACCTGACATCAGCTTCTGAAGCCATATGGATTCACAACTAGCAGAGCAAGCTGCTATATATTCTGCTTCAACCGTGCTAAGAGCAACACTGGACTGTTTCATGCTAAACCATGAAATCATAGCAGATCCCAGACTATAACATCCACTTGATGTGCTTTTCCTGTTTGATACACTTCCAGCCCAATCTACATCCGTATAGCCATACAGTCTGTACTCATGGCTTCCATCATAGTATAGACCAAAGTCTATAGTCCCTTTCAGGTATCTCATCACATGTTTTGCAGCTATTAGGTGAACACGTCTAGGTTGAACTAGATACTGACTCAAGGTGTTCACAACAAAACAAATGTCTGGCCTAGTATTTGTTAGATACATCAACGACCCAATAATCTGTCTGTATTGAGTCACATCCACTAACTCTGACGAGTCATTAGCTAACAACTTCAGGTTGGAATCCATGGGTGTGGCCATGGCTTTGCATTCCAACATATCGAATCTCTTCAATATCTCTACTGCATACTTTCCTTGGTTGAGAAAGATTCCTTCTGAACTTTGCGATACTTCCAGACCTAGGAAATAATGCATTAACCCAAGGTCTTTCATCTTGAATTATTCAGCAAGTTTCTTCTTGCTTTCCACAATCTGTTTCTCATTCCCTGTTAAAAATAAATCATCCACATATAGTAATAGAATGACAGGTTCGTCTTCTATAACCTTGAAGTAAAGGTTAGGATCAGCTTTACTCTTGGTAAAGCCCATGCTTGTTAGGAAACTATCTATCCTTCCATACCAAGCTCTTGAAGCCTGCTTCAGGCCATACAGGGCCTTCTTCAACTTGCATATGTGAGTCTTTCTGTCTTCAACTTCAAATCCTTGTGGTTGTTCTATGTATACTTCTTCTTCAATCACACCATTCAGGAAGGCTGTCTTCACATCCATCTGGTGTAAGTCCCACTTCATCATGGATGCAAGTGCCAAGATAGTTCTAATCGAAGTATACCGTGCTACTAGAGCAAATGTCTCTTCATAATCAATTCCCTCTTTCTGAGAGAAACCTCTGGCCACAAATCTTGCTTTATACTTCTCAATACTTCTGTTAGCTGTATGTTTTATCTTGTAGATCCATTTGGAGGATACTACACTCTTTCCTTCTGGTTTGGGAACTATATTCCATACATTATTCTTCATTATTGATTGGTATTCTTCAGTCATTGCTTCTACCCATTCTTTCTTCTGTATCGCTTCTTCGTAGTTTGTAGGTTCTTGATCCACCATATCACACATCAAAGCCACATAGCTGAAAAATGGCTTGGGCTTCTTGCTTATCCTTGTGGAGCCTTCAGGAGCTCCATATTTTTCTACTTCTTGTATAATTTCTCTTGCCCAAGTAGGCTTTCTCTTTCGTGATATCTCCATAGTAGGAGGTTCTTGTGGTTCTGTCATATTATGCTCTTCAGGTACTTCATCTTCAGAGAGGGATGTAGTATCTACATTTCTGGGAGGTACATCTTCCTCATATACTTCTTCATGTTGACATTTTTTGGATCTCTTGAGAGTTGCTTCTTCATCAAATGTTACATCTCTACTGATTTCCATGTGATGGAATTTATGAATGTAAATTCTGAATGCCTTGGACACTTCACAGTGTCCAACAAATATTCCTTTCTTTCCAGAAGGGTCCAACTTGGTTCTTTTCTCTTTTGGTATATGAACATATACTGGACAACCAAATATCTTAAGGGGACTTACCTCAGGCTTCTTTCTCGTGAACATCTCTCCTGGAGTCTTGAATCCAAGAGCACTGTGAGATATTCTATTCTGTACATAGACAACAGTTCTTGCTGCTTCTGCCCATAGATGCATTGGAAGATCTTGATCATATATCATTGTCTTCACTTCCTCCATGATGGTTCAGTTCTTTCTTTCCGCAACACCATTCTATTGAGGATTGTAGGGAGTGGTTAGTTCCCTCTTGATTCTGTCATCTTTATAGAAGGCTTCAAACTCTTTTGAAGTATACTCTCCGCCATTGTCTGATTGGATTGTCTTGATTCTCTTGTCTGAAAGATTCTCTATCAAGGCTTTGAATTCCTTGAATTTCTCAAACACTTCGCTCTTTGCTTTCAAGAAGTAGATCTATGTCTTTCTTGAATAGTCATCAATAAAGGTAATATAATATTCGAAACCACTTAAAGATGTGGAGGACATTGGACCACACACATCTGAATGAATCAATTCTAGTGTACCTTTTGTTTTTGTTTTGCTCTTCGAAAATGGATTCTTGATGTTCTTTTCTTTCACACATCCTTTGCAAATGCCTTCATGTTTGATCTTCATGTCTGGTAATCCGGTTACTACTTTGTTCACATGCGGTAGTGCTTTGTAATTTATGTGAGCAAGCCTTCTATGCCATAGTTCACTAGGATTAGTGGACTCATGAACAAGGGCTGTTTCTGAATGTCCCTTGAGTTTATACAGGCCTCCTTCTTCTTCACCAATGATAACTGCATCTTCAATATTCTTCCCTTTGAGCCACATGAGTACTTGGCCATCTATGAATGCAACTCTAAATCCTTTCTTATCTAAAGCTGAGATAGAAAGTAAATTCTTCTTCAGACCTGGTACATATAGTACTTCTTTCATCTTCAGGGGATTTCCTGAATCAAGCTTGTAGCTTGCTTCCCCAATTCCTTTGATTGGATATTGATAGTCATCTCCTAGAGATACTTTCTGAGGAGAGTTCTTTTCTTCAAGTCTTGATAGAGTCTTCTTTTGTCCCGTCATGTGCTTTGAAGCACCACTATCAATAAGCCAAGTATCTTCTCCAGGTGTTATAGATCCGGAGAGTGCTGAGAATAATACATACTCTTCTGCATCTTCTTCTCTTGCTTGCTTGCTTGGAGGTCCTTCCTCTTCTTCTTCTTCGTCCTCATCTTCAGCTAGATGAGCATGATGTCTTTTGTTGTTGTTGATCCTATTCTTATATTCTTGTTTCTTCATAGGACAATTTCTGGCAATGTGACCTATCTTATCACAATGAAAACATTGAAAGCCGGAGTAGTCCCTATTGGGGAGACTTTCTTTTGTCTTCTGGAACTTCCTGGGAGGTTGATACTCCCTCTTGTTTCCCTTCTTGAAGTTGGGTTGACTTCTTCTTCTCTTGGTATGAGTGGCTAGGGCTTGATCATCCTCCTTTAGTAGGGCTTCTCTATTTGCCACTCTAGTCTCCTCTTGGATGCAGTCTTCCCATACAACATCAAACTTCATGCTTTCATTCCTGGCACACATCATCTAGATGAATGACTCCCAGGGTCTAGTGAGACCATTGAGAGCAGTCATAACCATCTCATCTTCATCAAGTTTGTCTCCAATGGCTTCTAGTTGTTCTTTGATCTGAGAAACCCTTGTGAAGTAGTCTTGGATGGATTCTCCATGACTCATCTTGGTGCTCTTCAGTTGAGCTCTTAAATTCATCTTTCTGTTGATGTTTCTACCCTCATACATTTTGGATAGGGCATCATACTTTTCTTTTGGAGTCTTCTTGGATGACACTTGAGGGATCAAGTGATCCTTGATAGAGTCAACAATAATCTTTTGTGCCCTAATCATATCCTTCTTGTGCTTCTCCTTAGCTTCAGCTTCTTCAGGTTCTGCAACTTCCTCTTTGATATACTTATCAAGATCATTCTCTTGGAGAATGAGACCAATCCTGTATTTCCATGCTCGAAAATTCTCTATGCCTTCTTGCTTGTCCTCAAGCTTAGTGCTTGGGGCCATCTTGTCAGAAAATCACAAAAAAATGTAATTCTGCGGAATGAGAAACTGAATGATTCCTACTATTTATCATTGTATTATGTAGTATCTAGATGCCTCATGAGTCATGATGATTAATTTCTTGAGAGACATTTATTTTGATCATTTGATGTTATTTTCTATCATTCCATCAAGAACATATTTCAATATTTTCAGTTTATAACTTTATAGTCAATGTGTGATCATGATCCACCATTTGACATCTTATGCATCTTATATATTAGTTGTATTTTGATATTTATGTAGCAATGTGTTTATTTGATGTTGTTGTTGCTTTAGATGTTAAAAAATTTGAAAAAAGTGGTTATTTTTGTATTTTTTTGGAGCTTTACGACATTTGCCGATATTTTCCGATATGTTTGCCATTGCTACCAATAAGTTACATATCGGACCCTTGGCAATATATTCAACGACACGATATATGTAACTATGCTTAAAAGCACAGCTAATCGCAGCTTTCATCCGGGACATATTTATTTTAACAAGGTCAACAATTTTTGGATATAGCACAGTTTTAACCATTGCTTTTTAGACTTTTTCTTATACTCTTTAAGGAGTATTTTAGCATTTCATTGCTCTTGTCCTTTTTACATATGTTAAGAAACACGGTTTTACAATTTTCATTTTCCATGGGCGCATATTCAATATTTCAATACAAGTAGGACATACGCTTTCAGTTTTAGCCAACAATATCTCAAGTGACTAGGGGGAATTCTGCACAATGCCAAACATCAGGACAACCGACCATAATGATTTAGGCATACTATCCAACTTACCAAAGGCAAGTTTTGTCACCAACTCAGAGCCGAGACACAGTATAAACAGGGAGGCTTGTCCAACAAAAGTTCTAGTGGGGAAAAAGGTCCTCCATGCCATAACTCAAGAAGTCAGTCGGGTTGAAAACTAAAATGGAAGGTAATGGATGGGTGAAGACAATGAATGATGGAGCCAACACTAGCAAGCCAAAACAATGGCAGGAATGACTACCTCTATTCTCCCTAAGGAGGGTAAAACCAATGAGTATAGATCAAGAACTTCCAAGTCTAAGTAGGGACATCAATACATAGTACAATATACAACCAAGTCCATATAAATATGACCGCTAGATCATGATACCACAAGTTAATACATGTCACAAGAATCAGTATAAAAGCAATAATAACCATAACACAATATAAAATGCTGAGTCATAACCATGCAACATGATCTATCTGAGACACCATTTGTCCAATGAAAAAGAACTGACATAAAACTGAGCATCAATGACTGCTCTGAAAATGACATAAATGGCTACATCGGTCCTCAAATCTGAGTGTCCTGAGACTCAGTTCTGACATGGGAGAGTACAATAGTCCACTAAGATAATAATGATCCATCAAAACTGCTCATCTCAGCATCTCATATGTAAGAGATCTGGCTGAAAAAGGCAATGTGTCTGAAAAATAGAATATGGTAGCATGGCTACTATATATGTGATAACATACTGGAATCAATTGAGACAACAAAAAACTCTTGTTCAAACTTCGCTGCATAGTCTTCTACTTCTGCAGATGCTGCCATGTCTCTTTCAGTCTTCTCTTTCACATTCTTCTTCTCAGGACACTTCGAGGTATAATGTCCCATCTGACTTGATTGATGTCTTTCTTCTTCTTGTTAACTTTAGTTGCAAGTGCCACGTTATGCTCCCGAGTAAAATCATGCCACAGTCTGTTCCAATTCAGAAGCTTCTCCCTAACGACAATGCACTTAACAAATACTTCCCACTTCTTGGTGAAACCCTTCAGGGCTATCCTCACCAGTTTTGAATCTGGGATAATATCTCCTACGACTGCTAACTCATCTTTGACTTGCGCCACTCGAGTTAAGTAGGAGGCCACACCTTCGTCTTTGTTCATCTTGACATTGTGCAGCTTGTCCTTTAGTGCCATCTTGCTGTTCTCGTTCTTGGCTTCAAATAACTGGTTAAGGGTATCCCACATGTCTTTAACAGTCTTCTTCTCTGCTAAATATGGAATGAAATGATCCTTTACTCCATCTAGGATCACTCTTTGGGCTCTAGCTTCTAGGGCTTCAAACTCATCTAGTTCGTCTTGGTTTGTAGGCTTGGTCATCTTGGTGTTAGAAAAACCCCATATTTTCCACTATTTAAGCACAACAATTATTCTAACTTTCCAAGGAAGATAGTTGGATACACCATCCAACCTATCTTCATATCTTATGCTCATCATTTGGAATTTACTTACAATAAATCTTATAACTTGAAAGACAACACAACTTCTAATTGTGAAGGTGAATCACAACCTTGAACCCTACTTCAGTTCAACTTTGATACCATGAAGAAAATAAATGACATTAACATAAATATTTCATTTACACATTCTGTCAAACACTTGAATGTCTTGGGTTTATGATTAAAAATTTACTCAAACTTGAAATAAAAACCACCATATTCAAGATCTTCTCAATATTGAAGTATTCTTTCACACATGAAAACACAGATGTTTTGGTCAACAGACCGGGCAAAACCCCAACTCTTGGGAAAAACCCTAGAAAGAAGAAAATTATCATTAAGAAGAATACTCAGAAATATTACATCTACACATGAAATCATTCCTTCAACCCTCATTGACAAAAATACCCATTCTGAAACAACAACAAAAATACCTTGATTTCTGTGCAAATCAACATCTGTACGACATGCTGTACGGTCCCCACAAGTGTTGTACAGCTTGCACTTTTTTGCTGTGTGGTCTGCCTCGAGAAATGTGCTCACACGTGCTTGCAATAAATGTTGTACGATTGGTATAGTCTGCAATAAATTTTGCTGCCACTTTCTTGGGAAATGTGTTCACATGTGTGGCTGCAATAAATGCTCAAGTACTGCTATACAGACTGCAGGCTGCCTTGGGAATTATGTAATGTTCCCCCAAGGTTCCGGGATAGCGGGACGTAGGTTCGGGGAGACGCACTTTCGGGACGTGTGGAGACCACCCCAAATTTTAGAGAAATTCAGCGGGGACGGCGAGACGCGATAGTCATAAAATTTTTAAAAATATTAAAAATATGAAAAATATAAATTCTAACAATAACAAACATTCATCATTCTGGAATCTGCAATCATGCAATATAAATGCAAAATTCAAAGTTCAAACACATTACATGATTCATCAAGATTATCATTATATTAATAATAATTTATAAATATATTATATATCAATATGAATCTATGATTAACATGCACATCATATTTGATAATCTTCAGATTTGACTTTTAAGTGATCGAAAAAATGAATCAATGATACTAGATAGTATGATACTGTATTTGTTTCACGGCCATTGATAGTTTAGAATTATATAATATACTTTAGGTTAGACATTGTAAATTAGATTTAGTTTTTATTATTTTTGTTTATGTTTTAAATTTTAAATTTTATTATTATTTAGTTTTTAATATTTTTTTTTATGTTTTAAATTTTAAATTTTAATATATAAGTTTATAACTTTATAAATAATAAAATTTTAAGTTTTATTAAATGGTTTTAACTATTTTTAATGATTTATTTAATTTTTTTTAAATTAAGAAAAAAAATTCGGAGTTTTAGGGCGGGACGCTCACAAGTCTTGGTGAAATTTCGGAGTTTCGGCCGGGACGCCAGGTAGTCCCCCCAAGTTTTGCCAAGTTTCACCGGCCACCGAAACGTTTCGGTCCGCGTCTCGCCAAGTTTTGCCAAAAGAGGGACGTCCCGAAACGTTTCGGATGGAGTTTCGGAGTCCCTGGGACACGAGAAACGCCGAAACGCGACCCCGACCCTCCGGGACGCATCCCCGTGTAACACTGGAATTATGCCGCTCTTCTCCTTGGGATTCGTGCCACTCCTTTAAGGCATTCCTTCTTTCTCCTCAATCTTCTTCTCTCTCTCTCTCTTCATTAATTGTGTGATCAATTTGTCTTTTCTCTCTTGTTTTATACTTTAAAATTTGTAACCACCTAATCTATGGTTGAGATACATTTACAAAATTAAGGGCCATCCTTTAATGCGCCCACATTTAATAGTTAATTCACTTTAATTATTAAATAATAACTTAAGTGAGACCCATTCTGTTGCCCACCTATTTCGACTAGTTGGCAACCTCATGTACATTGGAGACGTACATTCTTGTTCAGTTGTTCCATGGAAAAATCCTTGTGATTTTTCACCTTGCAGGGCAATTTGCCCCTTTGTACTCGAAATATCTGCTCCCCTGCGTGGGATAATTATTGTAATTTTATGTTCCAAGTATGGATCATATGATATGGATGCCATGTCATGGACTTTATTATTAGGGAAGTCCCCTCATCGAGTGTTTTTCTCCTTTCAATAAATTTTGTTCTTTAACAATTTTTATTGGTTGGGTTTTCACTCAAAAAATCCTCCAAAGTGGTGACGGGCGTTCTAGTAATCGAATCCATGGGGTGGCTAAGGGTTCAAAATGTTATTCATGATCATACAAGACATATCTTAGAGTCTTGCGGAATTTCGTTGAGTCTAGTCAGTCTTTTTTTAATTTTTTAACCTCATCATCAGGGGTTAATTAATTAAAGTTTTGATGTAATAAGGGCATCACTTGGTCCTTGGCATTTTGTAATAGGGGTATGAGTGTAAAAAAGAAATGCCAAATCAACCCTAAGCCACAGGATCAAGTCCCATGTCATTCAGACATGTGGTTAGGATTTTAGCCCATTTTTGGTCCCACTCAGGCAAAAACCAAGATTTAATTAATTTAACTGCCTAGAGTGAAAAATGCAAAATTCTTATTTTTGGGCCAAAAGTCAAAGTTAGGGGCTCTAATTTTTCCTAAAGTTCATTCCTATCAAGGTTAAGGAGAAATAAATCCAAATGGGGCCCACTCAAAGTGGAAAAATGAATTATTTAAAAGAGGGGACGTTTTTGCCTTATGTGGGTTTTTTCCATCTTAATATGGAGCCCCTCCCCCTCTTGGAAGCTTCTAAAAGGTCCCCTCTTGGATGGGTGACACTTGGCCATCATCCAAGGGCCTTCTCTTTAGGTTTTTAGCTATAAATAAGAGGCTTCTCCTCTCATTTTAGCATGGAGGTTCTTGGTAGCATGGTTATGCCGCCAAAATCTTTGCTTCTCTTCTCTTCTCTCGTTATTCTAGCATTTTGCTCAAGCCATTCTTGGCTCATCTTTGTATTGAATCTTGCCCTAGTTGGGCCTATAATAGAATAAATTCTTTGGAGAAAATCTCTTCTATGGTGTGTTGGCTTCCTTCTTCAAGCATTGAGGTATTGTTGTTCCATTTGTGAGTATTTACTTTCATTTTGTTAAGCATAGATGCCCTTTGCAAAGGGATTGAATGGTAAATGGTTATTTACTTTTCATTGTGAGTAGATTAACTTAACTCTACAAAGGTTTTTGTAGAGCTATTAATTTTGCTCATCTCCTTGCTTGCATTGTGTAGTCTTGCTCACCCATTTCTTATAGATCCAAAGGCTTGAAGGAGGGCCTCCAAAGCCAAGCTCCTAATCTCTTTGTGTTTGTCAATCTACTTCTTTTACTGTTTACATTTTCGCTCATAGAGTTATGGGTCTAATAAAACTTGGTTTTATTCATTGGTTAATGAATAAAACCCTTGTTTTAGGGCATTGACTCATTATATAGTAGTATAGTAGCTTAAATATATTGTTTTTACATCATTTAGGTGGCTGGAAATTGCATTTTCAGCCTTCTAAACTTTCTGTTTTCAATCATTTTCAAATCTAAAATTTTCTGTAAATATTTGTATTTCTATATTAACTTTAATAACATTGTTTTTTCTGAGTTTACTGTAAATTCCAGCAAGCTTTTGCATGCTAGTTTTTGACAGGTTTTAACAGGTATTAAGGGGAGGTGCTGCCAAAAAATTATAAAAAAAACACCCCTCTTGTACCCGCTTCAAAGAGGGTCCATTTCTTACCTTTCTCCCTCATTTTTCATAGTGTTTTGAGGCTTGAAAAGTCTATTTTCTGTAGGTGTTTAGTTGCTGGTTTTATTTCATTGTAAATTATAACATAGCATAACATAACGTAACAATCTAATCTAGCTTATCTTTTACTTTTCAAGTTCACCCACCTCCCCCTTTGGGGATTGTTGTGAGGTTAGAGTAGTACTTGCTTATTAGCTTGCTTTACTTTTCCAAAGTTTTATCTATTTCAAGCATAAGCATGTAATATCTCAAATCTCGATATTTTCTATTTCTAAGCAAATATGTTGATACAACTGGGCATGCAAACTGCCATGCAAAGATCCCTATTTTATAGCAAAAATTAGGGTTAGGGTTTGTGAGATAGAGTGAACACTTACCACTGATAAACCGGTTGGACTGCTCCTGAGAGAGTATGCAAGCATTAAGAACTGAATCAGAGATGGACAGATGTCTTCTGCTTCCGGTGAAACCCCAGCAGCAAGAACCCAGGTCAGATAAGGGTGACGTTTTCAGTGAAGGAGGTGTCCGATGAAATTGCCGATTTGCAGGACTGATAGCCTTCCCGTGCCGGAAAGAATGCCTGGTACATGCGGAGTTTCTGAGGTCTCTAGGCAGGCTAGCGAATTGCTCCAGAGAGGCAACTGCTCATGCCCCCTTGATCCCGAAATAGCTGGTAACTGCCCCGGATGAGCACGGTCGGATTTGATAATCACCGGGTACCGGAGTATGATGTTGATGATGAGAATGGTGCCTGAGTTTCGGAGTAAAGCTGAGATCTGAAGGCCCAGCGACTGATTAGGGCTTTCTGGCTGAAAACCCCCCTTTACGGCTGCACCCTTGTCCCTGCAATGATCTATACCGTATACTGGATAACTATGAATGAATGTAAGAACAAATGGTGAATCTGTATGGCTTACCCTGAATGAGACTAGGGCAGATGTTTCACTGCCGAAATCCTGCTAGCTGAAGACTCTGTCTCCAACCCCAACTGCTGTGCTGCACGCTGTGTTGCTATCCAAGAGCTCCCAAAATAATAATCATCAAAAGTGAAGTCTCCTTTCGCTTTATCCTCCTTTTATAACTTCAACTGCGAAAACCCTAATCTTTGACCTAATTAGGTCACTTTATCTTCTAATTTGCAGTTGACTTGCATGCATGCGGATGGAGACTTAATGAGTGCATGCATCATTAAATAATGCTTGGATGGCATGCACAAAGGTGGCCTTTGGCCTCGGTGGCCCTTCTTGACCTAATGATGATGCCCTAGATTTTCTATGGATGGCATCAGTCCTTAGCTGATTCCCTAACTGTCAGTAACCGCTCGAACCTACAGGAATCACAGAGGTTAGCGGCTTGGGGCCTCAAGGCCTAATCGAAAGAGGACATTACAGTCCTCCCCGCTTGAGATTGCTTGTCCTCAAGCAACTTCAAACTGGGATGCTGCAATACCTGTTCACCTTCCCAGGTGGCATCCTCTGGCGGTAGTTCTTTCCATTGAACCAAGTACTCTTTGATTACCCTGTTCCTGAGCTTCCTTTCTCTAGTCTGTATGATTCGTTCAGGAATCAGTATCAGCAGTCCTTCATCATCTAAAGGAGGCAATTTTGTAGATGGAGCAATGTGTTGCCCAAGGGTCTTCTTCAGATTAGATACATGGAACACATTGTGAATTTTGCTTTCCTGTGGAAGTTCTAGTTCATATGCCACCTCTCCCACCTCCCTGATTATTCTATATGGTCCATAGAAGCGGGGTTTTAACTTTTTTGCTCCTTTCTTCTTAAGTGAGGACTGTCTGTAAGGTTGGAGCCTTAAGTATACCAAATCCCCTACCTCAAAGCTCCGCTCAATCCTGTGTTTGTCGGCATACAACTTATGTTGATTCTGGGCTGTTTGTAAATTCTCCTTCAATATTTTCAGAATGTCTTGACTGTCCTGTATCCAATCCTTAGCCTTAGGAGCCCTACTATCTCCAAATGCCAAATCTGCATAGTCCAAGGCCTCGTAACCATACAATGCCTTAAAAGGAGTCATCTTAATAGACATGTGATAGGTAGTATTGTAGCAATACTCCCCTAGGTGTAGCCATTTGATCCAGGTTCGCTGCTGCCCTGCTACATAGTTCCGTAAATATCCTTCGATCCACTTGTTGACTATTTTCGTTTGTCCATCACTCTGGGGATGATAACTCGTACTAGTAGCCAGTTCGGTCCCCACCAATCTGAACAGTTCCTGCCAGAAGGCTCCCGTGAATCTGCTATCCCAATCACTGACAATGGTCTTAGGTAACCCGTGTAACCTGAAGACCTCCCTGAAGAATAACTCAGCTACTTGTGCTGCCGAGTAGTCTGATGATATCGAAAAGAAATGTGCAAACTTGGTCAGTCTGTCAACTACTACATACAAATAATCTCGCCCTTGGACTTTGGCAATCCTGAAATAAAGTCCATGGAGATACTTTCCCACTTCTGTTTTGGAATCGGTAGTGGCTGTAGTAACCCTGCTGGATGGGTGTTCTCAATCTTGTTCTGCTGACAGATGCTACATTACCGAACATGCTGCATAATTTCCCCCTTGAGGCCCTTCCATGAGAACCTCTCTCGGATCTGCTTGTAGGTCTTTAAGAAACCTTGATGCCCTGATAAAGGAGAATCATGGGCTGCCTGAATGATCTTTTTCCTCAATGTGGATTCTGGAACGAGGTATATCCTGTTTTTGTAATAGATGATGTCATCAACAATCCTGTACCTGTCATCCTGAATTTGCCCGTCCAATAATTCGCAAGCGAATTTATTTTTGGAGTATTCTACTAAGAGAAGTGCCCTCCAATCTGTGGATATACTACTGAGAGATAATGGGGCGGGACGCTTGGATAATGCATCAGCTACTACATTATTCTTACCTTTTACATACTCGATCTCGAAATTATAGGCTTGTACTTTGCTAACCCATTTCTGCTGTCGCTCATTCAGTTCCTTCTGCTCCAGGAAATACTTGAGGCTGTTATGATCGGTTTTGATTTTGAACTTACTACCCACCAGGTACTGTCTGAATTTTGTGAGAGCATGTAAGATGGCTAGCATCTCTTTGTCATATATGGAGTAATGGCGCTCGTAGTTCTTCAGTTTACGGCTCTCAAATGCAATAGGGTGATGATTTTGCATCAACATTGCTCCTAACCCTTCCCCTGAGGCATCGCATTCTACTACAAAGGGTTGTGAGAAGTCTGGTAATGCTAAAACTGGACAGGAACTCATAATAACCTTCATCTCCTCGAAAGTTTTCTGTGCTAAGTCTGTCCAAGTGAACGCTCCCTTCTTTGTGAGATCTGTGAGGGGTGCTGCAAATTGGGAGAATCCCTTAACGTACCGTCGGTAATAAGTGCATAGACCCAAGAACCCTCTCAATTCTGTAATTGTTTTTGGCGCGGGCCAATCTCTGATAGCTCGGATTTTCTCCATATCAACCTGTACTCCTTCTGCATTGATTATGTGTCCTAGGTACAACATTTCCTTCATGCCAAACTCACACTTGGACATTTTCGCATAAAGCGAATGTTCTTCTAAAATACTCAGTACTTCATCTAGGTGTTTTAGATGCTCTTCCCATGTTTTGTTGTAAATCAGGATGTCATCAAAGAATACTAGCAAAAACTTACGTAGCTGTGCTTTGAATGTGTGGTTCATGCATGACTGGAAGGTGGCTGGAGCATTGGTAAGTCCAAAGGGCATGGCCAAAAACTCATAGTGACCATAGTGACAGCGAAAAGCTGTTTTGGAGATGTCTTGGTCTCTTACCCTGATCTGATGGTATCCCGAGCGAAGATCAATCTTGGAGAAGTATTTAGCTCCCCGAAGCTCATCTATGAGTTCGTCAATTCTGGGAATGGGATACCTGTTCTTAATGGTCTTTTTGTTGAGTGCTCGATAATCAATGCACATTCGCAGTGTACAATCCTTCTTTTTGACCAATACTACTGAGGATGCGAAGGGGTTAGAACTGGGCCGAATATATCCAAGCTCCAGTAATTCTTTGATTGTTTTCTCAATCTCATCCTTGTATCTTTTGAGATGCCTGTAAGGAGTGGTGATGATTGCTTGTGTCCCCTCCTCTAGCTCGATGATGTGTTCAAAACCTCGGTCTGGCGGTCTACCTGATGGAAGGTCACTAAAAACCTTTTCATGTTTCTGTAGCAAGGTTTGAATGTTACTTGGGTGTTGTGTGCTGGTCTTTGGTGTTGAATTTTCATATGCTTAGCTAAGACATCAGTATATCATTTCATTTTTCATAACAAAAGCATATAAACAGGATCACTGAAAGAAACAGTATCACAAGAACAACACAGATTTATCCTGGGAAAACCCTAAAGGGAAAAACCCAACAAAAGCTTCCTCAATATAGATGCCCCAAAAAGGTAAAACGGTAAAACCAACAAGGAGATGAAAAACCCGATCCTCCTCCTTCTCCAGCCACTTCTCTCCTCCACAAGTGCGCTACTCAAGTGAGTGTGTGTGTCTCAAATGAGGAGCACTACACCTCTATTTATATTCATCCGTTCACTTAAGTTAACTCATTTGACATGTAGGCTCGAGTTAAATCATGTAGGCTCGAGTTACACATGTAGGCTCAAGTAACCACAATGGGGTGCTAATGACCCACCTTTACAATTAGAGGGGACTACCTCATGATTCTTATTAGTTCTTCCGATTAGGAGCATTGGGGTACAATGTAATACAAGTGGTTCTCCCGGTAGGACCATCAGGGACCACAAAAAGATACATATAGAATATTCTTCGAAGTTACAATATTTCAACACTCCCCCTTAACGAGAAGGGTATTCTACAGCAACATCAACAACAACAAGAGTAGAGATAGGGGACATCATCAACATCAGCAGGGTAACACATCTATAAATCATTGGAAGCTTTTCAACATCATGTAGTCTTCATCTTCAATCTTCAGTCTTCATCATTAGCAACATCTTCAGTCTTTGATCAGCAACATCTTCAGCATTTTTGATCTTTCAATTAGCAACGACATCTTCAGCACTTGGACCTTTCGATCAGCAACATCTTCAGCACTTTGACTGTTCGATCAGCAGCAACATCTTCAGCATTTTGACCTTTCGATCGACAACATCTTCAGCACTATGACTTTTCGATCAGCAACAACATCTTCAGTATTTTGACCTTTCGATCAGCAACATCTTTAGCACTTTGACTTTTCGATCAGCAACAACATCTTCAGCACCTTGACCTTTCGATCAGCAGCAACATCTTCAGTACTTTGACCTCTCGATCAACAATATCATCATCAACACTTTGCCCTTTCGATCAGCAGCAACATCATCATCATCATATTCTGATCTGTCGATCATAATCATCATCACATTTTGATCTTTCGATCAGAAACATCATCATCATACTTTGATCTTTCGATCAGAAACATCATAATCATAGTGCGTCATCATCATACTCTGATCTTTAGATCAGTACGTCATTATCATCATACTCTGATCTTTCGATCAATATGTCATCATCATCATACTCTGATCTTTCGATCAGTACGTCATCATCATACTCTGATCTTTCTATCAGTACGTCATCATACTCTGATCTTTCGATCAATACGTTATCATCATCATACTTTGATCTTTTGATCAGTACGGCATCATCATCATCAGCAACAACCTGCAATCCACAACTCAAAGACAAAATCTTTGGATCACTTTTGGACTTAAAGTCCAGGGATGATACAATCCCACCACATTCTCGACAACCAAAGTTACCGGATTGATTACGGGAGAATCAGT